>CM055274.1:9046762-9301476 GCA_029237695.1 Conchocele bisecta | reverse complement strand
GTGGCGCGAGGACGAAAAAGCGGCCACACTTTTCGCAAAGCGGATGTTATGTTCCTCCACCAATCCTGGGGGATTGGATTTTCCCAAGTTCCTTCAGAACTTAACCCCCAATCGCGATTGTACTTCCAACAAAGGTTTATTATTATCGACGCAGTTACCGGACGATCTGGCGAGGGCATGTTGGAGATTGTCCGATATATTAGAATACATCGCATACGATGAACACGCGCAAACTTGATACCAAACTATCGGTTCGCATAGCTCGCAAGCTAGCGAACACGTACAATAGCCCCCGCGGGTACTGGAAGGGACTCGCAGCCATCAAGAACCTCGCGGCGGCGACCAAGGTTTCAGAAAACGCTGTCAAGGAATGGCTCAAGAAGCAGGCCATCTGGCAGATCTATTTACCCGCGCCTCACAATATTCCGCGCACGAAATTCGACGTGCCGGTACCGAACCAAGTTCACCAAGCGGATCTCCTGTTTCTCCCTCACGATCGCGTCGGTCGCAAGACGTACAAGTACGCACTGACAATCGTTGACGTAGCGAGTCGTTATAAGGGCGCTGAGCCGTTCGCCACTAAAGAGTCTAAGGAGGTGGCCGAGGCTCTCTCCCGAATATATAAGAGGAGTCCTCTCAAATGGCCGAATCTTCTCCAGGTCGATCCCGGCCGCGAGTTCATGGGCGCGGTCTCTCATCAATTGTCTAAGCACGATGTTTCTGTCAGACGCGGCCGCGTCAACATCCACCGGGACCAGGGGATCGTGTAGCGCTTCAATCGAACCCTGGCTGAGAGACTGTTCGGACACCAATACGCTAAAGAACTTGTAGACCCTCATTCGCGATCGACCGAGTGGGTGGCCAGACTGCCCGCCGTGGTCTCCGCACTGAACGGAGAGGTGACCAGATTGATAGGTAAGAAGCCTGTAGATGCTATCAAGTTTAAAAGGATGACGAGCAAGCCCTCTGCCGTCTCACGCGGGCGACCAGTTGGTTTAGAGGAGCAACGGCTTCCATCGGATATTGACGTCCGGTACCTCTATCAACCGGGAGAGCTCGAAGGTGGCAGCCGCCGTGCGACTGATCCCGTGTGGTCTCTCAATGTATATCATCTAGATCGATCTATTACCAAGCCCGATGAGCCCGTGCTCTACTATTTGGATGATGGGCCATCTCGAGGCTTTGTTCGCGAAGAACTTCTTATGGTGCCTTCTGACACCCAGCTACCCCCGGACTCTCCTCTTGTCGTAGTACGCCGACAACCCCAAATGTTCCTGCTTGTACGTCTTCATCACCCCGTTAATCATTCGGAATCCCCTGTTCTCCGCCATATCCCTACCCCCTTCGAGAGCACTCTTATACCTTCCCCAAGTCAGATTGTTAGATCTCTTCGACATCCCCTTGGCCGAGTGCTCTATCCCCTTCGAATTCCAGCTTGAACAGTCCCGGAGTTCTGTTGCTCCACACGTCCCACGCCAACCACTCGGTCTTCTCCTTATTAAACTTTCTCTTCATATTCTTTCTCACCACCGCCGCCAGCGTCTTCTCCGACAGCGCGAAGTACATGCTGTCAGTGTCCATCTGTATCAGTTCGAAATCTCCGCGATCCACGTACTTGTCCAAGAAATCGTAGTAGAACTCCAGCATCCGGAGCTTGGCCAACTGGTAGACCGCTATGCCACACTGAAACGGTCTGTTGATCACCACTCGAGTCTTCCTGCTCGATATCTCGTAAGCCTCCCCAATCTCCTCCAGGTCTTGGAACCACGCCGACCTCAGTGCCCGATCGACAGTCTTCTCATCCTTCGTATATGTGGTGTTCAGGTGTCTCTCTTGTGCCTCTATCAGCTTGCCACAACACGCGTTGCCAACCAGTTTGAATATCTCCGCCAACACTGCCTTGCTCTTGTCTACGTCCCCCGTCCGTCTAGCAGCGGTGACCTCTTTAACGAACCATTGAAACGGTTTGCCGGGCGTGTAGTCTATCACCATATGTACCACCTTGACGATCAGACCGTGCTCCAGATACCACTTTAGCAGCGGGGAGTATATGATCATCTTCTTGGCGGACATTGCCCCCCACGAGCTTTCTCTGTCCTTCGACTATTTTCCTCCCGGTCCCGGCCAGGTAGTCCTTCATGTGCTGTGGAACGTCATTCTCATCGACTTCTCGATTAACGAACAGCGGTGACATTTCCGAGAACTTGTCTCTCAACGTTTCCGGGACCTCTATATCCGAACCACTTTTCACTCCTGACCTTCCTCACGAAACAGTCTATATACGACTGTCTTTCCGGGTCGTCACACGTCCATATCTGCTCCTCACCACCTCGGCATGTCATTCGAAGAGTAGAGTAGGTACAGAGCCATTGGCATGTAACCCAGCACCGCCTTGCACATCTTCTCCTCCCGACTCCCCACCTGACCCCTGATCGTTGACCTTCCAGCCTCGGCGTATCTGGAGAATACTATGGACGGACCACCGACCAATCCCTGCTTCATCATCTCGTAAGTTTCAGACTTCGGTGACCACAGCTCGGGCGTGTCCGCCTTCCCATCGATCGACCCGCGGAGTAGGTACTGAAGGGAAACACCGGGCAGAGACACAGCATCCTTGAGTATGTCCACGCCTCTTCCCCTGTAGAACTCCGTCATTTTAGTCAGAGCCTCCAGGAACGGTCCTACATCCAAGTCGTTGTAGTGTTGCAACCATTCCTTGAACGTCTTCATCCCCTTTTCTCGGAATACCTTCTTACACTCTTTCCACTCGGACAACGACAGTAGGAACTCACCCTTCAACTTCGAGTACCACTCGGGATAGTCTGGCAGCCCCGGATGGTCGAGCTTCTCCGCGCTATCGAACCACTCGTACGGAAAGTGAGACTTTACCGTTTTACAGTCGTACGCCTTAACCCACCGGTCGTACGTGGTACCGGGTCCCAGATACTGGATGATGTCGAGAAAATCTAAACTCCGGGGTAAACAGAAACATCGTCGTGCTGGCTCTCTTTCCGACCATCACCTTATTCACGGTGGCCGCCAAATTCTCTACAAAGTACTGCTTGATGAGGTTCAGGTCGTACCTGCTACAGTTGAACCCCACCACCGGGACTTACTTGGTCAATCCAAGAGATAATCTTTGCTTGCTGAGACTTCGATAACATATCTATGTCGGCCGGCAGATACTTCTTCCTAACCCCCTCCCTGATTGCCTTGCCTCTCATCTGCAGCTCGGTCACGAACTTCTCGACTAGCGTGTCGGGATCTCGTTCGCATAGGTGTGTGATCCCTTCATGCATCGTATCCCCCAACGACACCGATATAGGAACGTGCTCGACCTCGAAGGTCAGGTCTTTGGTGGGTCGTGTGGTTTTTGACTTGTCGAGATAAGCCTCGAAGTCGTAGACTATCTGGTGAGGGTACAGAGTCGTCTCCTCCTCGCGTGGCGATTGTGGATAGTAGGTATTCACCTCATTCAACCACTCGCACTCCACATCACCACCAGCTCGTAACCCGCCTTCCTTATCTTGGCGTCTTGAATTTTCGTCCTCTTGTACAGCGATCTCGCGTTACCTCTCATGCAATGCCTCGGACACCCGTGCCAGTAGCATCCGTGAAACTGAAACACGGTCTCGGTCTCGTGACAGTAACCGTCGACCGGATCACCGGCCACCCACCTCTCACCACCGTGACCGCAGTCGGCGTGATGTATGTGCTTTCCCACCCTCTCCTCTTCTCTGCTCAACCATTGAATCGACCTCACACTCGCTGACCCCTTAGGATAGAACGCCTTCTCGTAGGCCGACTGCGGTCTCTCTACACTCTTACCTGTACATGTCACCACGGTCTTCCCACCCATGCAGGTGGTCGCGTGCCTGTGCATGTTACACGACTTTGTGAACCGTTGTTGACATCCGGTGCACCCGTACTCGTTCGTCATCTTGCGGAGATTCGTTATGAGGAACGAGTGACCTCCAATCATTCCTATCGTCATTGTCTTCCCCCCAACCACGTCGTAATTTGCCGGAACCTTCATGAGGTACCACACTCCATCGGCGGTGGGCTCGTAAACGCGAATACCCAGCTTGAAATGCTCTTCGACCTTCTTAATATCGTCCAGGGGAATTCCCTGGCTACCCGGTCCGTTATCATGCCCGAGATATTCGCGAGCCAGAGCTCGTGCCTTCTCACAACAGCGGTCTGGTCTCCCTCCACGTTGGATGGCTATGCACCTAAACAGACACAAGTAGTCGTCGTACGTGTCGACGGAATACATTCCCTTTTTCTGTCTTAACCAGTCTGGGAGTTTTCCCGCTCCCATGAGAAGTTGTTGTGCGTCGATGATCATCTTCACCTCGACCGATATCCAACGAACGAAGGTCCATTTTGTGTTTGGTCTATCGACTTTGTCGATGTCCATTCGACCTTTCTCTCTATCGGATATCCAACTCTCGGCTTTGGCGATCTCGTTTATCCACGGACTGCCCTTTGATTGTTTGTGATAGATCATAGTAGCGTCGGTCTCTATGTTCCTAATACGATACGAGCACGAATACCTCAGATAACATGCCGTGGTCATCTCTGGGCGAATTTTATTCATTATGCGATTAGCGATCTCCCTGTCCACCCCCTTCTCGAAAGTCCATACTATCTTCCTCCTACCCCTATCAACAGTTTCCCTAACTTCGGCTTCTTCGGCGAGAATCCTGGGACCCTCCTCCACCAAAGCTCTGGCGATATCTCTCCTCTTCTTGGGAGGTCTCCCCACCAACCCTTGATAAATCTTATTGTAGTACGCCTTGCATAGGGGTTTTCTACGTGCGCTGTGATCTTCTTTTACACGCTGCGCGTAAGCGGTGGCGCGCAGACTGGCCGTCGTCTCGTTCTCCAATTTCTCGGACGTTTTTCGGGGTCGGCGGGCAGTCGTCCGGTTGAAACCGCACGCCGCAGCCTCTCCTCGTAGACGACGGCTCGCGCGTCACTTATCCTATCTGCTATATCTTTCTTGACTCTCAAACCTCTTAGGGAAATTCCCCAACTCTTAGCTTGCTCTCTCATTTGCTTTATGGTAGGCATTATACTGAGTATAACCAATAGATTTTTATCTTCAATAGGGTGTAAGTTTATATTTTATTTGTAATAATGTATGACAGATTGTTGTAATATACTTAGTATAACTTATGGATAACTTGTCTTTAATAGGGTGTCAGTTTATATTTGTGACAGATTGGTGTAAAATACTGAGTATAACTTATGGATTTCTTATCTTTAATAGGGTGTCAGTTTATATTTTATTCGTAATAAATGTATGACAGATTGTTGTAATATACTTAGTATAACTTATGGATTTCTTATCTTTAATAGGGTGTCGGTTGTTATTTTATTCGTAATAAAAGTATGACAGATTGTTGTATATATATACTGAGTATAACATAGGGATTTTTATCTCTAATAGGGTGTATCTTCTCATGTCATAAATATATGGTCTCGCAGTAGTAGTATATAAGAGTCACAAATGATACCATCATGCTGTGGAAGGTGCCGCGCGTAGCAGGTGCCTTCCAGAGGTGATGGTATCATTGTGACTCTTATATACTACTAGGTGGGTAAGCTGGGGTGTTTGATAATATAGTTATACTTTGTGCAACTATAGCATGGAACAAGGCTTATAAAGTTGGATAAGGGATGTGCACCGCCCAATCGACAAAAAATATCGATTGTTAATCCAGTTGGTGGTAATGGCGAAGAGAAGCTGCAAGATCTGTTACGATTATTTTTTAATAAATGTGCAGGAAGTCCAACTTTATATATCATTGATGACTGTTCAGTTACAAAGCAATTAACAAAGACAAAGGATATGTTGTCACAACTCGCATTCTCTGGACGACATGCGGAGCAAAGTGTTTGGGTTATATCACAGAGATATAATTCAGTATTAAAAGACTTAAGAGAACAGACAAAATGGCTATGTATGTTTTATACGAAAGACAGAGATAGTTTTGAGGACCGCTTGAGAGAAAATGATGTTATTTCGACACTAGAGGAAAGAAACAAAATAAGAAAAGAGTTATCGAAAACAAAACATTCTAAGTTGCTTATTAGAACTGATCAGCCTACGGAGTATAAATTATTTATGTAATGCTGGGAATTGCCTAGTATTACTTAATATTTATTATTTTACTTATTTTACTGGATTTTAACTTGATTTAACTTGATTTAGCTAAGCAATTCATAGATAACAATGTTTTAAGAATTGTTCAGCAAATAGGTATTGCTGAACATTGCTGAGTTGTTCTAAGCAAATTTAACTTAAATAATAGTATGAATATATGAAATGTTTGAGATATTGATATTCATACAATTATTGATTATTATATTTTGATCGGGTTGGGTTTATTTTAAATTGAAATTTATATTATGCAAAATAAAAATGAATTGTGAGGAACTTATAGAACAACTAAGTGATGATAAAGTATCCAATGATAGTGCTGTAGGTGAAGTAAATAATTATCACTTAAAACAACGGTTATCTTCGATTATTTCAGGCGGGAAAGCTGTCCAATATTTGGGTAAAAATATAACTATTTAACTTAACAACTATAAGAGTTACCAAATGAACAAATATTAAAATTGTATAACACATATGAAAGTAGATTGGGTGAATATGACAAAAACTCTTGGTAATAATATTTTGAATATGTATGCTCTAGCTGCAGGTAAGATCTTGCCTATACCTGCAGGAAATCATGATAAACTCGTAGCTGATTTATAAGGGGATCCCTTTGTTGACCATGCCTTGACTAGTACTTGTTGTGAGTTGTATTTCAGGTTTGGAGCATTTCTGGCACCTATTACTGCAGTGATAACGTTTAAATATTGTCAATTTAAAAACATAAATGATACAATTAAAGATAATGGAAACGGAGAACACACAACAGATTCCTGACGAAGAAATTCCAGAACGAAAAGAGGAGATTAAACAAGTAACAGCAAAGAATCCAAAGAGGGTTGAGGCCGGTAAAAAGGGTTCTGCTGCTAGGAAAGCCAAACAATAAAGTATATTACATATGGTACATAAGAAAAAAGTAGACATACCACCTGAATAACCAGCTATAGTGAAAGACTATAAAACCTCGAATATAATATAGTTTACAGCGGGAATGAGTTTAGTTGGTGGGTTTGTGTTTGGCTGTAAATTGTTCAATCGAAATAAGATTGAAACAAAAGAACCTGAAATGCCTACTGTCGGTGATGTAAAACACAATCCACATCTTATGGAGTAAACAATTAATTAAATTCAATTATGTAAAATAAAAAAATGACGATGATTAATACAGATGGAAAGATAATAGGAAATCTTGCTTATCACGCTGCTGTAAAAACGGCGCTTGAAATCGGATATGCGTAGATAATGAATACAATTATGAGACAGGCGGTGCCAAAACTGCAACTTGCTGGTTATAATATGGCTATGTTAATGTTGGATACAGGCCTTGCTATTGCTACTTGGGATATGTTTGTTAAACAAGGTATAATTCCTGATAATATTTTGAAGTAATAAAATTATTATATAAAACAAAATGGCGGGAATAGCTATGATGGTTGGAAAAAGGCAATTGCAAAAGGCACAGGCACAGTGGGCAGAAAAAAGAACAGAGAGATTAGACTGGATTAATAGTGAAATTAGAAAGCAGAACCACGCTGCTAAGACGTTTTAGGATGTAGATGAAGCTATTAGGGAGTATAATGCTGTTACGGCACCGGTGACAGGTGCACAACAATTACAGTCGGTTGGGGGAGAGCCGGTATTGAGTGATTGATATACACCTTCACAGAGTCAAAAGGATAGAGAAATTGTGCTTATTGTCGGTGGAATGGTTGTGGTAGGGTTCATTGCATATAGATTGACTTAATTTGAATGCTTTAATAGTCAATTAGAAGTTTCAACGAAAAGTGGCTTAATTTAGAGAATAAAAATAAGCGCGGGGATCCTTAAAAACCAACAACAACAACTTTTTAAAGTTATCACAAGTCCGTATACACCAAGTTACAGTTTGCCATATATGGTCATTGTTGTTGTTGTAGATTTTGCGTCGCACGAGCGTTACATGTAAACAAACCGCTGTCCCATTGACTGCCAGCCAAAATGTGCTATTTTCATTTTGCTCCCTAATCTATAATATTGCATTTTTTTAATCAAACTTACATTCATCTTTTGAAATCGACCTTCATTTAGCTTTCATAAGTATAATTAAACAGATCACAGTGTACACGCAAGTTGTTCAGCTAACTGAACGAAGATGGGTATACGCGCACTGGCATTCGGCGTGTTTCGGCTTTCATCGGTATAACTCTATATATGTACGGGTCCCGGGTCGTTTCGCCCCGATTACCCGTTCGCACCGGGTCGGTTCGCATATGTACGCGTAGTCTTCATTATGTGGGTGGGGTATCGACATAACAATACTATTTGTATATCAACTTGATAAATATGTTTGGGGGTATTTTTTATACAGGATCTAACATAAGTGATGTTTGTTCATGGGTATCTATTTTTAAAAGTTTAATTACTAATATCATAAGAAACGAGGCTAAGCCGAGTTTTTTTTATGAAATCAGTAAATGATATTATACATATCATATTAAATATAAGCCATCACTCACTATACCCCATGCATATAAAGCATGTTTATGGGTAGAACAGTTTTGGATTTTTATCATCAATTATGTTTTCGTTCTATATCTGTTTTCATGTCCAAGGTCAAGGCCAAACCAGTTGGAAGATTGAGAGAGTACCGGTATGTGTCTCTAGTCAAACCAAGCAGCAACTAGGGATATTTGTGAGCCCCTGCAGCTCACTTGCTCTAGATTTAAGGTTTCTAGTGTTGATATAAGCGTGATATTTAACATGTTCATAACATTTATCCTGGTTTTACAATACTAAACACTGATGCCTAAAATGAAACTAACCCTGCCTTGGTGCAGCTCATTAACAGATGTGTTTACATATATGCAAAACGTGCTACACCATCTGCTACACATGCTGATATATGCCATGCCCGTCTCGAGCCCGGAAAAAGGGGGAGAGGTTTACATTTTTTACATTTTATAGCATAAATGTATTACAGTACACGCTCCCCCCCCCCACCTCCACCATTTTTTTTTTCACAAGAACAATTAATATTGTAAAAGTAAAACAAACTTGTAGTTCTGAAATACATTTTAGTAGGACTAGAAAAATAAATATTGCATTTCCAATGCAATCTACATCTGTAAATTTATAACAGAGTTCAGAGCTATTGAAATATGTTCATTACATAATACTGACATTCATTTATGTGAAATTAGTACAGAAAATGTAGCATAATCAACAGATAAGGTGTGAATAAGATCTGATTCGCTGTTCTACAGTATACATTGGCACATGTGAAATCCCCACCTGAGGAATTTAATTCCATTGTATGTCAAATGTTGTCTTAGGACTAAGCTAAGTGTTTACCAACGGTTTTTTGGTAGCTAATTGAGCATAAACAAAACCGGAATAACTCAAGGGAAATAGTTGTTTGCTGAACGAAATATTACATTCAGCAATCAATTTCGTACATTATAGTTTACATATTCAATAGGAATTGCAGAATATGTGGGTGTCGGCCACTGGTACAAAACGCGAACCGGTCAATAGTGTGTTCACTTCAAACATCTCGTGAACCAGTTTAACGTATCTGGGACGAGTATTTCCATTTAGATAATATAACACAATCATTTTAAAAAGTAAATGTCAATAAAACACATCAGATTATACGTTGTGTATGGGGAACCGAGGCAAAAACTATCTCCGTCTGACAGATGTGACAGCATGGAAATATCGGAAATTGCGGTATGTTTACCTGTACAGTGTAACCCGGATGAAAGATGACAGCGGAACTGTAGCTTGGTGTATAGGATGGTATGACTTTGTAATTTTGGTTTATGTTTACAAACACTGTGTGCTTTATCTCCCCACGAGATAACACAAGCGTTTGATCCATAAAGTGACATGTGTGTCAATTCAAGGATTAGGCGCTTGATGTACAAACGTATATAAATATATTTTAAATTCCTAGCCACAGGATAAGAAATATTGAATATTAGTATGATTTTGTACAAAACACCTATATAGTCTTGTACAACAAGCATATTTGGCTTATACATGGGAAATGGTAAATGGTGAGTACAATACACTCTTATATTTCATTGAAGATTACACTGTAATTCCCCAATGAAATTGTACGTGATTATCTCCCTTTGGAATTACGCTGTAATCATACTCTGACATGACTAGTTTTACATTAGTTATCTCCCTTGTATATTTTGCTGAAGATTATGGTTCCCGTACAAAACAACTATATAATTGTGTACAACAAGCATTGTTTTGATAAATCCCTAGTCTCAAGGGCTGAGAAGTTTAAATTTTTAAACTGGTTTTATGCCTTTTAGACAAGGTACCAAACTACATAGTGCTTTGGTACTAAACAATATAGTTTAGTACTAAATATATTACTTTGGTACTAAACTTCGATTTATATCGCAGGCGCCCCATAATCTATATATATATATAGTAGTGAATTCCTAGTATTAGAGTATTAGTTCTAAAAATACTACAAATACACCCAGTACATCGATTTATTGTGATTACAAATAGAAACGAAGATTAAGTTACAAAGGGACATAACTATGTTTGCGTGACAACTCGTATAACGTAAATAGACGAATACAACAAATGTGAGTTTGCATTACGGTAAGTCTTGTTTGTGTAATATTTTGTAACCATGTACGTTGAATTTGATCATACAGCATTATTAGATATTACTAAGTGTATTTGAATTTACATACGACCTTGTCTACTTAAATATCTGCCAGTTATTGTTGAAAGCGTCTATTATGTACATGTACATCCACTTCAAGTAAATGATTTAAAATATGGTTTACAATTATATTGATCAATGTTGTAAATGTATACCTCACGAACAATGCGTGCTATGTCTTATTCGTTTACCCGAGTAACTTCTGTCATTGTATTCGGTAATGGTATACAATCGTCAGATCGGCATATATTTCAATACATGTTGTGTGAGTATTTACTAAACCTATGTTCGCACATTACGTGCTCATGTAGGTCAATCCGTTTGCAGTACAACAGCACATATGTATGAGTGGCGATTCATGTCATAAGTGCCGTTTCTAACGCGTTAGAGAAGTAACGCGTTACTTGTGTGAAGTAACGCGTTACTAATGTATGTACTATATAGTGAAACTCATATTTGTAACGCGTTACTGATCAACAGTAACGCGTTACAATACTAACAGTGAGTAACGCGTTAGAAATTGGCTGTAACGTGTTACAACTCCTCTATATTGGCGGATCGTATCATAAGTACAGCTTCTCACGTGTTAGAGTTCTAACGCGTTACTCTTGGTAAGTAACGCGTTACAAATGTATGATGTATATACTAAAATATCAATATCTAACGCGTTAGTGAAGCAGGAGTAACGCGTTACTTATTTTTGGTAACGCGTTACTGTTGTGCAGTAACGCGTTGCAAATATGTGTTTCACTATATAGTACATACATTAGTAACGCGTTACTTCTCACAAGTAACGCGTTACGTCTCTAACGCGTTAAAAACGGCACTTATGACATGAATCGCCACTCATACATATGTACGGAGACCCGCTGGGGTCGTAGAATTATTTTTTTTATTAATTCGTTCCCACGAAATCACAATTTGTTCCCACGATATAACAATTCGTTCCCTCGAATTAACAATTCGTTCCCACGAATTAACAATTCGTTCCCTCAATTTAACAATTCGTTCCCATGAAATAACAATTCGTTCCCATGTGCACGAATTGTCATATCGTGGGAACGAATTGTTAATTCGAGGGAACGAATTGTTAAATTAACGGAACGACTTGCCATTTCGTGGGAACGAATTGTTAATTCGAGGGAACGAATTGTTATATCGTGGGAACGAATTGTTAATGCGAGGGAACGAATTGTTAAATTGAGCGAACGAATTGTTATTTCGTGGGAACGAATTAATAAAGGAATAATCCATGTCCCCTGCGGGGCTCCGTATAATGGTTCTGCAAGTGTGATTTCTACAAGGTGCATGATCACGTGGTTACAACAACAACAACGTCGCCCACTCCAAAGTAAGTATTCTTTGATATTTGCCTTAATATGCAACGGATTTTCATGAAATATGGCGCAGCAAACGAGTCTTCATGAGCTGCATTTGGTGGTCTAGTGAGTTTGGCACAAACTTCTGTTGTTTTGCGAAGAATCGATTTCCTTGTCGGAGATATGGAAATCGATTCTTCGCAAAAACCACATGGGGTTGTGCGAAAATACAGAGACCACCAAATGCAGCTTAACAAGACGCGTTTGATGCGCCATATTTCATCAAAATCCATTACGTAATAAGGACACTATAAAAGAATACGTACTTTGAATCCGTACTTGTTGTTGTTGTTAGTACCACGTGATCATACACCTTGTTCTAGTACTGTATAATAAAATCGGATATCTATTACAACACAATGGCGTCGTCATGGGAGGTTCGAGGTACGAACCCCACTGTTTTGGAGCCAGCAGGATTTTGTTGATATAAATTAGGTGCGCGATAGCCATGTTCAGTGCATGAATGAGCAGGCATCATAGTATTCAAATGCCCTACTAGCAAAGTACAGTCAAGCGACGCCAAACGTACTGCAATATGCCAATTTTCAGAAATACGCTTCTTAAATAGACCCAAACAAATTTCCCCGGAGCTATTTGTTGTAAAAACATACCCGAATGCAGCATTTGGCTTCTAGAAATCATAATCTCCCTGGGACTGTGAAGCAACCGAAATATGTAAGGGAAACTCGAACCCCCTTTTCAAAAATGCTGGTGACGCCCATGCAACATGTACACAATTATCTCGCATCTTTATTACAGTATGTGATAGTATGTAACAGCATAAAACACAAGTCCCATTTAAAAGAAAACACTGAACCTGTTGGTCACATGATGTAAACAGAGTTTCTGTGGCCCAAAGATGTAAACAATATTGTGTGACATGACGAGGTTGCATTATTCTTTCTTAAGAGTAAGTGAACCTGTTGTTTAATTCATGCAGAACCAGTACAGACTGGCTGCAGGTCATGTACAAGTAGGTCCCACAACATCCATACGAATAGTGAAAGTGCCTTATTGGATTGGATTTGGTTAAATTATATAATAAAACACTTCGGTGAGTTATAACCTCTAAGGTGGGCCAAGGCCCTATATGTATATGATATATGGTTTTCTGTATCGCAAACAGATAATGACCGCCTTCAAAATCTTGTGAAATCTTGATTTCTCAGCTTTATTTGTCAAATACGAAGCCTTATAAGGGACATGAGAAGAGAAACAAATGTTCTGACAAATTTGATTATTTCGTTAGAACGCATTCCAATTCGTTCTAATACATTCGAATTCGTTCTAACGATTTCAATTATTTCGTTCTAACAAATTTGAATTCGTTCTAACGATTTCAATTATTTCGTTCTAACGAATTCGAATTCGTTCTAACGAATTCGAATTCGTTCTAACGCATTGCAATTCGTTCTAACGCATTCCAATTCGTTCTAACGCATTTCAATTCGTTCTAACGCATTCAATTATTGCGTTCTAACGCATTCAAATTCGTTCTAACGATTTCAATTATTTCGTTCTAACGAATTCGAATTCGTTCTAACGCAAACGCATTGCAATTCGTTCTAACGCATTGCAATTCGTTCTAGCGCATTAAATTATTGCGTTCTAACGCATTCAAATTCGTTCTAACGATTTCAATTATTTCCTTCTAACGAATTCGAATTCGTTCTAACGCAAACGCATTAAAATTCGTTCTAACGCATTGCAATTCGTTATAACGCATTAAATTATTGCGTTTTAACGCATTCAAATTCGTTCTAACGATTTCAATTATTTAGTTACAACGCATTCCAATTCGTTCTAACGCATTCCATTATTGCGTTCTAACGTATTCAAATTCGTTCTAACGATTTAAATTATTTCGTTCTAACGAATTCGAATTCGTTCTAACGCATTGCAATTCGTTCTGACGCATTGCAATTCGTTCTAACGCATTCAATTATTGCGTTCTAACGAATTCGAATTCGTTCTAACGCATTCAAATTCGTTCTAACGCATTCAATTATTGCGTTCTAACGAATTCGAATTCAATTATTGCGTTCTAACGCATTCAAATTCGTTCTAACGCATTCAATTATTGCGTTCTAACGAATTCGAATTCGTTCTAATGCATTCCAAGTCGTTCTAACGCATTCAATTATTGCGTTCTAACGCATTCATTATTTCGTTCTAACGAATTCGAATTCGTTCTAACGCATTGCAATTCGTTCTAACGCATTTCATTATAGCACTTTGTTGTAGGGGGTGGTCGATATTTTCGTGCATTTCTGACTTCAATTGACCACCATACTTGAAAACGGGATTCAGGCCCGAATCCGACGGTGCCGACGCATACTCGGGACATAGTCCTACATTTCAGTATGTGTCTACATTGGGCAACTGGACTTGTTTGACCAGCCGTCATGCCATTTTAGTTCAGGGGGTGGTCTATTTTACCATTTACTTGGTTTTCTGACTTCAACTACCACCATATTTGTAAATGGGATTCAGGCCCAAATCAGACGGTGCAGACATACATATATACTACAACTCAGCATATGTCTACATTTGGGCAACTTGGCTTGCTTGACTAGCCGTCATGCCATTTTAATTTCGGGATGGTAGATTAGCCATTTCTGACAGCCTTATTGTACACCATTTCCGGCGGATGTGTAGGGCTGATTCTTTATGGGATGAACTTCCGGCGGGCAACGTCAGCTTAGGCATCACGGGACGGTTGAAAATAGCCAAAATTGACTGCTTTTCTGAGGGCGGCGGGTGACTTATAAAAATCACAGCCTCTCACAATCAGTTAAGGAGCTCTTGCGACAAATATTGAAAAATACTCGCAAATGAAGTACAAATCGCGCGACACAATACAAATGCAGTAACCGCATCAGATGTGTTTAATTATTTTTACAAAGTTACCACACCCACCTATTTTTGGCCAGAAATTTAAACACGACTGAATTTGTTGGAATTGTTTTCATGAAAACATGAGGCACAGAGACTTTGTTATGTCTTGTTCTATCACTTGTAACACCACACCATTTCCTGAAAATGGTTCCAAAGCGGGGTCATATCCACCTAAATTTTCGCTACAAAAGCCAGAGAAATACCTTAAATTCTGATGCCAAACCGTACCAGCGAGACAGCATAGCATGCGCCATTTTCCAAGATGTCAAAATCAACCGGAGCTAACATTCAGTTCCGTAGAATTATGAAATACTTTAAAACATACAACTAGTCAAGCCTCCCAAAGTCAAGAAATATTCATTAACCTATTTTTCTAGACACACTTGTGTAACTTGCAGGGTCGGTAGTGAAGTATATAGAAAATTGTCCACCCACTTTTTAAAGCTAGCCGCCCACTGTCCCGTGATACCTTCGTCATGCCAATGGCGGCAATGGCACTGTTGTTGTTGTTGTTACTGCACTGTTTATTTGAAATCCAGCCGCTGAGTTTTGAATTTGAATGCGTCAGAACGAATTGGAATGCGTTAGAACGAATAGAAATGGCTTAGAACGAATTCGAATTCGTTCGAACGAAATAATTGAAATCGTTTAGAACGAATTTGAAGAATGCGTTAGAACGCAATAATTGAATGCGTTAGAACGAATTCGAATGCGTTAGAACGAATTCGAAGGCGTTAGAACGAAATAATTGAAATCGTTAGAACGAATTTGAATGCGTTAGAACGCAATAATTGAATGCGTTAGAACGAATTCGAATGCGTTAGAACGAATTCGAATGCGTTAGAACGAAATAATTGAAATCGTTAGAACGAATTGGAATACGTTAGAACGCAATAATTGAATGCGTTAGAACGAATTGCAATGCGTTAGAACGAATTACATGGCAGTTAGAACGTATTCGAATTCGTTAGAACGAAACATTGAAATCGTAGAACGAATAGTGAATGCGTTAGAACAAGAAATTACATGCATTAAGAACGTATTCGCAATTCGTTAAGAACGAGAACAATTGAAAATCGTTACGAACGAATTGAAATGCGTTAGAACGTAATTAAATTTAATGCTTAGAACGAAATTTACTTTAAATCGTTAGAACTAATTTGAATTTCGTTAGAACGCAATAATTGAATGCGTTAAGAACGAATTCGAAATGCGTTTAGAACGAAATTCGAAAGCGTTAAGAACGAAATTAATTGAAATCGTTAAGAACGAATTGGAATACTTAGAACGCAATTAATTGAATGGCGTTAAAAGAACGAATTGGCAATTTTGCGAAATAGAACGAATTTACAATGCAAATTAGAACGAATTTCGAATTCGTTAGAAACGAACAATTGAAATCGATAGAACGAATTTTGAATGCGTTTAGAACGTAAAATTAATGCGTTAAACGTTTTACAATGCGTTTACCACGAATTACAATCGTTAGAACGTAATTAAGGAATTGCGTTAGAACGAAATAATAGAAATCGTTAGAACGATTTGAATGCGTATAACGCAATAATTTAATGCGTTAGAACGAATTGGAATGCTTGTTGAATTTTGAAACGAAATTAACAAAATTGCGTTGAAAAAGAAATCGTTAGAACGAAATTTGAATGCGTTAGAACGCATAATTGAATGCGTTAGAACGAATTACAATTGCTTAGAACGAATTCAATGCGTTAGAACGAATTCGAAATTCAATAATTTAACGAAAAAATGAAATCGTTAGAACGAATTTGAATGCGTTAGAACGCAAATGATTGAATGCGTTAGAACGAATTGGGAATGCGTTAGAACGCAATAATTGAATGCGTTATAACGATTTACAATGCGTTTACAACGAATTACAATGCGTTAGAAACGAATTAGAAACGAAAACGAAATAATTGAAAATCGTTAGAACGAATTTGGAATGCGTTAGAACGCAATAAATTAAATACGTTAGAACGAATTCGAATGCGTTAGAACGATTCGATTGAAATCTTGTAGAACGAATTTGAATGCGTTAGAACTCAATAATTGAAAATGCGGTTAGAACAAATGGAATGCGTTAGAACGAATTGCAATGCGTTTTAGAAGAACGAATTATAATTCGTTAGAACAAATAATTGAAATCGTTAGAACGAATTTGAAATGCGTTAGAACGCAATAATTGAATGCGTTAGAACGAATTTGAATGCGTTAGAACGCAATAATTGAATGCGTTAGAACGATTTACAATGCGTTACAACGAATTACAATGCGTTAGAACGAATTAGAATTCGTTAGAACGAAATAATTTGAAAATCGTTAGAACGAATTTGAATGCGTTAGAACGCAATAATTAAATACGTTTAGAACGAATTCGAATGCGTTAGAACGAATTCAATCGTTAGAACGAAATAATTGAAAATCGTTAGAACGAATTTGAATGCGTTAGAACCTAATAATTGAATGCGTTTAGAACGAATTTGAATGCGTTAGAACGCAATAATTTGAAATGCGTAAGAACGATTTACAATGCGTTATTAACGAATTGCAATGCGTTAGAACGAATTAGAATTCGTTAAGAACGAAATAATTGAAAATCGTTAGAACGAATTTGAATAATGCGTTTAGAACGCAATAATTAAATATGAGTTAGAACGAATTCGAATGCGTTAGAACGAATTCGATTGAAATCGTCAGAAAACGAAATTTCGAATCGTTAGAACTCAATAATTGAATGCGTTAGAACGAAATGAATGCGTTAGAATTTGAAGCAATGCGGTTTAGAACGAATTCCTAATTCGTTTAGAACGAAAAATAAATTGAAACGTAGAAACGAATTTGAAATGCGTTTTAGAACGCAATAATTGAATGCGTTAGAACGAATTTGAATGCAATAGAACGCAATAATTCAATGCGTTATTAGAACGATTTCCAATGCGTTACAACGAAATTAACAATGCGTTAGAAACGAATTTAAGAATTCCGTTTTAGAACGAATAATTTAAATCGTTAGAACGAATTTGAATGCGTTAGAACGCAATAATTAAATACTTTAAACGAATTCGAATGCCGAAATAGAACGAAATCGGATTGAAAATCAAACGAATTTGAATGCGTTAGAACTCAATAATTGAATGCGTTAGAACGAAATGGAATGCGTTACGAATTGAGCAATGCGTTTAAGAACGAATTCAATTCGTTTATAACGAAATAAAGAAATCGAAATTAGAATGTTTGAATGCGTTAGAACGCAATAATTGAATGCGTTAAGAACGAATTACAATGCGATTTTAGAACGAATTACAATGCGTTTAGAACGAATTCGAATTCCGTTAGAAAACGAAATAATTGAAATCGTTGAGAACGAAAATATTTGAAATCGTTAGAACGCAATAATTAAATTCGTTAGAACGAATTCGAATGCGTTAGAAAACGAATTAGAATTCGAAATCGTCACGAACTAATTTGAAATGCGTTAGAACAATAATTGAATGCGTTAGAAACGAATTGGAAGAATGCGTTAGAAACGAATTCGAATGCGTTAGAACGAATTCTTGAATTCGTTAGAACGAAATTTAACAAATTGAAATCGTTAGAACGAATTTGAATCGTTAGAACGAATTTGAATGCGTTATAGAACGCAATTCACAATTGCAAAGTTAGAACGAATTACAATGCGTTAAGAACGAATTCGAATTCGGTCAAGAACGCAAATATTGAAATCGTTTAGAACGAATATTTGAAATCGTTTAAGAAAACGCAATTAATTAAAATGCGTTTAAAGAACGAATTCGAATGCGTTAGAACGAATTAGAATTAGTTAGAACGAAATAATTGAAATTCGTGTTAGAACGAATTTGTATGCGTTCGAAACGCAAATAATTAAATGCGTTAAAGAACGAATTCCGAATTGCGTTAGAACGAATTGAATTCTTTAGAACGGAAAATTTTAATGAAATCGGGTTAGAACGAATTTGAATGCGTTAAGAGACGCTAATAATTGAATGCGTTAGAACGAATTGGGAATGCGTTAAGAACGAATTGTAAATGCGTTAGAACGAATTTCGAATTCGTTTAAGAACGAATAATTGAAATCGTTAGCGGAATTTGAAGGGTTTAGATCGCTAATTGCAAATTGCGTTAAAGAACGAATTGAAATTGCGTTTGAACGAATGCAAGCGTTAGAACGAAATTCAAATCGATAGAACGATGAATGCGTTAGAACAACTAATTTAGAACCGTTAGAACGAATGAAATGCGTAAAACGCAATTTTGAATTTGCGTTAGACGTAAAATGCGTTACAACGAATTTAACTGGTAGAAACGATGAATCGTTTAGAACGAAATAATTGAAACGTTAAAACGAATTATGCGTTAAACGAATAATTAAATTAACGAATAAGACGAATTGAATGCGTTGAACGAATACGAAATTGAAATCGTTCAAGAGAATGAATGCAAAGAACTTAATAATTGAATGGCGTTAGAACGATGGAATGCGTTAGAACGAATTCAATGCGTTAGAACAAATTCTATTTCGTTAGAACGAAATAATTGAAATCGTTAGAACGAATTTGAATGCGTTAGAACGCAATAATTGAATGCGTTAGAACGAATTTGAATGCGTTAGAACGCAATAATTGAATGCGTTAGAACGATTTACAATGCGTTACAACGAATTACAATGCGTTAGAACGAATTAGAATTCGTTAGAACGAAATAATTGAAATCGTTAGAACGAATTTGAATGCGTTAGAACGCAATAATTAAATACGTTAGAACGAATTCGAATGCGTTAGAACGAATTCGATTGAAATCGTCAGAACGAATTTGAATGCGTTAGAACTCAATAATTGAATGCGTTAGAACGAAATGGAATGCGTTAGAACGAATTGCAATGCGTTAGAACGAATTCTAATTCGTTAGAACGAAATAATTGAAATCGTTAGAACGAATTTGAATGCGTTAGAACGCAATAATTGAATGCGTTAGAACGAATTACAATGCGTTAGAACGAATTACAATGCGTTAGAACGAATTCGAATTCGTCAGAACGAAATAATTGAAATCGTTAGAACGAAATATTTGAAATCGTTAGAACGCAATAATTAAATGCGTTAGAACGAATTCGAATGCGTTAGAACGAATTAGAATTCGTTAGAACGAAATAATTGAAATCGTTAGAACGAATTTGAATGCGTTAGAACGCAATAATTAAATGCGTTAGAACGAATTCGAATGCGTTAGAACGAATTCGAATTCGTTAGAACGAAATAATTGAAATCGTTAGAACGAATTTGAATGCGTTAGAACGCAATAATTGAATGCGTTAGAACGAATTGGAATGCGTTAGAACGAATTGAAATGCGTTAGAACGAATTCGAATTCGTTAGAACGAAATAATTGAAATCGTTAGAACGAATTTGAAGGCGTTAGAACGCAATAATTGAATGCGTTAGAACGAATTGAAATGCGTTAGAACGAATTGCAATGCGTTAGAACGAATTCAAATTCGTTAGAACGAAATAATTGAAATAATTGAAATCGTTCGAACGAATTGGAATGCGTTAGAACGAATTGGAATTCGTTAGAACGAATTGGAATGCGTTAGCGTTGTAACGAATTGGAATGCGTTCTAACGAAATAATCAAATTTGTCAGAACATTTTTTTCCCTTCTCATGTCCCTTATAAGGCTCCGTAGTCAAATATTATAGCTCAGTGTATGTAAATTACCCGTAGGTAAATGGGCTTGGAGTGTGGCAGTCATATACACCAAAACAGTCATTATAGTGTGTGCTTTTTTCAGCTTTTTTCATTGATATTTACGGAACCCCGCAGGGGATGTAGAATTATTTGTCTTATTAATTCGTTCCCACGAAATAACAATTCGTTCCCTCAATTTAGCAATTAGTTCCCACGAATTAACAATCCGTTACTACAAATTAACAATTCGTCCCCTCAATTTAACAATTCGTTCCCACGAAATAACAATTCGTTACCACGGGAACGAATTGTTAATTCGAGGGAACGAATTGTTATATCTTGGGAACGAATTGTTAATTCGAGGGAATGAATTGTTGAATTGAGGGAACGAATTGTTATTTCGTGATATTTCGTTGGAACGAATTAATAAAAAAAAATCCATGTTACCTGCGGGGCTCCGTTCCCCCGAATTCACAATTCGTTCCTGCTATAACAATTCGTTCCCACAAATTAACAATTCGTTCCCACGAAATGACAATTCGTTCCCTTAATTTAACAATTCGTTCCCACAATATAACAATTCGTTCCCACGAATTAACAATTCTTTCCCATGGGAACGAATTGTTATTTCGTGGGAACGAATTGTTAAATTGAGGGAAAGAATTGTTATTTAGTGGTAACGAATTGTTATTTCGTGGAAACGAATTAATATATAAAATAAGTATACGTCACATGCGGGGCTATGTAGGTATACTACCAATACATTTGCGCTCAGAAAACAATGTTTTCCTTTCCTCCTGTGTCATAAAGCAAAGTTCATGACTGACCGTTCCAAGCCAGTACCCTTGTGTCTCTTGACCATTTCAGAGTGGCATACATGTTGGTGTTGGTATAGTTTGAGTGTTTAGTCTGTATATGTAGATTGGTTTACTATAACATTATTTAGGGTACTGCTATATGATTGTATGGACTTTTGTGCTTTTAATCCATTATCTATTTAAATTATCCATAGTTCTGTATTAGCTCAATTTAAGACAAAACTGCAATGTCACGGTGACATATAAGTACTTCCGGTATCTATAAACTAATTGCTTGGTGGGGTATATAAAAAATAAACTATTCATAGTTTTTGCGACGAATATGACATATATATATGGGCCGCGCCATACGAAAACCGGGCTTAATGACAACGTCATGAAAAGCGGTAAACGACGTCGGAAAAACGACGTTTCAAATTGTCTAGCGTCGCCGTAAAAGTTCACAGTTTGCCCTCCCATTTACGTTTACTGGTGTTAGTTAACATTAAGTGTGAACAGAAAACGGAACATGATAACTTACTGAAACTTTCACTAATATGAGACGCGATACCTTGTACCTCGGTACACATATTATGACGTCATGACTTGACGACACGTACTTGTGACGTCATTGGACGTGAATACATGTTTAACGTTATGGCCATGGTATCGTGACAAAATATTATAGCAAGGATACTTGCACGAGTTCCTCGCAGCATCAATGACTTAGAAATACTTCAGGCGCTGTACATTGTCGCATAACTGTCGTTCTTTGACATTTTTACTCTTTTTCGTCGGTTGTCCTTATGAATTCAAAATGGTGAACTCATAATTTAACTGGCTACATATCAGCGAAGTCTTCGCTTACACTGCACTTTGATTCCTAAATAATCTTAAATATGAACAACCTAGTGTATGCCAACGATATTACAATCTATTATCTTGGTAAATTGAGACTTTTGAACAATTATATCCAGTACTTAGCGAATGATATGCCATTTAATGCCACTCATTTTATTATAAATGGAGGTAGACACGCAGCTATATAATGACATAAATATCCGGGGTTTGTATTGAATTTAAAATAAATGCATCAACATATTAATTGGAAATGTGATGGTCATAAACTTGCTTTTGTAGTCGAAAGTGCTTGTGTAGTATCAACTCATCAGTTTATCACTTGACTGCATACTAATGTAGACCAGGCGTTGCCTCAAGAAAGACACACGGCGACAATTATAAGGTATCCCGCTACCAAATCTGCCCGGTATCGTGTTTTATCACAAAGTTAATGTTATAAGCGGCCTACTGTCTACTTTAAAATATGTCGTCGCATACGAAATGTTAAATGATGTCGCTATTATTCCCCAAAATTATTTCAGACAGCAGCAAACAACAGGGAAACGCCTCACTCTGCCTTATTTGAAACTTATTCATACGAAATTACGTTACTTGTGCCGCAATCCAAAACATAACGTTACATTAGCAACTGCAACACGAGCCATAAACATTATTTTCATACTTTGTCTTAGCCTAATGGGAGACACT
Source organism: Conchocele bisecta (assembly GCA_029237695.1). NCBI lineage: Eukaryota > Metazoa > Mollusca > Bivalvia > Lucinida > Thyasiridae > Conchocele > Conchocele bisecta. Next base: position 9,278,291 of record CM055274.1, on the reverse strand, counting down.
TGGCCAGGCTACGAGATATCCAAATTTGGTTGAAATGCGATCAAAGATGACAAATATATAGGACTTGTCCGGACCAACACCCCATGTATACGCCGTTGATAAAAACGTCGTAATTTCGACGTCATTGATCTAAAACGTCATATAAGTTTTTACCACGCGTCATAAAACTACTTCTAAAATGAAACATAATTGGGATACATTGATAATTTTGGCGGAATATGGCTTTTAAAAGATGTACAATTCAGAATACGCGAAAAAGTAAAAACTGAAAATGTTGTCATTAAGCGCGGGTTTCGCACGGCGCGGCTCATATATTTTTGGCGTTCGTAGTTGTGCAAAAAGTACACACAAGATAATGTTGACTTTGCCCAAGGTTACGTGTCGTTTGTCAATTATTCACTAATAGTATAAAATTATACATACACTATTTAAAATCAACCTACATGGCAGGCCTATTCGTTTACTACTCCATTACGCTTAAACGTTCTTATTGACGTTGAAGTCGCCCGTTAGTGTCAACGTCGTAATTGCGACGTCATTGACCTAAAACGTCGTTTGCGATTCTACCACGTGTTACAAAAATACATGTAACATGAAAAATAATTGAGATACAGTGATAGTTTTTGTGGTATATGACTTTTAAAAGATGCGGTATTCAGAATATGCAAACAAGTGAAAAATGATTGTTTTGTCATTAAGCCCGGTTTTCGCATGACGCGGCCCAATTATATATACATGTTTACATGTATGCTCATTTCGTGGTATGATGTCAATATTTTGACATAATATGGACATTTCACAGCACTTGATGAACATGTGTGTCGTATTCGTAACCAAAATATGAATACATGTATACTCCATGCATTTCGTTTTTAAACCAATTTATAGTACAATACGAACGCTCATGGGTATGCATATCTCAGATAGCGTGCCTTGAACCCAAATGCATTCGGAATACACCTTTACGGGTATGGAATTTATTAAATATTTTATTTTTATTTTTGTTATTTCTCAATGAAAGTATATGTTGTGACCACCCATTTGAAGCGTCTCGACGAGACGGTGGTTCGAATGGTGGTCACGACATATATATCTAAGAACATAGAAAGAAATTATTTAGGATTTGCCAGAAACAACATAGCGTATCCTCATCATGAAATGGGTTAATGGTGGTGCTGTTGTTAAATATTTCCCACAGTTATGCTGCTGATGACGTGATATCGGAAGTCCAACTGTTACAACGCGAGATCGTTGTAACTCTCACTCATCGTCAACCGGCCATCAGTCTAGGGCGGGATGGAAACCAACATTCAGCAACTGTTTGGCTTCGTTGACAAATTAAAACGCCCGTCAACTTCCAAACCTGTGTTACGGGCGTACGAAGAATACGACCGGCTTGTCAAAAGATTACCAGCAGCCGACAGGGATAAGTTTAATCACTTGGAACACGTCATTCGTTGTTGTAAGAATGATCAAATAAGAGCCGCCAATGCGCAGCTGCATGCCGCTCGTAAGGAATATAGCGAGATCCTCTCAGCAGTGGTACGTTTATATCCACCTTAAATAACCCACGTCGGGAAGACTCTGATCTAGTACCCTGAAAACTGGCTCATTCAAAACAGTTACCCCATGCATTCATTTCTATACATGTTAAATCGAGTAAAGAGTATGATCTAAAGAAACCTGCCCAAGGTCTGTGACGAAGATGAATGCATGGTCCCTGCTAAATTATACGGCGATGTAAACCATGCAAACACTATTTTTTCGATAATATTAAATTTTATAAAAAAAATTGAGAATGAGTATTCTTATTATTTCATGAAATTTGGTCCAATATTTATTTTACTTTGGAAAAAAAGAAAGAAAAAGAAAACAATTTCCCCATGTTAAATCCCCATAGACATATTATATATGTACAGAGTGAAGACGGCTATGGAGATTTAATATTTCTTTCTAATTTCAGAAATACCGGACCGATTTTAAAAATTCAACTTCTGTTGTCTTAGTTAGATCATTTCCAAAACTCTCTAGTCAAGTTTTAGGAGTCAAGTTAATTTTCTTTCGCTTTTTGACTCCTGCACCAGCTCCTCCACATCATTTCATGTTAAATTTCCATAGACAAATACATTTTTCGTATTAGAATCAATGTTACGAAATAAAAAGGCTCATTCTTACCCTTTGATAAAATTTAATATTATCGAAATAAATATTGTATTTACATTGTTTATGTGGCCATAAATTGTGGGCAGGTTTCATGAAACAAACGATAGTATATTTTTAAGGAGCCACTTTCAGGGTCCTAGGTTCGAGATTTTCACCATGAATTATATCCCGTTTCTACTGAAGCTGATATGTGTCACCTAGAATTGCATATGCATATGTCGTTATAACGACCTACTATGTCGTTATAACGACTTACTAGGTATGTAGGTGTAACGACATAGCTATGTATGTATGTACTAGTATGTCGTGATATAACCTTTCTTATTATGTCGTTATATAACCTTTCTTACTATGTCGTTATATAACCTTTCTTGCTATGTCGTTAAACGACTTACTATGTCGTTATACGACTTAGCTGTGTCGTTATATATCCTTTCGTACTATGTCGTTATAACAACAGAGCTATGTCGTTATAACGACTAACTATGTCATTAAAACGACTTGGTCTGTCGTTATATAACGACTTAATATGTCGTTATAACTACTTAATATCTTGTTATAACGACATAGCTAAGCCGTTATATAAATACATATAAAACCATTGTAGATGACACCTATCAGCTTCCGTAAACATACAGACCATAAAACCAACATTTAAACACTGTAAATCCAGATTAGCCGGCTCAGAATAACATAATCAGTATGCCCCCTATGCCATAGCAAGGGAGCATATTGCGTCGCTCTTGAGGTTCCGTACGGTCGTCCGTGTACTTTTACGTCGAAATGTTTGTCAGACTTTCTCCAACATGTAAGATCTTCAATAGTACGCGAAGGATTGCTTCAATACATGGACACTTGAACCACCTGAACATTTGTCACACACTCGCGCCACCATTAACACGACCTTGACATTTGAAATATTCGAAATGTCGCTGAAACATAGCCATTTTGTTACATCGAAACGTTTGTAAGAGTTTCTCCAACATGTAATATCGTCACTATTACTTGGAGGATTGCTTTAATATTTGGGGCTTGACGTTTGTCACCTTCAAAATGGTGCTGAACACACAGCCATTTTCGTACGTCAAACAGTTTGTAACACTTTCTCAAATTACTTTGAAAATTGTTTAAATAATAAGTATTTACACACAATCTCTAGTTAGACTCCAGTATGACATTGTATGGGGCATATCCATGTTTTACAAACATAATTTCTAGTTTTCGTTTGCTATGATATTTAGGAAACTGGTCCGCAATTGTACGCACCTCGAATTTATTAATTCGTTCCCATGAAATAACTATTCGTTCCCACGATATAACAATACGTTCCCACGAATTAACAATTCGTTCCCACGAAATAATAATTCATTCCCTCAATTTATTAATTCGTTCCCACGAAATAACAATTCGTTCCCATGATATAACAATCATTTCCCACAATTTATTAATTTGTTCCCATGAACTAACAATTCGTTCACACGATATAACAATTCGTTCCCACGAAATAACAATTGGTTCCCTCGAATTAACAATTTGTTCCCACGAATTGACAATTCGTTCCCTCGAATGAACAATTCGTTCTCACGATATATCGTGGGAACGAATTGTTAATTCGAGGGAACGAATTGTTATATCGTGGGAACGAATTGTTACTTCGTGGAACAAATTGTTAAATTGAGGGAACCAGTTGTTAGTTCGTGGGCGAATTGTTAAATTCAGGGAACGAATTGTTATTTCGTGGGAACTAATTGTTATTTCATGGGAACGAATAAATAAAAAATAATTCTACGTCCCCTGCGGGGCTTCGTATACATCAAATCGAAATTAATTTGAGTTGTCGATGTATGCACAAAACTAATGATATATTCATACGCAGGATGACAACAGCCAACCTAACTACAAACAGCCGCGCGGGAATGTGAGGTCAATCAGAGCTAGACCGGACATAGACTACACACTCGACAGGTACGCAATATGAAATGTACGTCTGTTGTTAACACTGGCAGGTTTGAGTACATTCGAACCCCTCTAAACCAGACACAACTAAAATATAGTTCTACTTAATTGTAATCGGGTTCATTGCCATTTATCTCACGACTGAGTATGTTCGTGATCGCAAATCACACACGCCTGTCTTGGAGTAGTTGTCTGTCTGTTATACAGTGGAACCTCTCTAAACCGGACACCCAGGGTGTCCGGTTTAGAGAGGTTCCACTGTATATTTGATTTGACATTTTTTGACGAGACCTGATGAGATCAACCGAGATTTACGGAAAAATTGAATGCATTTCTGAAAGCTACAATTCAAATTAATCAAGAAGCAAGTATCAAACCAGTTTTAAGGTATTATATAGATATTAAGGTGATATATAGATACACTTGACTTCAATGATAATTGCTTCATATAATAGTTTATTGCATTGAGGCAACTGCCTTATGAGCATACATACATGACTATGGTACATGACTACGTACAATGCAAAATGGCGTACATGGGTAAACTACTAAATATAATAAATTCAGAAACACCACAATCGTGGCAAATAGGCAAATAGATTTCAGACCATACCGCGACCACTAATACATATATCTGTACTTGTATCATACACTTACGTATATCGCACATTTTCCGCTTACTGATCACAGTGTGCACTAAGTGTTATTGGTCGTATTATTTTGAACAATAAATGAGAAATATATATACATATACATACACATAGACATACATATGTACACAAACACACACACACACACACACACACACAACACGCACACACACACACACACACACACGCACACACACACATGCACATACATGTACACACATATACGCACATACAATGGGGTCAGCGTGCAAGTGCACACACGAACGAACACGACAGGTTGTAACCAACCTGTCGTGTTCGTTCGTGTGTGCACTTACACGCTGACCACACTGTATACACACCCATATACATGTAGATCTTCTTTCTAAATGTGGTATAGTATTACACGCATATACATTGTCACGTCAGGGCGACACTGATATTATTGTTGGGTTGGAACACCAAAGCACGTTGTAGAAAGAGACAACAAGGTATACAGTTACAATGATGATATATTTACAAATGAGTTATACACAAACAATGAATGTTCAAGACAGTATGGACAATGTCCTCTCGAGGGTCGACAGCAACCAAGGCACAGTCTCGATTCTGGAACAGGTAAGTATCGTATAACAATATGTATCACGTTCAAGATATGAACTTAGAGTTTCTGTTAACTAACTCAGGATTCCGTCATGATGACGGCGACGTTATATGATGTCGTTCAGTTAACTTTAACTATAATCGACTACTTGGGCGGATGGGGCGAATACATCACATGTGTGGACGTCCTTTGAGATTAATCTCGTCCTTGGACGGAATGACGTCACCGGAATAGTAGCCCCGCTCGTTACGCACTGATCCACACGGAGCAGATCTGGTCCCCGCTGGTACACGGAGTCGTGTTGAGGACCCCAGAATCGGATCGGTACAGCGTACTGGTTCTACGCAATAGCACCAGATTGACGTGCCGTCGCTGGGTCGTTGGCTGGCTAGCTGGGACTACAAAACACCAACGGTGTTGTTACCAGAGTGTAACGTGTTATAGTCTCCATAATAGTCACAGTAGTGCACATGAAATAATTATTATGATTGCATGGCAATACTAAAAAACAAATTACAATGATGAATCATGATAAATTGCAATGTACACAAATATATATTTACTAGTTTGAAGAAGGGGGCTGCTAGAATACCAGAGTTCCCAGTGAAAACCTTGTGTCACCAATTGGTCACAAGAATGGTTGAATGTCCGACTGCTAGACTATGGATACGAGAGTTTACATACATAATCTAGTGCATAAGATTCCTATGATTGTCCGCTTGTCAATATAAGAACTCCGTGCCAACATTTGGCTTACAATTATGCGTAAGTGGACTAATTCTAACTAACAGTCAGTCTAACCCATGAGTTATCTGGCGAATTAATCTGAAATAATTTAGTCATCAGTAGATATGACCTACTCGGTATTCATACTAGCATCCAAGTCTGCATAAGCAGTGTGAATCACTCAGATATAACCGAAAAATCCAATACTGGTGGTACATGCACGGTTCGGATAAAGCGCTATTCTCTACAGCGGTGTATTCCACGGGAACGATATTTCACACATGAAGACCTATTCGATAGTCGTTACATGGCTTACCGAATATTGTGTTCGAGTATTGTGTAACCCGTGTTACAAATAATGGATGATAAAGAAGACAGTCGGCTACAATTCGTGACATACATATGTGTACATACACATACATAAAAGAATGCATCGGTGGTAGCGTCATGGCATGAACGTTCTTTCCCTCAAACAGGAATACTTTGATCATACATTGTATTATAATTGTCGTTTTAAAGTTGTATTGCACATTAATACATGTATCTACGTTCCACACGAGTAAATGATAATTTAACGAATCAAAGCATATAAATCATACTAGTAGTTAAAGAATTTCGGAAGAGTTTTTGTTTTTGGCAAATTCGCTTTAAATCAGCATCACAATAGCGTAAAACAACAAGTCACATGAATAATACGGTCATGTACATTCACATATAATACATGTCATACTGTAAACAAACGGTCTATGATTGTATTGTAGGAAATGACATAAATGCACATGTGAGTGATGTGATATATGAATATAACATATGTGAATATTGTCTTGTTACTGTATACTATATGGAGTATTGAGTTGCCATCTCCGCCATCTTTGTATGTACAAGCCATCATACAGTTTCACCACTTTATTCGTTTGACACATAAAGCAAATAATATGACAGTAAACCTACTACAATTTGGTGCAATACATAATAGACAGATATGACAACGGCAAGCTATAATTATTATGCCAGTAAACTATACAAAAGACGAGATATCTGAGCATTTCTCCCATCAATCTCAAAATAAATCTCAACGTGTAAACCTTCCAATCTGATGCACAGCCTATGTTACTGTACACGTATCCCATTTGTAAAGTCACATTTACTCGCATAGTAGGTGAGTAGACACCAGGGACAATACACTCAGGTAGCTGCTTACATGTCACTGGATTTGATAGCTAATAACAGTAGTGGGTATATATGGTATGTGTTGTGTGGTTTGCCAGGTAAAAATGATACACTGTACGATTTTCTGTGTATGAGGTTATTTATAATGGTGGTTCATGTTGTTAAAACTCAGGCACAAACCTGTCCAGAAAACTGACATATTTTACAGTTTGGTGTAATATAATTGATAGAAATCCGTTCTCCCGGCTTTTCTAAATGTGATTAGCTAAATTATATCATATGTTCTACTTCACATTTTGAGTTCTTTGTCAAACTACAGAACCGGTGAAACTGGCTGATGGCTGGAACACACAAAGATGGCCGACTTGGTCACCCCATGTGCCGTATAGGATACAGTAACGAGACAGTGTTCACATATATGTTATACATATATTCCATCACATTTACGGAGCAATTATCTTTGAATCAAACGATCATCATGTATATAGTTGTTCCTTAACTAGACACGTAATTAAGTCTCTCCAGGCTCCCGGACTATGTCCACGAACAAGGAAATCGTGATTTATATAGGCGGTCACAGTTTAAGGATATTTTTAATCAAAATATGTGTTAATGAAGTGTGTTATTAACCCTTTCAACTATGCATCCCTACATGCCTGTATAGAGGTATTTGCGAACATTCTATATCCAGAAGAGCCTGCTCGTGACGAGTCGTCTCATCAGGGTCTGCACTTTTGACAAGTAATGTTCATATTTGGACTTGTCTGAAAATCATTTTGTGACGATCGTGAACTGGTTAAAGGTACATGCCTACACGCCAGGTTATAATATAGGGAGACAGATAGTTTTGTATATTCTGTAGATCTGAAATTTTCTGACAATTTGAAAGTAAACATTCATTCACCATTACCTCACGTATTGATTGGCATTATTATACATTTTATATCAGAAGAAAATTTCCACACTGGGACGACAGCCTTTGTAGCCTGGTAGCGAGAGGCCGATTTTTGGCCTAACCCAAAAATGCTTTAGTATATTTGGTTTTATTGTTGATTATTCTTCACTGGGCATTTGGTGAATCAAATCCACTGCGATGTGGATTCTCACCCTTGAGCATTTTTTTTGGCGCCGCCATCCAAAATAGCTTTTGTCAATATCTCGGTCTGGGGGACTCGTAGAGCCATACTGTTGGTATCTATACCTAGGTTTTCAGGGTCAGTGAGCCTGATAAGAACATCAATAATAACATTGGGTTATGTAGTTAAGTCAGCCATCTTGAATTTCAAAATTGCTTTTGTCAATATCTCGGTCTGGGGGACTCATAGAGCAGAGTTCAAGCTATGTGCTCCGGGGACAGTACAAGATTACCTGGATCTGTTCCGAGGGCACATCCACACTCGCTTGAAGATCAGTGATGTCTACCTCGTTTTCGATCGGTATGTATAATACAGAGGCATACTTGTATACGGGCACAATATATTCACTCCTGGGAGTCGCTGAATACCACACCCAGGAAGAAGATATTGCACCGAGCTTTTAATTTGTGTCACATACATGGCCAGTAAATACACCTATTACAGTTATCAGTATTCACAAATACTCTGCATCTTGGTCTATAACACTTATTTAACTACACTGCCAAATGAAAACAGAACAGTGGTGCATATTTATTTCGAATGCCAGCATCTAATATGAGTACATGTATGTTAATTTAATCATGCTAGCTGTGTTCAGGAATTTGAGTGGAGTAACATAGACTTTGTCGTCCTGTTTTCCTGATCTTATTATTAGTCCGCCATATACATGTATATCCAGGTATAGAGAAGGCTGTACCAAGGAATCGACCAGAATCGGAAGGGACAAAGGGGCTAGCAGGGTCTACGCATTGCGCACTAGTTCTCGTCTGCCCGCACAGAAAGTGATATTGACTTTCACTACCAACAAATCCCAACTAATTGATCGCATCTGTGAAGATCTCATAGCACACAAGGATGACTTCACACTACATAAGTTAGTTGTAACCAGCAGCGACCCAGTGCCAGTCGAGATAAACAATGGACTAGTTATCAAACGAAACTACACACGAAGAAGCTGATACCATTGTAGTACAACAAGTGTCCAGTGTGGGGGCCAAAGCAGCTTTAGTAATTTCTGATGGCACTGAAATATTTGTATTGTTGTTACATTTCTGCTACAAAGGTGACCTTCTATGCCAAGTAAAGATGGTTTCTCCGTCGCACGGTCGAGAAGTTATTGACATTAATGAAACAGTGGACAAGCACAGAAACATTATTCCAGATATATTAGCTGCTCATGGTCTCACTGGATGTGACGCAGTGGCCTCGTACTATGGGATTGGCAAAGGCGTGGCTCTGAAAGTCTCAACATCCAGGTCGTATTCACTTAGCTACATTGGTGACACTGATATACCTCTATCAGACGCAATAGCCCAAGCCACGCCATTTATGTTGGCCTGCTATGGTCAGACGCGATGTAAATCCCTGACGGAAGCTCGACACAAAGTATGGACTTCAAAAGTAAGCCGGTGTGTCGCGTGTGCACCAAAACTTGCCTCTCTACCCCGACAGACGAAGCATTCAGAGAGAATGTTGCCAGAGCCCACATGCAAGTTGCAGTATGGAGGAGTTCCTTAGAGCCAGATCCACCAGCTTTAGATCCAGCTGCATATGGATGGTCCAGAGAACAACACACAACTCACTCACCCCTACAGTGTCCCAGATGGTAGCCCATTAGCACATGTGGAGCTGTTGAAGCTGATAAAAAGATCTTGTGCCAGTCACATGCCATGAAAAACAAAAAAATGTGGATGCCAAAATTGTCGTGAACTGTTTTCTGTGCTTGCCAAAGGCGACAGATGTGCTTAAATGAGAGAACAAAACAGGTCCAAGATGCAGATGATGATGAGGACTGACTAACTATTAAGTACATTAAGTACATTAAGTTCTAAGTTGAACGAGTTGATACTGTGGTTATTACCATCATCATGAGTCATGTTTTCGGATATCCCATTGTGTCTTGTATGTCATAGTTAGCCAGCTGTATACGTTCCAATATAACTGCACATACAATGTTCTACATTATCTGAGTTACGTGCCTATTTACTTTGACATTGTGTAATACAACATGAATGACAAAAACAGTTTGGATGGCGGCCATTTTGAAATTCATGATGGCTGCTTTAACTACATCACCCAATGTTATTATCGATGCTCTTATCATGTTCACTGACCCCGAAAACACCAAAAGTATGCCTCTATGAGTCGCCCAGACCAATATATTGATAAAAACAAGTTTGAATGACGGCCATTTTGAAATTCAAGATGGCTGCCTCAACTAAATCACCTAATGTTATCATTGATGTTCTTATCATGTTCCCTGACCCTGAAAACCTAGGTATAGACACCAAAGTTATGCCTCTACGAGTCCCCCAAACCGAGATATTGACAAAAGCCATTTTGAAAAATGCTCAAGGGTAGAATCCACATCGCAGTGGATTTGATTCACCAAATGCCCACTGTACCAGACAAAAAGGGGTTACCCCCTCCCGCTGCCAGACTATTGTTTCCTCATTTGGATATGAAAATAGCCTGATACCACCGCGAGTCACTATCACTAAAATATATATTACACTTATTTAATTCATATAAAGAACATTTTGTGCCTACTGAGTGGGCATGTACCTTTCAACTGTGAAAGCGACTTTTTTTGCAAAAATACCTCTTTCTTATGTTTCCTATCGCTCATTTCTGTATATTTACGCACACAGCGAGTACATGAACCAAAAAGCCAGTTACAGACTACACAAGTCCAATCCAAATATCACGGATCTGAGCGACTTGCAGCGACCTACGATAATTGCCGAGAGGTACCGGGAACTGTACGACAATGAATGGACGGACGCTTATGATGCATTACATAAGAAGTGCAAAGATGAGGTCAGGATTATATCGGACCTCCTCACAATTATTCGGGTAATGTTCTATTCTAGACTCTGTATGCTTGCACTGCTATACATACATGCAGACCATGCTTCCCCTTCCAATCGATTGTCCTTGCATGTACAGTGGTACCTCTCTAATCCGGACACCCTGGGAGGTCTCCAGGGTGTCCAGTTTAGAGGGGTTCCACTGTTGTAAGCACTCGATGACAAATGTGTGTCCTTTTAAGTCATGAACAGACCGTGCAATTAAATAAATTACATTGAAACCCATCTAAAGTAAGTACAATTGGGACCCATGTCGTTTTCGTGCTAGTTTGCTCTCAGGGGCGGATCCAGAATTTGGGGAACGGTGTGGGGGTGGGGGGTGTCATATATTCGACCTCCATGGAGTGAATCGATTATGCTAGGGGGCTCCGGGTGAATGCACCCCCCCCCACCCCCCCGATTTTGATTTTGAAATCTAGATGCTCCCCAGGACAAATTGTGAAATCTAGATATCCAGAAATGCACTTTCCTGTGCTTTACGGCCATTTAAATTCAGACTCCAGCTGATTGTAAACTGTGATCTATGTAAACTCCGTGGCTGATCGGGGAGGGGGGGTGTGCAACCCCGGACCCCCCGCCCCCTCCAGATCTACCTCTGTGACTCTACATACTATAGTTAGGCCATACAAAAGTACTTGGATTCTCAGACACGTGGTTTGCGGAATGTGACGCGGGAGGGCGGATGTTTGTTTTAATATATTTATTTTGTATGAGAGCTTCGTCTCTCGTTTGTTTTAAGTCGTCAGATGCATCTTGCAAGTCACTTAAACATGTCATTCACGCAGTTATGTATAAGTTAGATCAAAGTTCGTCCGCATGTACGAGGAGATAATCCGCGAGCTTTAACGAGAGGATTATCGCTCGTATATGCGGACAAACGTGATCTAACTTATTTATCACATCCTCATGCACATACCTTGCACTCGAACTGTGTTAATACAGAAACAACACCCGGACATGTGTCAAAGATGTGATAAGCCTAATAAAGCCACAATAACCTCGGTAGATGTGAAAAATCATCAGATGTCCGTCATGCATGATTTGGTTCCACACATTTTAGCAAGTTAGTGTTTTGGTCGATCATGTGGCGAATTTACAATTTGTTTTTATTTGTTCTGGTTTAACCACACTAAATTATCAGATATTCGTGCGCGGTGTAGTACGTAAAAAGTAGTACATATACGTTAAAATGAAAAGCCAGATTTCTTATACCATAGACACTATTTGCTTGCAGAAACCGGTCAATTGATGTACTAATCTACTTCACATGCATGCTAATGTATCATTTACATCAGTTTCAAGCAGATGCTATGGGATTATTTTGTAAGTCGAAACATGTTTGTCATGTGAGGCGGTTTCAATCCCAGCCGCTGACCTTTTGCGCCACCACCAGGGTGGTAACAGGTGATTGAATGTATCTTTCTTAGCAATAATTAAACCTATATTTTAATTAGTGAATATCTAAGTAGTGAATATCCAGATCATAATTGGTGCAGGTCAGTGGATAATAGGTTCCACAACATACATACGACTATTAATAGATATATACAAAGAAACCGGCCTCTGCATTGCAAACTGTCGTGTAGGTGAGGACACACTGTTGGGAAAATGCACGTTTGTGGGTGGCAGAGGAAGCGGCATGGTAGATTTAGTTGTTGTAAATGCTGATCTCCTGCATTTTTTTCTTCCATTAGTATTGATGATCCGAATGTACTATCTGTACGATCATTGTATTGTTACTTTTTCATTGATTTCGGCAGCTAATGCTGACAATCAAAATGAACAAGGTGTTTTCAATGATCTGCACTATGTACAATATTGGAATATAAATGGAACATAGACTGCACGGAGGAGTATACAAATAATATAAGATCAACAATTACTACATCAAAGTTGGAGAAATTGATAGATGATTTAAACAAGTCCACCAATGACACAATAAATTTTGCGGTTTCTGGTTTAAATGATATTTTTAATTCTGTATGTACACCTAATATGAAGGTGAATGTACGTCATCATAAGGGACATGTAGAGTCTGTAAATACAAATTCCAATTATAATGATACGTGTGAATATCTTAAAGAAATATTCTATGATAAATTAAACATATATCGCTTAGATAAGACTGTAGTTATCAGAATAGGCAACATATGGTTCTGGCAAGATCTATGTTAAAAAATCACTCCGTGAGTCGAGATATCAGCAGGCAAAACGGCAAACAGATAACCTGCTAAATTCAAGAGTCAGAAATGCAAAATAATATTGGAATCATTTGAAGAAAGCAAGTGGTATAAACACAAATAATAGCAAGTTACCTACAGATTCATTTGTACAGTATTTTAAAGCTATCACTAATGCGGAAGATCATTTTTTCCAAGCAGATGAAGATATATTACAATTCAATGATAGATTCCTTCGGTCCGAAATATACATTTTGTTCGATGAGCTAAATGTTGAAATATCGCAGAGTGACATTGATAAGGGAATTTTCCAGCTCCAAAATAATAAAAGTGCAGGAACGGATTTAGTGTTAAATTATTTTTTTATTCATGGCAAAGATATACTTATGCCTTTATTGCATAAGCGTTTTAACGTAGCGTTTAATAACGGTTATTTCCCAGACACATGGTCAGATGGACATATAATTCCTCTCCATAAGAAAGGTAGCATAAACAATACAAATACTTACAGAGGAATAACATTATTAAGTACAGTAGGTAAGCTGTTTACACGAGTTTTAAATAATAGACTGACAGAATGGGCCGAAAAATATTATGTATACGTCGAGACACAGGCAGGATTTCGATATGAACACAATAGACCATATGTTTGTATTACATCTAATAGTCTAATTACGAAGTATATTAATAATGGATCAAAATTATTCTGTGCATTCGTAGATTTTACGAAGGCCTTTGATTGTGTTGTTATAGATCATTTGTGGTACAACCTTTTACATTTAGGTATTAAAGGCAAAATTTACAATGTTATTAAGTCCATATATAACAATGTTAAGAGAGTGAAATATAATAATAAGTTAATTGATGAATTTTCATGTTGTCTTGGGGTACGTCAGGGTGAGTGTTTATTACCATTTTTATTTGCTATGTATATTAACGATCTTGAAGATAAATTGTGTCAAAAAGGTTTAGACGGTGTAGATATACGAATGGCAAAGTTATTCCTATTGTTATATGCTGATGACATACTTATATTTTCTGAATCGTCGGAGGGCTTGCAAAATGGTCTAAATATTCTTTATGAGTATTGTCAAAGATGGAAATTAACTGTAAATACTGATACAACCAAAATTATGATCCGTAAGGGTACACATTAGTATTACAATAACTCTGAAATAGAAATTGTATCCAAGTTTTCTTATCGTGGAATTGTATTTTCTACAGGCGGGTCTTTTGTGACGCTCAAACTACATTAGCTGGGCAAGCGCGAAAGGCTATGTTCAAATTAAACAAGTATCTGTATCAGTTCATTGACCTCAAACCACAGTATGTGTTAGATTTATTTGATAAGCTAGTGTTACCTATTCTAAATTACGGAGGGGAAATTTGGGGATTTGGCCATGCAAACCAGATTGAACGAATACACTTACAGTTTTGTAAAAGGTGTCAAACTATCAACCCAAAATTATTTTATATATGGAGAGCTAGGACGGACTATACAGACAAACATATTCTATAATATTATTAAGTATTGGTTTAAGTTAACTGGGGCGACAAATTGTAAATATATAAATGTTCTCTATACAATGATTTTGAATGATATTACTGAAAGATCAAATAAAACTAACTGGGCGTCCCTTGTTAAAGCACTGTTATCTAGTCTTGGCTTTCATCATGTATGGTTGGGACAATGCGTTGGCGATATCAAGTATGTTTTAAGCATATTGTCACGACCACGATTGAGGTAGCGTGTCGGGTCGTCTACAGGGAATACCATACCGCCATACCAGGTTAAATGTTTACAACTCACAGTCAAAGGGAATGAAACATTACAGGGGGCAAGATGTACAAGTATACAGTCAGTTTAATGGACGTAAATATGCAACAACAATATGATAACAGGTACTATGATCTCATTCTAGTCTATGCTAATTCAGAGAGTATGCATTTAACTGTAGTCCTACTGTACAAGATTAACAATATATCAGACTGTTATTGCTTCAGTGATTTAGTGGAAACTAAACTATTTTATCAATAATAATGTCAAACAATCAATGCCAAAAAGACCCAGATGCTGCACATTCGCAGTGATATAAATCAGAGGCACAAAATGTACAGAATCCGCAATTCTGGAATCAATTGGTTAAATCTAAACAATTCGACCTGTCAAAATCAATTCATAAAATCCCCATAAAACTCTAAATAATCTTCTATGAATGACAACAGATCTTTTAAATATAATGCAAGAAACTCCCTCTTTAAATTAAAACTAACCAATTCCCTCAGCATACCCAAATTACATCAAAACAATTGAATACCTTTTCTGTGAAGCAAAACAGCTGATTCAAAAATGGCCATTGTTTACTCTACCATAGTAACTTCCAGGATATGACGTCATCAGGAAAAACTGAAACGTATACCGACGTCATATCGTGGAGCATGTTAAAGTACAAACTATACATGTAAAGTAGCATTATTATTAGTATTATTACATAAATTATACATTGTATTAATAGAGCGTCACAATATTAAAGCAGCGGTTAACTGATAATTTTATCCAAAACTGGAATTCCAGACTAGTGGAATCTAGTAGAGCACTTTTTTTACAGACAGTTTGCACAGTTTGAGTATCAATCATATTTGGACATTTTCACAATTAGACAATTTCGGGTTTCTTTCACAAAACTTAAAGTATCCTCACATATATTATCTATAGAAAAAGAAAATGGCACAAGCCAAACAAAATACCTATTGAAAACAGAAAATGTAATCTATGTAACGTTTTAGAAGATAAATATCATTTTCTATTTGAATGCTCTATGTACTCTGATTTACGCTTGCAGTATATAGATACATTTTACCGACAGCGCCCAAGTATGTTTAAAGGACTTTGTTTGATCAAGTCAAATAAACAAAGGAAAGTAAGAAACCCAGGAACGTTCATTTTTAAATCATTTAAAAGGAGAGATGAAATATTGTCACATCTATAACGTATGTCAACTTAAATGTCTATATACATTGATAGATATACGCAGGCGAATTCGTATTATGTGTGTATGTCTGATCAGTAGTGGGCATTTTCTTTCATACTTACACGATTGACACCATTTCAATGGACCTTTTTCTTACGTTCAAGTGTTTTCTGAATTTTCCAAACAAAAATACTCTCTCTCTCTCTCCTCTCTCTCTCTCTCTCTCTCATTGTAACTTTGTATTTACAAACACTACTTTTCATGTCCACTGTCTGTCATTTTGCTTGCATTGTCATGTTGCTTGTATGTTTGTTAATTACTATTGTGCTCAAGAGCCAGCATGGCTTAAGCAATAAACGATTATTCATACGAAAATTGAAAGTAACAGAGAATAGCAAAATGTGTGGTCATTGGTTATTTTTTTAGGAAAAATAAATGGTGGTGGTGGACCTTCATGACGATAAAATACGCATGGATCTTTCTGACGCGGTGATATCAGAGAACCAAAGTACTTTTTTATACCCTTACAGAATGCCTACCACACGTGCAAAGAGGAGTCTGAGATGCAGCTGAAGATTCTGGAAGACGCGGTTGTCTGTGTACTTAGACACGGACACTTAGACAGCAAGAAGGGACACAATGTATGATCAGATCTGGGCAGTTGGCTGGGAAAGTGGGCCTTACGACATTGGTGACAAATATAAGTATGGCTGTAACTTGAGAAATGGGGATTATGCGTTTTGCGACCAATGTAGACCCAGACCAGCATGCGCATCCGCGCAGTCTGATCAGGGTCTGCACTGTTCGCTATTACATCAATGAAACACCCGTTATGCTCCTACAAGCCATGTATATCAACATCACTATCTGGGGCACGTTTCACTAAACTTCGTATGAATAAAATGTTCGTAAGTGCACAATTATGATACTCTATAAATTTGACATTAACAACGTTAACTTGTAACCAATTATTGGATTTACATTTATTCAGCATAGGCTGAACATGTTCAATAAATGTAAATCCATCAATTGAAATTTCCAGACTATCAGTTTTAGTTGTACGAAGTTGAGTGAAACGGCGCCCAGGTTACATGTACACGAGTGTGTTAGTTCATAAGGAGTAACACTGGTCACACCTCCCATAAGCACCATTTCTCCAGTCACAGCCACATGTTAGTGAATCCGCACACATCTGTGACTGCATAAGGCTGATGGCGGTAGGCATGTCTGAGTGATTGTGAAATGTGAACAGCACAGTCCCTGATCATACTGCGCGTCTGCGAATGCTGATCTGGGACTATGCTGGTCTCATACGTCGTAAGGCACATTTTTCTGAGTCGAGGCCCTTTTTTGTAAAATTATTTCATTTAAATTTATAATACGTACTAGAGCAAACGGTATGTAGAATAGTATGTAAGAAAACTGTATACCCTAAGCACCGTGCGCAGTCAAATTAGGATACACATTTCCCTGACAACAGCAAAGTTATCTCACTGAGTGAATGATCATCACCTGGAGCCCGTTTCATTAAACTGCGTACGACTAAAATGTTCGTAAGTGCAAACTTATGATAGTCTGTAAATTTCGCATTAACATTGTTTATTGTAAACACTTATTGGATTTACATTTATTGAGCATAGACTGCATATGCAGCATATGCTCAATAAATGTAAATCCATCAATTGAAATTTACAGACTATTCTAAATCTGCACTTACGAACATTTTAGTCTCACACAGTTTAGTGAATCGGGCACCTGAAGCCGTGTACATATTGATATGCATCTACATGTATGCCGGTCGCAAACCTTTAACCCTTTCACCCCTAAGTAACTGAATTGGCTGCGATTTGTTAATTTTGCAACCAATCCAATCATCGCAAAATGATATTCAGACTATTCCATTTATAAAAAGGGGGTATTTGTTGTTCTCAAAAATATGAAAATTACTTTCAAATAGTGCAGATCCTGATGAGACGGCTCGTTACGAGTCGGCTCATCTGGATCTGCATTGTTTGCATAAACCGATATAGCGGGCTTTCGGGTTCAAAGGGTTAAACCTGCACTCTCACATCCCTGGTAGTAATATAGGGAGAACTATTGTTTTCGTCCATTCTTTAGACATGACATTTTATTTTCGTGAAAAATACACATTCATTTACCATTACCGGTCGTGCTTATTGGCAGTATTATACCAGCCGTTGTGACCTAGTAGATAAGACAACCGCCTCACAACTGAGAGGTCGAAGGTTCGAGCTTCCGCTCGGACTGATGTGATCGGTTGGTGAGCCGCCAGCTAGTTCAATTTAAATGATACCAATTGCCTCCCTGCCTGCTTGTAAAATAGAAACGTCTCCGAGCCGAGCCTGATATGGTTGATATCAAGTTACTTTATACGATATGCCATTATGGAAGGTCTGCTAGCCAGTTTTCACCATTAAATATAAGGTACATGTACTAAAGGGTTTAAACAAACTGTAAAGGTACATGCCCACTCAGTAGGCACAAACTGTTCTTTATAGGAATTAAATAAGTGTATAATTGTGTCACTGTTCCACCAGTTCTAAAAATTACAAGCGCCCGCTATACAGATATATTCAATTAGTAATATTTGTTTTACTGATAGTGACGCGCGGTGGTATCAGTCTATTTTCACTTGCAAATGAGGCATATTTTTTAATTATTTATACTAATTAAATTCGTCACCTGAAAAAATAATATTTTCGACAGATTATCAAGTATGATCATTGCACATCAAAAAATAAATGCAGAGAATAAATAGTAATGTTCGTTAACATTTTAAGGAAACACGGTTATCGTCCCTGATATCAGTGTGTAAATTTACGGCTAATTTAAAATGTATAATAATGCCGATCAATACGTGGAATAACGGTGAATGAATGTTTATTTTGCCAGAAAATGTGTCAGATGTTTTCTCTGATGTAAGTAACAGTTTGTGCCTACTGAGTGGGCATGTACCTTTAAATGGTAGCACGATAGTGCACATTTGTGGACTCATACCTACATTCTTTTGACGATTACACGACAGCCCGATGTGCCCCAGCAGCATTCTATGGACCGGAGCCATCTTGTACTATACCGGAAAGCGGGGGCGGCGCTAGCTATACCCAGACTTCAACAGGTACGTTGATATTGGTGCGGAAATGGTATACCCGTAAGGAATAAAACCATGGGCGGTTACGGTTACTGCGGTACACAACCGACTGCGTGAATCTTGCCCAAATGGCAACGTTTCTGAACATCTATTGGCAATATCAGCTCACAATCACGCAGTTTGATTGGCTGTGCCTGAGATGTAGCATAGCTCATGCTCAGACAATCAAGATGCTTGCTTGCAAGCACAATATTCAAGTATTGTGTAACCATTAACAAATATTGGCAAGATTAGCGCAGGCGGTGGTGTACGCGAAGAAGTTGGTATATGCAAAACCCATGGGCCGTTGAGTTTGCTGTTTTATGGAACACAGTTGCTCTGTTCAAAGTGCAAAACCATAGGATGTTGCGGTGACTGTGGTATCGAACACATTCGGTCTGCTTAAAGTGCAAATCCATAGGATTTTGCGGTGACTGTGGTATCGAACACATTCAGTCTGCTTAAAGTGCAAAACCATATGATGTTGCGATGACTGTGTTATGAAAAAAGAATTGTCTTCTTAAAGTGCAAAACTATATGTTGTTGCGATGACTGTGGTATGGAACAGTTTCGTCTTCTTAAAGTGCAAAACTATATGCTGTTGCGGTGACTGTGGTATGGAACAAATGTTGTATTCTTAAAGTACAAAACTATATGTTGTTGCGGTGACTGTGGTATGGAACAATGTTCGTCTTCTTAAAGTACAAAACTATATGCTGTTGCAGTTGCTATGGAACAAATTTGGTCTGCTTGAAGTGCAACACCACATGCAAGTGCGGGGTTACCATGGGTTGTTGCGTGTACTGTAGCATTCAAAACATTTGGACTTTTAAAAGTGCGTGGAATTCAAATGTTTGTTTAACGTCCGAAGGTACACATGTTTCAATTACCACAGTAAATTCAACAGAGTACTTATATTTACATTGCATTTCCGACTCCACGCACTTTAAATAGACCAAATGTTGTTATGCCCCACCACGATAGTGGAGGGGACATTTAGTGTTACCCTTTCCGTACGTCCGTCAGTCCGTCCCGTCCCGTCCTTCCGTCCGTCACCAACCTTGTAAGTCGTAAAACTTTTAAACCGTACCAGCTACAGACCTACAACTTGGTATGTAGTTTCCTTATGATGAGTGGATGCTAAAAATTTATTTCAATGTTTGATTCGACCCCGGTCATGGATTATCTCCCCCTTTACGACTTAGAATTTGGCAATTTTGCAGTGTGACTCGTAAACTTTTAAACCGTAATAGCTACACACCTGAAACCTGGTATGTAGCTTCCTTATGGTGAGTAGATGCGCAAAATGTATTTCAATTTTTGATTTGACCCCGGGGTAATGGATTATCTCCCACTTTTTTACTTAGAATTTTGCAATTTTTCCTTGTAACTCGTAAAGCTTTTAAACCGTACTAGCCACATAAACTTGGTATGTAGCTTGCTTATGATGAGTAGATGCACACAGTGTATTTCGATTTTTGATTCGACCCTGGGGTCAAGGATTATCTCCCCCTTTGCGACTTAGAATTTTCAAATTTTGGCTTGTAAGTCGTAAAACTCTTTAACCCTAATAGCTACATATCTGAAACTTGGTATGTAGTTTCTGTATGATGACCCCCGTGTCATGAATTATCTCCCCTTTTGGACTTGGAATTTTGCCTCGTTTATTATCAAAGCGATATGTGGGGCATGTTATGAACACACGAAACACATGTTTATACTACAGTAAACGCTGTTTAATTCCTTAAATATTGTTTTTCCCCGTAATGTGCGTTATGGTTTGTGCTGCTTACAAACCTCAGAGAACAATGGCGGCAAGTAAATGCGTGGCTTATGACAACAAATAAACCGGTTTGACCCACTGGTCTTGTCCCGTTGACTGTTCCAAGTCGGAACCATTATCATATGGTTACTTTCATTGTAGTTCTATGTGTGTCTATTCTATTTACTTGGACTTCTGTTTTCATTGCAACGCTGGCCAGTATCGCGCTCCATTAATTTTACTTTATTGCAATATTTAACAATAAGTTACATATATTGCCAGATTTATGACTGCCTGTTCGACATGAAATCGAAAATTAATACTCGGATGAATTAACCTGGCTTATTATATGTACGTGTATGTTATTGTTCACATATTGGCTTTTTAAAGGTACATGCCCACTCGGTAGGTACAAAATGTTTCTTTATCGGAATTAAATAAGTGTATAATTGTGTCACTATTCCACCAGTTCTTAAAATTACGAGTGCCCGCTATGCAGATATAATCATTTAGTAATATGTATTTTACTGATAGCGACGCGCGGTGGTATCAGTCTATTTTCATATGCAAATGAGGCATGATATTTTTTAATTATTTATACTAATTAAATGCGTCACCTAAAACAAAATATTTCGACAGACAATAAGGTATGATCATTGCACATCAAACAATATATACAGAAAACAAATAGTAATGTCCGTTGACATTTTAAGAAAACACAGCTATCGCCCCTGATATCTGTGTGGAAATTTAAGTCTGATATAAAATGTATAATAAAGCCAATCAATACGTGGGGTAATAGTGAATAAATGTTTATTTTGCCAGAATATGGCTCAGATTATGTCTCTGATATACGGAACATGGTCTGCTTACTTATTGAGTGGGCATGTACCTTTAAGGAACTAATAATGGCTGCGGTCGCTAACGCGCCGTCGCATTTAATTCCTTATATATTCAACATGTGAACAATTACTTGTACATATTCTTGTGTACGCCGTGTACCAGTAACAGTGGAACCGCTATAAACCGGACACTTGGACAAAATATCTGATATAATTTTGAGAGGTTTCTGGTTAACGCACCTCAGATAATAATGCAGGTTCATGATTGCAAATGACATAAGTATGTCCCATAATGGTCATATGCCTGATTTACAGTGGAATATCTCTAACCCGGACACCCTGGGGACCTCCCAGGGTGTCCGATTTAGAGAGGTTTCACTGTTTTAGTGTCTCTTTGATGACTTATTTCCGCATTCCGATCGCCTTGTATGTTTATAGTAGTTGAATATTTCCCGTTGACAGGGTTGTCGGTCCCTACCGTGTATTGTTTCACATTGAGTTTCAGGATTACGTTGCGTATTATACTTTAACCATGTTAACTGGTGCTCGTTTGTTTAATTTGCTGGGCTCGTGCGAATATATAACTTCTCAGTACAGTCGTACCCGATATCACAGCTCAGCGTCCACTAACACAATTTGGGCAGCTTTCGTGAAACAGACAGTAGTGGCAGGTTCAGGGAGGGGGCCGGACGTATTGAAAACACGAGCCCTAGATACAGTGATCAGGCATTTGATCATTCTGAGCCATAGTTGTGCGCTATGCGATCACGAACATACTTTACTACCTGAGATAAATAACCAAGAAACTCACCAAAAATTAAGATCGCATGTGTTAACTTGGTGTCCGGTTTAGAGATGTCACACTGCATTCAAAACACAGGTTCTAGACACCAGAGGTCCATTTCACTAAACTTCGTACGACTAAAATGTTCGTAAGTGAAAACATTTATTGAGCATTTGCAGCCTATGCTCAATAAATGTAAATCCATCAATTGAAAATTACAGACGACCCTAAATTTGCACTTACGAACAATTTACGAAGTTTAGTGAAACGGCCCCTTGCTCTCTACTCGCAGAAATGCCTGAAGAGTCGTAGGGACATTGAACTCCCGGCCGTAAAGAAATACGTGGAAAAGTGCGTGGAGGCGTGCTGGTGGATGGCAGTTCAGGACCCGCCTATTGAAATGTACGACGAGGTGGCCCAACGGTTCGACATGAACATGTACAAACCATACACGGTGCAAAGCGACACCATTGCCTTTCTGGTCTGGCCAGCCCTGCTGCTTCAGGTGAAGGGCCCAGTGCTAGCGAGGGGCGTGGCCCAGGGAAAAGGATAACAGGCCCGTATATGTGGCTGTGACAGGAAAAATGGGGCTTTGTGACCAATGTAGCTCCTGGTCAAATAGCACCCTGGTGTAGCCTGATAATGATCTGTATTGAGTGTTAGAAACATGACGGGTGTCTCATTGATGAAATGCCGAACAGTGCAGATGCTGATCAGACTGTGCGGATGCACAGACTGATCTGGATCTACACTGGTCGTAAAACCCATAAGTCCCATTTTTCCAGTCACATGCACAATTAGGGAATGTTTAAACATTCTACTATTTCTGCGACTTATTCATCTTATTTACTCCACCATACGTGACCCACGGGAAGTAAATTTGTTTAAGTACTTTTTTTAACTACTGGGGTACACAACCGCCTGCGTTAATCTTGCAAATATGCATCGTATCTGAACATCTATTGGCAATCTCAACTCTCAATCAAGCAGCTTGATTTGCTGAGCCCGAGCTGTAGCATGTATTTTGAAACAAATAAATTCAAATATTGGCAATATTCTGGATCTGGGGCCCGTTTCACTAAACTTCGTAGGACTAAAATCTTCGTAAGTGCAAAGTTATGATCGTCAGGAAATTTCAATTGATGGATTTACATTTATTGAGCATAGGCTGCATACGCAGCCTATGCTCAATAAATGCAAATTCAATAAATGTTTACAAGAACACATTGTTAATGTGAAATTTACAGACTATCATAATTATGCACTTACGAACATTTTAGTCGTACGAAGTTTAGTGAAACGGCCCCCAGGGATCTGGATGAGTACGTTGCATGACCAGATATCATCTTGTCTGAACATCTACATGTATTGGAAATCTCAACTCGCAATCAAGCAGCTTGATTTGCTGAGTCCGAGCTGTTTCATTTCAAGCGCAATATTCAAGTACATGTATTTTGAAACAAATAAATTGAAATGTTGTCAAGATTCGGGAATTGGATCTGGATACGTCTGTTTCTGGACATCTATTGGCAATCTCAATCAAGCAGTTTGATTTGCTGAGCCTGAGCTGTAGTACAGCTCAGGCTCTGCGAATCAAGCCGCTTGACTTCAAGCACAATATTCAAGTATCTGGAAATACAAATAATTTCAATATTGGCAAGATTAGCGTAGGCAGGTGTACAAGTAGCTCTATGGTTGGCGTGTACAGTGTAAGCTATTCGCTTATCAAAGGCGAATCGCTTGTGCCCTGAAGAGACGATGCGGATGGACTGGTTCATCTGGTGCAACACATTGGTCTCAAACAAACATTTGCGGCTGCGACTTGAGAAATTGGATGTATGGGATTTGCGACCAGTGTAGATCCAGATCAGCCTGTGCATCCGCACAGTCTGATCAGGATCTGCACTGTTCGCCATTCCATCAAGGAAACACCCGTTATGCTTGAAACAGTGCCAAGCAATATACAATGTAGATCGTTTTCACGCTACATGAGTGTGTTATTTGACCAGGAGCTATACTGGTCAGAAAACCCATAAGCCCAGTTTCTCCGGTGACGGTCACATTTCATGTCGTGGCGAGTAAGATTCTTGCGTCACATATTGCCATACTCTAATCATTTACGAAGCGCAACTACTTATTCTTAGCCAATTAGTTTATAAATATACTAGTACGCAACAATTAAATAGAAAAAAATAAATCAAATTTATTGCGTTAAGTGATAAATACATACCACAGGTACAATATAGAAACCTTCATGCATCTAATTATTTTCACATGTGTATAATTTATCGAAATATATTAGTTATTTGTTTGCAACTCAATGCTAAAATTCGTAATGAAATAAATATTAACGAAAATACAATAGAGTTAATAAAATAATGGTTAATTTGTTAACGAAAACAATTAATAGAAATAAGTATAAGTAATAAATATTATTATATATTATGAAAAATAAATAATAGTTTTGCATTTTTGACGCCATAGCATAATTAAAAATGTAACTTTATATCTGTTTGTAAACTTTGTATGATGTTTTAAACATTTATTGCATGTGATCAAAGTGTGTCAATTAAATAGGTGTAAAGTGGGGTCAGAGTGTAAGTGCACACACGAACGAACACGACAGGTTGGAACCAACATGTCGTGTTCGTTCGTGTGTGCATTTACACATCTAACCCTTTCAACGCTACATGTCGTAAAGCTGACATTTGTAAACATTGTAGATCCAGACGAGCCACGTTATCCATTTATGGGGTAAAAGGCTGTTTATATGAGACACGGCATGTGATTTTGTACCTTCGAACATCTGCGTAATTTCATTAAATACGTTTACAAAATTTACAATATTTTTTATAAATAAAGTCAAAAGTTGACAAAATTTTCAGAGTATGGACTTTGAAAATTGTATCATCTTTTGACGCCATTTACGGAAAATGCTGTAAATTTTGTAAACGTAATTCATGAACAGATATCCGAAGGTACAAAATCGCATGCCGTGTCTCAAATGGTCCACAATCACAACACAGTTGCTACAATACTGTCCGGAGTTATTCCTCGTTCCAGACACAAACATAATTATAATTATTGACTATCGTCTACACATCGTTTTCACATCGTTTTTATTTTCTGTTAATTATAAAAAAAAATGTTTCCATTGGTTTAAACGTGACACGTGACACGTATAAACCAACGAAAACATCGTTTTGTAATTGCAAAACGAAAACGATGTGAAAAAGATTAGTATGTAGATGACACGACATGCGTTGAAGAAAACGACAGGCGTTTAAATCGTTGGTAACCGGGTATCTGAACGAACATATCGTTTTAGTGTATCAAACAATCGAAACTATATTCGTTTCTATGCATACCGTTTAGAAAATCGTTTGTGAACCTTCAACAAATATTCTCTGTGTATCTTGACTCTGAAGAAAATATGCTGAAAAACTGAAGTTTGCCTTTTGTGAAGAACATAATTTACAATATAAGCTGTATTGTTAGTTTACAATGAAATAACAACATAACGTTCTTTATAGGAAAGCACAGTATGATTCTTACAATTTTCATGAACCATGGAACGCAACAAATACGGCCGTCAGACCGGGTTCGAATTCGGCACCTTCCCATTACTTGAGGGACGCGCTACCCCGGGTGACTGCGGCTCAGTAATTGTTCCCGTTACTCCATGTCTTCATTCCAGTTCCGTTTACCATTAAGCTCACTCAATGTCAGTCTCAGGTATGGCTTTTACCAGTGCCCAAATCATTCGTGGCCGTGACTGGAGTAATCATCGGGAGATTATGGGTATTGTGACCAGTTTAGCTCCTGAGAAAATAGCACACTCATGTAGCCTGATTTTGATATATATTGCTTGTTAGAAACATGTCTTGTATGGGGTTTCATTACAACGAATTCCGGGCAAGAAATATTTTTCACATTTATGGGCCCTCTGAAAATGTTCATTCGTTTAGCCAATTCGCAGGGGTCCACTTTCACGCAATAGTCGTGTTCCTAAATAACTGCTTAACGCCTTCACTGAGTTCAATACTACTTAGCCACAATGTCATATATAACTTATGTTCACCTTGTTTGTAAAGCAAATGCGCCATATTTTGTTTCAATTGACTTATTTACCAATTTCTATAATGTTTGGCAACCACGTGTTTACTGGGGATGGTGCTAGGTTTGGCATACAGCCAAGGCCCGAACACCCACGGTCAATGTCGCTGAGGACTTAACAGTAGCCAATTTCACCAACATTGCAAAGTATACTTTCCTAGCAAAGTATACTTTGAGGGAGAAACTTTCAATTTAAGGATAAATTTATTATTTTTTAATATACTGAATTGATTACATTATCACAGCCATTTTGGCTGTGATAATATAATCAATTCAGTATAATAATTCGGCATAGTTTTAATCATCACATATATGCAATCATTAGTTCTGTGTGAAATAATGCATTTCGGAAAAATAAATGATTACTCCCTCAAAGTATACTTTGCTAGATAAGTATACTTTGCAATTTTGATGAAATCGGCTACAGAATGTTCATTTATTTTGTAAGGCAAATGCGTTGAAGTTTTAACGCCTTTCGTCCATTTCAATACTGTTTGCCCACAATGTGTTTTATTACCCAACTAGTCGGGTTATTTATGTAAAGTCGTGCGATATGTCTGCCGAAAGTAATTTTTTTGGCTAAAAGTATTGTTTAGGGACTTAGTAAGCAGAAAAAACGTGGTGGCAATTTGACTTTTCATTTTTGATTTGTTACGGGCCCGCGAAAATACCCCACCCACTTTTTTGCTATTATACACGGGTTCACATTTGCATCAGCGATATATACGTGATCAAATAATATTTGTACCCAGACAATTTATATTATGACACACAATAGACAAGGTAATATCATAAATGTGTATTTACATTTTTTCAACGTTGTATACATCCGTTAAAATACCCCACCCACCCATTTACCTGTATGAATATTTGCGTTAGTTGACATTTTAATAGATGTGAGTAAGTCTCCGACAATTCACATTTTCTTTGTCCTAAATTGATGTATTGTGTCCCAGATAGACACACTAATGGACGACCCGGCGTTTCCATTCGTATGCGATGTTCTGTTACCCCCCTCCTCTCCCATCACTATACATCTGCACTATTTAAGTTGTGAAATAGCGTCAATATATAACGAATAGTGTAAGTTGATTGGCGGTGTATCTATACCTATTATATTTGAATGTTGCATATGTAATACTATAATATACTGACATTAGTATGCCAACATATGAAAGAGTAAAAAAACGAGGAGGAAAATAAATAACTTATATATATATATTAACACGATGCCAAATAAATATATGAACCACAAGGGCAACATTCTCAGCGTGTACGGCGGTAATCGCAGATTCTTCAAAAAGACACAGAGGTACACGCAACGATCAGCTGTGTACGGTTCCCCTAATTCCTAATTGAAAAAAAAACCCACACAACAGACACAAACCGACAACTCAAATACATACATATGAGAATGCAACGAATGCGCCATATAATACAAACGTCAACAAAGTCCTAACAAAGAAACGCTTCATCCAAGTACTGGATAAAATGTGATATATTAACTCTGTGTATGCATTTGCATAATTATACATTGTCACTAAAACTTACAGGTCCGCGTCATCACGTATGCTGTAACCGTCAATATTGCCACAATCGACACACTTGCAGAATGCGGTACATGATAGCATGTTTCGCGTACATGGACAGTTTGGTTTCTCTTTGCAAGAACCTTTGCAGCCTGTATATGTGGTTTGAGAGTTCCAAGAGTCGGCGGGAGCTTTTCACTTTCAAGGATTTTGATTCTGAATAATTCCCATCGTAAGTCATGTACACTCTTGCATATGATATTGGGCGAATAAACCAGGCATACGAATCTCTCTAGACTTGTTATACCAATATCGTCAGGTGCCAATCCATTTCCAAGTCCCTGTAAAGCACCAACTATGTCATCTTCAGGTTTGAGGGAAAGGTATTTGACAATCCAAGTTTTCTTCGATATATTAAAGCATCAGTTGGCACACACGTATCGTTGTCATTGTCAGAATTGTTATCTCGAGTGGCATCGGAAATTGTACTACACATTGCAATATCCTCGCCTGTCTGAACTGGAGTTTCTACTGTTCCAATTGTAAGTTCTCCTAACTCGGCAACAGTAGTATTCTCATTAGATGCAGCTGAAGTTTTTGTACCAGCCTCCGTATCTTGTCCGAACGTTTCTATTTCCTTCATAAATGAGACTTTGTCCGATGGTAGCAGCAATGTTCCGTCGGTAGCAAAGAGAGATCGTGGTGTTATAGCCATCTCATAATTTCCGATTGTTTCCCCCAGCTTCGACATCATGTATGGGCGTGCCTGTTGAACGACTAAAAACCGCATAAGTAACTGGCGATCTTCACGAAGCTTCACTACTTTGTTGCCGATTGCGACATTGGATTTTTTCAAACATGTACTGTGTGTTTTCAGCTTCAATTTTTCAATTATATCCCAAGCAGATATCACAGATGCCGATCTC
The DNA here is from genome assembly GCA_029237695.1 of Conchocele bisecta. NCBI lineage: Eukaryota > Metazoa > Mollusca > Bivalvia > Lucinida > Thyasiridae > Conchocele > Conchocele bisecta. The sequence goes on along the minus strand of CM055274.1, from coordinate 9,248,775 downwards.
AATCGCGTTTCTACGAACTCTTTATACCGTTCAGTTCCCTTCTCGTCTCTCTTACGAACATCGTACAAGGCAGTGTCTGGTAAAGACATCATGGAAACTATGTTTACCAGTGGCAGCTTGTTTTCTAATGGATTTCCATCGCAGTGGATTTCTAGACTAGACATATCTTGATTTTTGCTGCATTTCTTGCAGCTCGTGTGCCAAATGTCCCAGACAATTGATACTTTTCTTCAGGGCGTGAGCTGCTACCGGATGAATACAATGACTGAAACTCACCGACGATGCATGTCATTTCGGGAGCTGTGAGTAGGAATCGATTGAGCGTTGGTTCACTTTCAGTTATACCAGTAATGCCTCTGACCACCTTCAACTCTCTAATACTCTGACAGGGGCGTAGCCAGGGACACATTTCTGATACGCACACATATCAAATGGTAGAACATCGGGTGAGCACGGCTCACTCGCCGACCTAGCGAAGTGAGGGAGACTGCTAGGGGGGTCCGGAATTTCTTTGAAACGGAGATCCTATCTAACGCGTTTTGATGCATTATTTACGGCACCATTTGTTTGTAATCGACATGTACGTTTGATACAAAATGCGTTGTGGTCCAGACTCAATAGCAATCCCCCCCCCCTGCACACCCTTCCCCCACCCCCATGATTTTATTGCATATTTCGAAAAATAAGCATTTTTATTGTTTAAATTCTTTTCTTTGTTCTCGTACGCACGTGCGTACGTGCGTATGCCTGGCTACGCCACTGTCTGCTCCAGAGTCTGATCCACAAACAGATTGGTAAATGGTATACCAGTTTTCTTCACACACCTTCTTCGAGTGCTTTCCATGTTTCAGGGCATTCGGTCTTGAGCTCGTTCATCTGGGCAAGATGTACTGGAAGCATGCGTGCGTAGTTGTATAACTCATGCGCCAAGAAGTATTTTACTTGCTCATCGAGGGCTGACAAATATTCGTCCCAATTGCCCTGCCTACATACGCGGATCAGGTGAAGAAGGCACTCGGCCTGGTGTAAATAGTTCATGATGAACACACCTAATGCTCCACTAGTCTCCACACAGCCTGTCATGTCTTTGTCAAGTATGTCTGCGTAGCACAGAGTTAATATATCATATTTTATCCAGTTCTTGGATGAGGCGTTTGTTTGTTAGGACTGTGTTGACGTTTGTATTATATGGCGCATTCGTTGCAAAAAAAGTGGGTGGGGTATTTTCGCGGGCCCGTAAAAAAATCAAAGATGAATAGTAAAATTGCCACCACGTTTGTTCTGCTTACTAAGTCCCTAAACAATAATTTTAGCCAAACAAATAACTTTCGGAGACATATCACAGGACTTTACATAAATCACCCGACTATAAGTTGTTAATCTGTCACCAATGGTTACCAATGATACATAATGGTTAATGTGGCCGCATTGTTTTCAATTTGGAAGCGTGTGTGGGCTCGCACAACAACCCATCTTTTCTTTGCTAGTTTACACTGGTTCACAGGAGTCGTCTTCAAACGGTATGTTTTGTACAAAGCGTGTGCAAAAATGTAAGTGATATTAACATAGTGGGTGGGGTATTTTTCGCGGGCCGTAAACGGTTAAAAATGAGAAATGAAACTGCCACCTAAGAAATTTCGTATGCATTCGTTAAGAATACCATGTTAAAGTTTACATAATTGCTACACACAACATGTACATATACATTTACAAAACACCCACAATATTCATACTGGCAAATAGGTGGGTGGGGTATTTTCGCGTAAGTATACAGACAAAAAAATCTCGTCATTGGAAAATTGGTTAATTCACACTCAAAATATCAGCTTCATCATGTATGTGAAGCTGATGCGAACGCGAACCCGTGTGTAATAGTAAAAAAGTGGGTGGGGTATTTTCGTCGGCCTGTAAAAAGTTAAAATATAAAAAGTAAAATTGCCACCACGTTTTATCTGTTTAATAAGTCCCTCAACAGCACTTTTAGCCCAACAAATCACTTTCGGCAGACATATCGCACGGGAGCCTGTATCCTACCGTCCAGTACTATACTAAACTCCCTATATATATTAATATTCCATAGTTTTTACTAATTCCCTGGGGTTTGACGTGCCTGGGCAATAGTTCCGAGTTCCCGTGGAATAGTTAAAACGATATCTCACCCCTGAAAATCATAACGTCATGATGTGTTGCATCTTGTTGGGTTGCCTCTTACGTATATATTCAACGTAATTTACATCGATTTGTCGATGCGCCCCACGCCAAATATTTGTTCATTGCGTCACATACACTGTTACAGGTTGAGTAATACAACAGCTATTTCATGGTAAATCGGGGAACAGTCAAAACATATTGCCCCGAGGTGCTGTGTACGACCCGAGTCGCTATTGCCCAGAGGCCGAATACATATTGCCCCTCGGTGCTGTGAACGATCCGATGCACTATTGCCCTCGGCCTTCGGCCTCAGGGCAATAGTGCCTCGGGTTGTCCACAGCACCTCGTGGTAATAGTTTTGACTTTTCCCCGAATTACCATGAAACAACTGTATGTTATGGACGGTGCTTTGTTCCGGATAAATCCACGCCTAAAAGAGCAAGGTCAAGGTAACAGATTACTTAATTTCACCTTGTTTGTAAGGCAAATGTATTGAAGTGTTTTATCTCTCTATACTTGCTTAACCCATTCACTGATTTGAATAGTGTTTGGTCACACTGTGAGTTTATGGATGGTGCTTTGTTTCGCAAGAACCCCACATCTGAACACACAAGGTCAATGCCACGTCACTGATGACTATTGCTCACTTTATTATTGATGCTGCCAGCGAGGGGATTGGCTTACTGATAGCTTACTGATAGCGAACCATCCCTACCGGAATTCAGACTGGAGACCTGGGCCCGGTTGTTCAAAACACCAGTTAGCTTAACGGACTGTTAAATCATTAACGGACTGTTAAATCCTTAACTGAATGGTTAAAATCTCTGTTAAACAGAGATTTTAACCATTCAGTTAAGGATTTAAGAGTCCGTTAAGCTAACTGATGTTTTGAACAACCGGACCCAGATAGCTTACTGATAGCGAACCATTCCTACCGGAATTCCGACTGGAGACCTGTAGACTATTTCACCAACATTGCAAATTATACTTATCTAGCAAAGTATACTTTGAGGGAGAAATTTTCTATTTAAGGATAAATTTATTGATTTTTATTATACTGAATTTATTACATTATCACAGCCATTTTATAGAAATTTTCAATTGAAGGATACATTTATTGATTTTTATTATACATTATTTATTACATTATTATTGCCCCACGGTGCTGTGAACGACCCGATGCACTATTTCCCTCGGCCAAAATGGCTGTGATAATGTAATAAATTCAGTATTATACAAATTAATAAATTTATCCTTAAATTGAAAACTTCTCCCTCAAATTATACTTTGTTAGATAAGTATACTTTGCTGCAATGTTGGTGAAATAGGCTACTGGACGTGCCTCGGAATTCGTACGCTTTCCCTAGCCTTATCAGGATAAACGTGATATCGAACTTGTGACTTTGGATTGGTATTAGGATACTATTAGATGACTATATTCTAGCAAATTCAAACTTAAGTTATATTTTATTCTATTTTATAAGTAGTGTGTAAATTTGTGTCTGTATTATTTCAATAAAATTTACTTCAAACACTTCTGGATTCATTAGTTCTGTTATTGAGACCTACGAGTTAGGTACATTTGACCATTCATCCACCATCCGAAGTTTATACAGTGAGTGGGACATAACGGACAGACTACGGTATTGTTGTTGCAATTGTTGTTTTGTAAATCAATGCATATAGAGGCTCATCGGGGAATTCCTATCGTGTCAGAGCAGAGCCTGATCATCTTGATATCAAACTACATGTACACCCAGCATAGTATTCTATGCCACAGTTCGTCCGCATGTACGAGGAGATAATCCGCCAGCTTTAGCATACATTGCCCATGTGTTGTGTAAATTCAGAAACACAACTGGAAAATGTGTCAAAGATATGACAATTATTCACTAATGTTTTAAGCTACAAATTGAGCAATGCTGGAGTGGTTTTTACAAGAGCATCTGATAATATATTGTCTTAGGCTCCGCCCCTTAGCTCTTAACTCCTGGATGTTAGCCCGGACATTAGGAGCTTACGGAATGAATCAAATGAATATGTTGTCTTAGGCTCCGCCCCTTAGCTCTTAACTCCTGGATGTTAGCCCGTCCGTCCGTCCGTCCGTCTGTCCGTCCGTTCATTTTTTGAAAGTTTTTCAAATCACCTATAATTTCTGATTGCCTTCAGCTAACATCTTCATATTGCACACATACATTCCTTAGAAACTGTACATCATTCCACATTAATACAATTACCCTCGCTACTGATCGTACGTATGCCCGTCTGTCTATTTATTTATTTGAAAGGTTTTGTAACATTTGTTCAAATCCCCTATAATTTCTGATTGCCTTCAGCTAACATCTTCATATTGCACACATACATTCCTTAGTAACTATACATCCTTCCACATTAATACAATTACCCACCTTACTGATCGTACGTCCTTCTGTCTGTTTATTTATTTGAAAGTTTTTGTAAGAGTTTCTCAAATAGGGGCTTAAGTGCGTCGACAGACCACATTTTCTAGTTCATCAAAACATGCCACGCGTTGTGATCACTATGTCGAGAATTCTGAAAGTGTGTTTGACAAATAATGTACGCTATGCGTGTACATGTACAGACACATTACATGCACCTGCATTAGCAATAGACAACTTCATACGTGTGCGCTTTAAACTGACAATGTAGCGCAATATATTCAACAAGCAAGATGACGTTATAGACTATAGGGTTAACTGTATTGGATATTTCAAATTTGCGGCGTATATCAGAAAATGATAGGTCGGAAAATATGTCTAATGGCGACGCGCTAGCGGAGCCATTAAACATGTTTTCCGACCTATCATTTTCTGATATACGCCGCAAATTTCAAAATTACAATGTGGTTAACCTATTTCTAATGCACTCCTTTACTACTGGCGTAGGAATACATATTGAAATAATTTGCGACCGTTCATCAACAATGATATACCTGTAATGTATGACCATCAGCCAATCAGATTGTGTGATATTTATAGAGTGCATTAGAAATCGGAATGAACAGAGTAAATTATGAACAGAGATATTAAATTAGTAAATGTAAGTGCTAGTGCAAATTGACGGGCCTCAACAGAATACGCCGAGAAAATATAGCTAATTCACTACATCTGTATTCATTCATAGGAGGACTGTATACTTTGCCAATTGCTTATGTCGTGGGAATACCCCATCGATCCATCATCTGAATACATTCAGAAACATGCTGGCCATTTCAAGAGAGGTGACACTATAATTATAAATATACACTAAATGTACACTGTTACAATATACCATCACCTATGACCGCTATCGTATCATCTGAAAATAACTTTTGAAAGGACTTACTACATGTAAATGTAATTTAAATTCATAATTAATTTGGAATATATCAAACAAGCAGAATTTTGCATTTGGCAGGTCTTACTAAATGAATTTAAATATTGTTTTATATGCAAAAACGTCCATGTATCATTATTTTCAACATTTAGATTAATTTAATTTTAATGATAATAATAATATTTTCAATTACAACTTAATATAATACTATTTAATAAATGCATAACACATGTATCAGTATCAGTCACACACCTCCAAATCACAGATGGAAGACCTGTCGAATGAACTTAGAAACATAGCGTACAGTACACCACCTGGGCCCGGTTGTTCAAAACATCCGTTAGCTTAACGGACTGTTAAATCCTTAACTGAATGGTTAAAATCTCTGTTTTAACAGAGATTTTAACCATTCAGTTAAGGATTTAACAGTCCGTTAAGGATTTAACAGTCCGTTAAGCTAACGGGTGTTTTGAACAACCAGGCCCAGGTTGGTAGGGTACTGGAATTTTTTCAATGGGCATTTTTTCATGTTACAGATCCGATCTTTCAGCAGGTACTTTAAATAATATTTCTCAATACAATTGGTCAGTACCACAAGTTATTTTCAGACAAGTTTCCTTTTCACGTGTCCTTTTCAGAGAAATGTCCGTTTTAGAAATACATTTAAGTCCTTTCTGAAGTATGGCTGTGTTTTCTTGGAAACCATTTAGCTCCAATCGTTGAGTGTGCTTTATACCACATTGTAAATTTGACCATTACATTTGCACACCACACACACCTATTACATGTACAACATGTTACTGTGTTGCATCTTGTTGGGTTGCCTCTTACCATTATCAGGGGTGCGTTTCACTAAACTTCTTACTACTAAAATGTTCGTAAGTGTAAATTTAGGATCGTCTGTAAATTTCAATTGATGGATTTACATTTATTGAGCATAGGCTGCATATGCAGCCTATGCTCAATAAATGTAAATCCAATAATTGTTTACAAGAAAACATTGTTAATGTGAAATTTACAGACTATCATAAGTTTGCACTTACAAACATCTTAGTCGTAAGAAGTTTAGTGAAACGGGCCCCAGTGGCGTAGTCCTCATGAGAGTTTCAATTATTTGGAAGGAGGATCCCAAAATTGCCAAATTGGTGTATCAATTTATAATATAAAATATAAGAATCCTCTTGGTACATGCATTTAAAATGTTCTTTATGTGTTTTCTCTTCTCCGCTGAGACTTACGTTCATATATTATGGAAATAACATATCAGGCCCAGTAGCAGATTTCATCAAATTGCAAAGTTTAATTATCTAGCAAAGTATACTTTGAGGGAGTAATCTTTTTTTTTTTCCCGAAATGCATTATTTCATATAGAACTAACGACTGCATATATTTGATGATTAAAAGCACAGGTGCCAGAAAAAAATATCATCGATAATAAATCTAGTTTCAAATATAAATAAAAAGGTCAGCAACGCTGTGAAACACGTACCTTTTTCAAACCCGTTAAAATGATATAAATTGTTACCCTACCATAGCATTTCATTATGAATATTTGTAAAAAGACATCGTTCAGCATCACAGTGTCATTTAACAGGTTAAACAGTAATTGGTATCTGTTTTACAGCACTATTTGTCTACATAATCTTCCCCACAAAAAGTCGTCGAAATCGATGGTCCCCTGGAACAGCGAAGCGTGTTCCGATTGGCTCTTTCTAGAAATGACGTCACGTCACGTGAGTTTTGCTGTAACAATGACAGCCAAATTGTTTTCGAAAGTACATGTTAATTCGCAGATTTATTCACAATTATTCGGCACAACGAAGTTGGAATGGTACACATTCCATTCTAGATATCTACGTATATAATATAGATATAGTCTGGAAAATGCCCTGGGAGACTGACAATACCACGAAATACGTGCCTATCTGTATACATTATTAATATGTTCAGGGGCCGTCGATTTCGACGACTTTTTCTGGAGATAACGGGGTGACAAAACTAGTGCTATATCACATGCACATTGTACGTTTTAACACGGTAAACAGCACTGTGACGCTGGATGCTGTATGTTTATACATATTCCATTGAACTTGTTATATTAACCTACCGATTCCTGTCATTTTAACGGGTTTGAAATATGCACATGTTTTACTACGTTGCTGACCTTACTGACATGCGATGTTTTTTCAGTCACCTGTGATTAAAATTATGCATAATTATTATACTGAATGTATTACATTATCACAGCCATTTTGGATATGATATTGTATGAAATTCAGTATAATAAAAATTAATAAATGTATCCTTAAATTGAAAATTTCTACCTCAACGTATACTTTGCTAGATAAGTATACTTTGCAATGTTGGTGAAATAGGCTACTGGTGTCAGTACTTTGATTGTTTCAAAGAATGTATGTACGTGATTACGTTGGGCCATTACACTGACGCATTCGGTAACGTCATGTGATGCTGTTCGATTACTGAAACAGCGCTATTATTACACGTATCAGTCTGTATGTGAACACTGAAAACGTGACAGCCGGTATGTGGTTAGTATCAATATGGGTATAAAATGTCAATGACGTTCTGGCTCTACTTTCAAACATTCCGATCAGGTATCGGTCGTTCATAGCCGTAAATACAACATTCAACGTATACACAATATATACATGACAACAATGTCATCATGATGTATCTATAGTAACTCCATGGATTTCTTATAACCATTCAATGTGGGGCACATATGCCACCAATCAAAATATCAATTAACTGATACATGTAGTAGCCAATGAGCAAAATGGCATTAGTGAGGAGCAAAGTAAACATGCGGTGACGAGCATAAAGTTACGGAAAAAGTATCAAAAAGGCACAAGTTAGGATCCAAGAAAACAAGCGGTGACAAACATAAATGTTACAACCACAGGTAAAGATAAAATAAAGATGGACACATGTTTTTCACACAACAAAGATTTGGAGGAGTAGGGGAGGATGGAGGGATAAAGGTCACATAAAATTGGAAAAATGTTGTAACTAAAAATGTGCTTGCCGAATCAAAGGCATATGCCGCACCAAGCAACATGCAGAGAGTGTGTTGCGGGCCCGACAACAGAATCAATAACTTAACTTGTGTAAAAACTGGCCTAACGCTGACATTGCTTGCTGTGGGACAATTTGTCAAATATAAAACAATGTAGACCAATGCTGGGGTGATACACAGGAGAGAGGCACCCGACGGGGACTGATATATACAAATACCTGGTAAGAACAGCGAATAGTCGCTACATAAAAAACGCTATTTAATACACACTTGCGAGTTATTTGCACGGGTTTCGCTGTGAGAAAAAACCCGTAATCAACTCCTGACAAATAATACACCGTGAGAACCCCCGTAATTGCACGCCTGTTTTCTTGGAAACCAGGAGCTACCATGCAAACTGTTTATTTTGTATTACAGTCAAAATAAAGTTATTTGAACATTTGGAAAGGGTCTCGACTAATCTAGAATGTTAATGTGATTGAGCACATTCCAAACATGCACTCAAATATATCTGGCTCATAGAAACAGCTGCGTAATTTGGATTTCAAAAAGTTTACATGACGTCACATTTGACGTCACACAACGTAACGTCAAAATGCGGGAAAACACGTCATTGTATAACTATTCATGCGCACATCACACTTCATTGATTATAATCTCAAAAATAGACTAAATGTGCATATTTATCCGCCGTGGAAGTGTAATAAATAGGATATTCCATCGTACATGTTTGAATAGCGGAAATAATACTCTCGTGTCCGTCGGCGTCTGTGCAAGCAACTCGTTCGCTTGTTGCTTACGCGGAAGCCGACGCCCACTCGTGTATTATTTCCCGCTATTCAAAATGTACGATGAAATATCCTATGTGTGACATAGCATTCCTTTATGCCACTCCTATCCGCTATACAGCAAATATCCATGCATAAAACTGGGCAATATGTATATTCTGGGGATGACATGTGTCGGGTATACACCACAACACGAACAACAGAGCTTCCTGAAAGGGTCTATAAGTAAGACCATTTAAAGTATACACAATATATACATGACAACAATGTCAACATGATGTATCTATAATAACTCCATCTTGTGATGGACTTCATATCACCCTTCAATGTGGGGCACATATGACATTCGACCGAAGCAGTAGGCTTGCCCCAAAGGATAGAAAAGGGAGTTGGTGAATTGGCGCATGAAAATAGTACCGTAATAACCCATTGTATATACATTTCAACCCTTCTACCCACTAAAATTTGCATTTCACACAAAAATAGGTGCATAGTGAGCAAGCCCAACAAATGCTATTCCTCAATATGTATGTAACCGGTCGGGTTGCTTCGCTACTATGGGGTAGGGTACCAACGAGATCGCTACTTGCACCTCAATGTTCCGACTGGGTTCGAAATATAAATCAAAGGCCTGGAAATATATATAAATATATTTACTTGGATAAAGTAGGAATTATATCAGATATGCAAAGTCTATAACTTTAAACATACATGGTGTACTGGCTACTGCATAGGTCATCATTTACAAGACATGATTACAATACATTAACAATGATAACACAACTCCGATTTGCTGGAAATCCCGAGCCTGCTAATCCACCTGCTCATGCATTTGTGCAGAATACGGTCGCATTAAGACATCAATGCTGTCAGTATTGATAAGTAAAATGTTCCGTAAGCTGTTGTGACCGTGGGTCGGTGACTGAGCGTTGGTCCGGTCATTGTCCGGCAAATTCATGCAACCAGAAACTCATGTTCTGCAAACACCAGACATTATTTGAATCAAGTGAAACATTTATGTTGCAACAAGGTGACATATAGGTCCAATGGGCCGGGTGTAATTAGTATGATTATCAATTTTATATTTATTCTTGTACGTTTACACTATAATAAACAAATTACTTATTTACTTATTTTATAGCAGAACCTCTCTAAACCGGAAACAGGGGAAACATCTGTGATCTCATTTTGATGAGTTTCCTGGTAATTTATCTCAGGTTATACTATCTGTTCGTGATCGCATAGCACACAACTATTGTTCAGAATGTTCAAATGCCCGATTTACAGTGAAACCTCCCTAAGCTGTACACCCTGGGGGCCCAGTGTGTCTTGTTTAGAGATGTTTCTCTGTATAACTGCAATCGGATATAATACACTCGGCTCACATGGAATATAATAAGGAGACATGTTACAATAAAATGAATGTTATTCAACTCGAGAAAACAAACGATATGGCTACATTAAACCAAGGCATGATATACAATATAATACAGCATGTGTCATCATGAGTACATATCAGGTATTGGTCAATCACATCACGGGGGACAACGTCATATTTGGGGTGATTGTGTGCTATATGGTCAAATAAATGTAAGTAAATATGCATGGAATTTCTGTCTATGAAGTCGTCATTTTAAAATGCGTGTACCATTTGTTCACAGATATTATATTCTACTGGAATGAGTGAAACGTTTTATAATGTAAATATTCCTATAATGCCATATATATATATTAAATAAAGGTATGAAGAAATAAATAGGATAACTTCAAGAAAAATGACCCCGCCAAGCAAAATTCCTTCAACATCAACTACGTGTTTTATTTTAATGCGTAAATGTGATAAACCATTCTTTCTGCTGTGTCCCAAATGCAACTTAATTGTCAGAAAAACATATCTAAATGTGTGCATAAACAAACGAAATGACGGCCAGTAACGTTGCTAAAACGCTGCTACACTCCTGACATATTGTGACAAATTTGAAGATGTCGAATTTCAAAGAGTTGCCAACCTAAACAACGTAGGAATATATGCATGTATGATAATGTTGCCTTTCTTTTTAACTTTCTTCATGTAGCTATGACTTGGCACAACTATTGCCTTTCTTGAGCGCTCCTTCTTGTGCGGCTATAGTTTTGTGCCATCATAGTCTTCCTTCTTTATTTACAATAAATTATTATCTTTCATTTCACATATACTGTGGTTGTTTTTCGTCCATTATATTGTTTGTTTTTGGTTGCCTTGTATGTGTCTGTCCTCATGTACAACCCAGTGCACTATTTTGTTCACTATAGGAATAAATGGCCTTTTTGTGGAATTTATCGGGGTATAAACTTGGAAAAGTCGCGGGAATACTGGACGAAGGCCGGAAGGCCTCGTCCAGTATTCCCGCGACTTTTCCAAGTATGTATCCCCGATAAATTCCACAAAAAGGCCATTCATTCCTTATAATTCCAGCATTTGAAATAAATTCATCAAGAAAATGTGTTTATTTTCCGTTTTCTTAAGAATTATTTTAACTGCGCCTTACGGTTACGGAAAGTAGTTCGGCGTGGGAGTTTAATGGGATATAAATTTTGGACAGGCTTGCTACGGGCCAATCAAATGTTAGGGAATTGTGTAAATATTTTTGTGCTGGAATTATTAGCCATTCCAAGACCGCACCCTTGTCGTCATGCCTTATGTACTGTACTTCGTTGTGATTTCATTTTCCTGCTGGGACTGTTTTTATATGTTAACTCCCTTGAGATAGCATATTGTGGGGGCAGTCATTGATCGTGCTACGCCTAAACGGAGAGTACGACCAAGAAAATAGTGGCATGTGTCAACTTATCCTATGGCGTTTTGGTCGGTATTGCCTTGTATCTAAAACTCTACATATAATAATCTCTATAGTTTTCACAGTTGTGTGCTTTGTTTATCAGTTAAATTCTGGTTTATACTAATCAAGACATTTCGTGCGTATGAATACGGCAGCTATTATATTTAGGTCTTACGGCAAAGTACGTACGGAGCTAGCAGTAAACGGGGGTGGACACTTTTCTATTTATTTCAGTACTGACCCTGAAAGTACACCAGTACTTTTAGATCTTTGATTCTCTTGGTAGTTCATTGCAGAAATAGAGGATATTCCATCGTACATTTTGAATAGTGGTAAATAATACACGAGTGTGCGTCGGCTTCCGCGTAAGTAACGAGTGAGCGTAACGAACGAGCTGCTTGCACAGACGCCGACGGACACGAGAGTATTATTTCCGCTATGCAAACATGTACGATTGAATATCATATTTATTACACTTCCACGGCGGATATATATGCACATTTAGTCTGTTTTTGAGATTATAATCAATGAATTGTGATGTGCGCATGAATTGTTGCACACTAACGTGTTTCCCGCGCTTTGACGTGACGTTGTGTGTGACGTCAAACGTGACGTCGTGTAAACGTTTTGAAATCCAATATTACGCAGCTAATCCTTTTAACCCGAAAGCCCGTTGTAGCGGTTTATACAAACAGTGCCGATCTCATCAGTATCTGCACTTTTTGCAAGTAATTTTCATACTTTTGAGAACAAAATCATCCCCTTTTCATAAATGGACTAGTCTGAAAATCATTTTGTAACCATTGGATTGGTTGTAAAATTAACGTATCAAAATCCATTCCAGTTACTTAGGGGTGAAAGTGTTAATACAATATATGCATAATATTGCCCACGAAATGTACAGTCAAATAGACAACAAGGCATGTACAAGGCATGTACACACATGGTGTCCCATATACACTGTATGGACTGGAATGGGATCCATTGATGCTATTCAGGGCCCGGTTGCTCAAAGCCTCTGTTAGATTAACATACTATTAAATCCTTAGCATTGCTAAGAATTTAACAGTCTGTTAAGCTAACAGAGGTTTTGAGCAACCGGGCGCTGCTATCTAAGTGGTTTATTTACACATTACGTGGCATGAGTGTACATTTTTGAAATGTCGAAAGAATAGCCCACGTATCAAACACGGTGTATGTTTTGGCATGGAATAATTGACAACACATTGTAAATAATTGTTATGTCCCTTTTTTATTAGTTTACCCGTCGTAAGAAGTTAGTGCTAAATGGTGTATGGATGAGACTATCACATATACTTGTGACGCAGGGTGCAGACAGTCAAGTGAAGTTTGTTTAATATCACTCTATTATATACTGACTGGCATACACAACTAACTGCTCAGGTACTTATTTTATGAGCAGCTTGTTAAGGTGATATCATTTGGCCTGCGCCAGATCGGGTCAATGTAAGATATTCCATGATACCAAGTTCAATAGTGTATGATGGGTATCAATTTACGTATGTTATAGTTTTTACACTTCATACAATATTGAACTTGGTGAGCATGTGTATTATGCCGCATATGAGGAATATATATGAAAACATGAACTCCAAATGTATGATGTAGTAATTGTGTTACATATAGAATCTTGTAATTGCCAATCATAAAACATGTATGGAAGATGTTGCAATTTAAATGTAAATGTATATTGTGGATTACATACTGCAACATTTTCAAATTGAGTTCCACTTTAAGATGTTCGACATGTATACATGTGCGTCTTAGACAATAACATAATTGAGACACGCCATGTGATTTTGTAACTTCGGACATCTACGTAATTTCAGGAAATAAGTTGATTAAATATTCAGCGTACATGCGGAATTATTTACTTTCTTTGAAAAAATTATAAATTTCTGACTTTATTTATGAAAAATATATCCGAACGTAAAAAATCACATGGCATGTCTGATATGCGAAACACGACCATGCTAAATTGCATCAAAATAATCGAATCGCCTAACATCATTTGCCGCATGCCCACGATCAAATAGTTCCTTAGGTGTGTCGTCGTATTGAAAGTACTGAAAGTCTGGTAACAAATACAGGCGCAACTTTCTGAGGTCTTCTACTGGTACGGTGCTGTACGCCTGCAGAAACGCTTCTCGTCTCTGCAACTTTAGAGCCGTCTTGTTGTGATTGTCCGCCAATATTTCTGCCACTGCATCAATGTAGTCTTCCTGGGTCACCAACTGCCCTGCACTGCCGGCGGGAAACGGCATTTCCTTATATTTGGGGAGAACACCGGTCATCTGAAGCCATCTCCAAGTCTTTAAAAGAAAATAGTGGTCAGTAGCATTACATTTCGTAACAAAGCCCTGCTTAGCTCCAAAACAAAGACGTATGTGTAGCTTCGCAATATCCAATGCTGTGTCTTTCTCAAAGTCAGAAAATGAAATGTTTAATGAACCAAACCGTTGTTCTATGGCTTCTATGATGGCAAACGTATCGGCTTTGAATGTTTCTATCTTGATTACATAGTCATACCTGAACATACACGGATCACAGTGATGGTGCATAGGTGTAAAATGAGCGTTAATATGCTTGTCATTTTCGTACGCGTATAGTATGTACTTAACAAACTCGGCAAATGTAACATCATTCCCACAAACAGTTGTGTCGTCGGCATACCTTTCACCAGTTACAGGATTTCCAATCATCCGCCTGGTGGGCTCTCCAGCAAGCTTCATGAACATGCCATTGGGGTTATAGAGTTTATCGGCATAGCCGGAAAATAGCCTGGAGTACGGCTCACGCACCACTATCATTGTTTTCGCCTGATCTAGAATATGCCTCACCTCACTTTCCGCCAATAATTTTGTAGCCATACCAAGTCTTGTAATGTTGCTCGATCCGTGTACTCCTAACTCATAAGGACTGGTAAATCTACCGTGACTCTGGATGACAGCCAACATTCGTATCCAAAAGTTGGATGCGACCTTTGGGATTGCACAATATAGTATATTGTGGCGCTTATCCATTGACAATTTATCCAGAGCCTCTGATCGTTGAAGTTTGAGCGACACCGGTCTACCTTTACTAGCACAAACGTCGATTATGTAGTCCTTCCTTAACTGGAATACAATGTCTCGAGACTGGAAGAAAGAAACAGTAAATTCAATCAATATTCATATCTGGCTGTGACTGAAGAAATGTGGCTTATGGGATTTGTGACCAGTGGAGCACATATCAGATATCACACTCGTGTAATCTATTGACGATATATAGTGTTGAAATTGAATCCCGAAGGAAGCTGATGTATCCGGTGATGAGGGATGCAAAACGGTCAGGTGCTAGGTGTCGTTTAGTAGTAGACAAACTGTACATCAATGGTCAGCTATTTAAACCACATTCGACACCAGGAAATAGACATCCATACCAACCCGGCCACCCAGTACCACCACCCGCGTACCCCAATCAACCACCTCCCAATTATGGACCACCACCCATGAACCCCGGACTGCCACCCATGAACCCTGGACCGCCACCCGTGAACAATGGACCGCCACCCGCGAACCCCGGACCGCCACCCATGAACCCCGGACCGCCACCCGTGAACCATGGACCGCCACCCGTGAACAATGGACCGCCACTCGCGAACCCCGGACCGCCACCCATGAACCCCGGACCGCCACCCGTGAACCATGGACCGCCACCCGCGAACCCCGGACCGCCACCCATGCACACCGTACCGCCACCCGCGAACCCCGGACCGCCACCCGCGAATCCCGGACCACACCATTAGGACAATGTGGCACATGAGCATATTAGAATTGGATCACTTAACGTGTGTGGTATCAAGGATAAACTAAATATTCCAGAATTTGAACAGTTTATACGGAATTATGATATCGTCTGTATACAAGCAACTCATCTACACGAGTATGACTCAGTTGTCTTTCCTGGATACACAACACGTAAACAACACAAATCGACCCGCATACACGGAGGCATATGTGTACTTGTAAAACAATCATTACTCCCACAGGTGACCCCACTTGACACAGCGTCGCAATTTGTTCTGTTTCTAAATATTGCAACACTCTGCTTGGTACGGTATATATCCCACCGGAGGGCTCCCTATACACTGACGGAGATTGGAACATTGAAAAGAAAATGAACTTTCTCGATTATGCAACATTTACGACGAAGTCTGTCTAGTTGGAGACTTCAACAGTAGAACAAAAATGTTATGTGATCATTTACAAGACAATGATTATATCACAGAATTCATTGACTATGAGGATATTGCAAATTTTATGTGCACAGCCAAATGTTAGCAGATGCAAATATTCTCATGGAAAGGGCATCCTGTGATATCGGCAAACGCAATAACTGGGGATATAAGTTAATAGCTTTGTGTAAATCCAGAGTTTACACACGGAAATAGACACAATATTAGTCAATGAACGCTCTCGTAGTACACACGACCAGGCTGCACCAGACAGCACGGGCAGCGCTACGGTCGACCAATCATCGTTTGATAATTTCGTGTCGCGTATAGGTCATTTGTTTACACAGACCGCAGACAGAACGTTTGGCCAGGCGCGTCACGGCCCGGTGCGTCGTAAAAATAACATAAACAGACCGTGGTTTGGAAATGAGTGTAGTATAAATAGAAGACGTTTTATGCAGGCTAAAAATGCATATTATTTTCATAAAACGGCACACAAGAAAACTAGTTTACATCGTGCGAGTAAAATATATAAGAAAACAATTACTACGCATGCGAACAACTATAAACATAAATACGGTGCACGAATACGACAAATGCAAAAGTCAAGACCTAAATACTTTTGGAAGCTTTTAAACGGCGTCCAAAACATCGAACCGATCACTTGCATTCATGTTAATCAATTGTATAACCACTTTAAAGACATGAATGCCATTGATCATATTAATGAACAACATATTATTGATGCTGCAGCAGATATAAATTTACCGAATAATGAAGATATTAACGAGCCTATATCAGCAAATGAGATACTCTCAGCGATTTCCAATCTGTCAAACAACAAGGCTTGTTCTCGCGATTCTATACTTAACGAATATATTTCAAACACTAAACACATAATGTTAAGTCTCTTGAAACTGTTTAATCATGTTTTTGAAACTGGAATTGTACCAAATGATTGGCTCGAAGGTCATTTAATACCAATTTATAAGCATAAGGGCTCAAGGCATGATCCTGACAATTATAGGGCAATAACAATAGTTAGCTGTCTTGGTAAAGTATTCACTTCTATAATTATAAATAGGTTGACAACATATGCTGAACAGAATGTCCCGCATAAACGGGAAATGTTTAAACATAATTAAAACATGTATAAATGTATTAAATCTTGTGTTAAAGTAGGAAATGACTTTTCAGAATACTTCCCATGCATGGTGGGTGTCAGGCAGGGTGAAAATATGTCATCATTTTGTTTGCCATATTTTTGAACGACCTTGAAGATTTTATCAATGTATGCGGTATTGTAGATTTACAATCGGTTACATCTGACATGTTTCAACATCTAGATATATATGTTAAACTATTCTTGTTATTAAACGCTGACGACACTTTTCTCATGTCTGAAACAGAAACTGGCCTACAAGATGCTCTAAATTATTTTCATCAATACTGTATTCAGTGTAAATTGGAAGTAAACGCATCAAAAACCAAAATTATGATTTTCAAAAAACGTAAATCATCAAAAAAGATAGCTTTTACATATAACGATAACAAAAATGAAATTGTAGACCACTTTACATATGTGGGAAATGTGTTTTCACAAAACGGAACTTGCCAACTCCAGTAGACTGAGAAGTTAAGTTATTTGATCAATGTATCACTCCAATTCACTGCTATGCCTGTGAAATCTGGGGATTTGAAAACATTTCGGCTATGGAAACAATTCATTTGAAATTTTGTAAATATGTTTTGGGGGTAAAGAAATTCACACCAAATTTCATGGTTTATGGAGAACGAGGCAAATTTCCGCTTATTATTGACATTAAATGTAGAATTATTTCGTTTTGGGCAAAATTAGTTTCAGGGAAGCAGAGTAAATTATTGTTTCTTATGTATAAGTTATTATATACACAACATGAAGCAAATGTGACTCATTTCCGATGGATTCAGAATGTTAAGTCTATTTTAACTGAAAGTGGAGCTCCTGGCGTATGGCTTAGCCAGAACGAGGTTAATGCTATCTGGCTGAGCCACTACGCCAGGACCCAGCTTCAGAACCAGTTTATTCAGTCATGGCTCACCAGCATCGATTCATCTTCACGTGGAATTACGTATAGAATCTTTAAAACAGAGTTTGGATTAGAAACATATTTAATTAATCTCACGGAAAGGTTAAGAAAAACATTGACCAGATTTCGAACTTGTAATCATAGACTGGCGGTCGAAACTGGTAGATGGACAGGTGTGCCGAGAGCAAGCAGGGTCTGCAACAAATGTGGCGCTGGTGCTCTCGGTGACGAGTTTCATTTCCTTTTCGAGTGCCGCTTCTATAATGAAGTTCGAAAACGGTATATCAAGCCATTTTATTTTAGAAGACCAAATATTTTAAAATTCGCACAGCTATTTGAGAAAAAATCTGGAAAGCAATTAAGAAATTTAGCTATTTTTATAAGAAATGCTCTATGGTTATAATGACTAGTGAGCTTATACATATGCATTTTGTATTTGTACCCATCGTTGTATTATGTAATCTGTTGTATACCTCGTGTGTCACGCATGTGGCTTAAAGTGAATAAAATGTGTTGTTTCCATTCTTGCATGCTTCTAACAATGTACATAGATCGATATTTGGCCACAAGAGTGTGCTAATTGATCAGGAGCTGCACTGGTCACAAATCCCATAAGCCAAACCACAAATAGGCTACAGTCCAGGAGTCAATGAATAATGTAGTTATAGTTACTTTTGTCTGTGAACGCTCTAGTATTACATGTATATCGCATCAGTGTTGAACACCAAACCTACATAAACTCAAAAAATGACATTCAATGCTAGCTCTAAATACTTATAGCTAGCATTACATATTCAGAGCTAGCATTAAATGTTGAGAGCTAAAATCTGTCAGAATCTACATAAACTCAAATACTTATTGTACATAAAATAATTATTGTGCGTTGCTACAATGAATCAAAACGCCAACTGGCATCAGTACTTATTAAGTGCCCCGACACATTTGTACCAACCCTCATTAAATTAACTCAGGCATTTTCTATTTTTTGGACCATGATTTTTGTTTCATCAACACAAAGGCAAGGTGCTTGATCACGTGGTTACAACAACAACAACATCGCTCACTCCAAAGTAAGTATTATTTGATAGTTTCCTTAATATGCAACGGATTTTGATGAAATATGGAACAGCAAACGCGTCTTCATGAGATGCATTTGGTGGTCCATGGATACACGGAAATCGATTCTTCGCAAAAACGACAGAAGTTTGGGCGAAAATACAGAGACGATCAAATGATGCAGCCATATTTCATCAAAATCCGCTACGTAATAAGGACAGTATAAAAGAATACGTACTTTCAATCCGGGATGGATTCTGAAACTTTCAGTACTTGTTGTTGTTAGTACCACGTGATCATACACATTGAAAGGTATGGAATGTAAAAAATTGACTGAAACGATAATAATTATGAGAAATTCTACCGAGTTATTCTTCATAGTTTTTGAGATATGGGAATTTGAAAGTAGGGCACACGTTTTATCCACCCGATATAAACATGAACTATGCATGTCCCATACTGTTGACTTGAACATGAATTTTCGGTTTAGTGATACGGTTCGGGTAGATCTCGTTTGATAATATATCAAGCGATGATCACATTTCTAATTAATTTTCTGCATTTTTGTCTCATTTCCCATCCAAAGTGTATTTTGTTACCACTCAATTGAACAGTCTCGATGAGACATGCTAGACAGTTCAACTGAGTGGTAACAACATACACTTTGGATGGTCGGTGGTGGGTGGTGCGTCGTGTGTGTGTCTGTAGCCAATTTCACCAACATTGCAAAGTATACGTTTCTAGCAAAGTATACTACTTTAAGGGAGCAATCATTTATTTTTCCTGAAATGCATTATTTCATATAAAACTAACAACTGCATATATTTGATGATTAAAAGTATGTAGAATTATTATACTGAATTTATTACATTAAGCTCCAGTGGGATTCATGGGGAGTTTCGATATGTTATTACTAATGATATTTTGGTCATTTTCTGAAAAATTCCGCTTTGGCTTATTTTGTTCCTATCTCAACCTTAATACTCTTCGCTTATATGTAGCCTTTTCACCAACATTGCAAAGTATACTTATCTAGCAAAGTATACTTTGAGGGAGTAATCATTTATTTTCCCGAAATGCATTATGTCAAATAGGACTAACGACTGCATATATTTGATGATTAAAAGTATGCAGACTTATTATACTGAATTTATTACATTATCACAGCCAAAATAATAAATTTATCCTTAAATTGAAAATTTCTCCCTCAAACATACCGAACCGTTTTCAGTGACACAGGGGCATGGACAGCCTTCTTTAACCGCAACAGTCTTCTCTGAAAGTAGCATATATAAACGGTGACTGGAGAAATAGGGCTTTAAGGGATTTGTGACCAGTGTAGCTCCTAGTGACATAGCACACTCCTGTAACATTACAAAAGTCTTTATTGTTTGTTAGAAGCAATAGGAGTTGTTTCGTTGCTGGAATGGCGAACAGTGCAGATCCTCGTCAGACTGAGCGGCTGCACCTACTGATCTGGATACATGTATACCCTGGTCGCAAGACCCATAAGCCCCATTTCTCCATTCACAGCCACACATACATTTGTTAATCAGGGGTCCGTTTCACTACACTTCGTACGGCTAAGAAGTTCGTAAGTGCGAAATTGGAAATTAGAATAACATTTACACGGATAGGCGATGTTGGTAATTATTTTAGCATTAGTTAGCCACGTTAAAGACTACATGTCCACTCAGTAGGCACAACATGTTCTTTATATCAGAGACATGATTTGGGACATTTTCTGGCAAAATAAACATTCAATCACCATTACCCCACGTATTGATTGGCATTATTATACATTTTATGTCTGACTTAAATTTCCACACTGATATTAGGGGCGATAACCGTGCTTCCTTAAAATGTTAAAGGACATTACTATTACTTCTCTGAATTGATGTTTTGATGTGCAATGATCATACTTTATAATCTGTCGAAAATATATTATTTTTTTAAGGTGACGCATTTAATTAGTATAAATAATTAAAAAAAGATCATACCTCATTTGCATATGAAAATAGCCTGATACCACCGCGAATCACTATAAGTAAATATAAAATACTTTTTTGACATAGTGGAATAGTGACACAATTATACACTTATTTAATTCCTATAAAGAACATGTTGTGTCTACTGAGTGGGCATGTACCTTTAATGTGAAAAGCAATTCAATAAAAATCTTCGTAAGAAATTTGTTATTGTACGAAGTTTTGTGAAACGGGCACCAGGTCAACATGATGTCCATTTCAGAAAGGCTCCACGGAAAAGTGGGTTGGCTATCTTTGTGAAATTTGGCATGGTTTACATGTATGGTGTGTCAAATAGTGGCTATAATGGCTAATAATTCCAGCACAAAAATATTTACACAATTCCCTAACATTTGATTGGTCCGTTGCAAGTCTCTGTCCAAAATTTATATCCCAGTAAACTCCATGCCGAACTACTTTCCGTAACCGTCAGGCGCAGTTAAAATAATTCTTAAGAAAACGGAAAATAAACACATTTTCTTGATGAATTCATTTCAAATGCTGAAATTATAACGAATGAATGGCCTTTTTGTGGAATTTATCGGGGATATAAACTTGGAAAAGTCGCGGGAATACTGGACGAGGCCTTCCGGCCTTCGTCCAGTATTCCCGCGACTTTTCCAAGTTTATACCCCGATAAATTCCACAAAAAGGCCATTCATTCATCATATAACGGAATTCAAAATTCCGTAGTAAACATCGACTACTATGTCTTGAGAAACGGAGATTAAGTTAACATCGTTTGAGAATATTGCGTTCATTAGTGACGTCCACTTAATAAAAAACATAAATAACATGTTACACACAGTTTCATAGCTTCATTACTAAATAAAAGTTATCTACTTCGAATTTTCTTGAAATGAATATGCTTAATATATATTACTTATAGTAAGTGTAAAAGTCACAAAGAGTGTTATTTTTATCACATGTCGCATTCTTCGTTTTCAGCAATATCAGACTACCACCCAATTGGTCCCTTATCCTTGACGGGTAACAAATGTTGCAATAAGTAAAAAGTTATATTTAAAACCAGAGGTTCCGCTTTATTGACGTACTTTCAAGTCACACGCATTATGTTACCGCGTATGCACGCTCGATTCGGTGTTAAACCGCCAATCACGTAAATATGTCGAATTTAATAGGCGTTTATATTAGGGGCGCCACTACATCCAAACGAACATGTTCACACGACGTGGTGGGCCAAATAATACAACAGTTATAGTTCAAATATTGAATGTTTAATTAATCAGTAACATTTTGGCCAATATTTTATAGATGATCTTACATGAGTGATGAATTATTGCATAAGCACATCATAATTGTATTGAGGCTGTAGCGATAACCACACATGTTGTCTGTAACGAGCTAATTTGCATATTTGCATATGTACGAGGGTCAGTCAATAAGTAACCGGCCTAGATTCTTTCTATTCACTGTTGACTTCCTCTTTCTCGATATAGTTTCCAGACAATTCAATACATTTATGCCAGCGATATTTCAGCGCTGTAATTCCTTGCAAGAAAAGAATGGACGGTATTTCCTCGACCCACTGTCTAACTGCTGCCTGGAGGGATTCGTCGGACCGGAAGTGACATCCACGGAGACTTTTTTTCAAGTTTGGGAATAGGAAATAGTCGCTGGGGGCCAGGTCTGGTGAGTATGGTGGGTGCCTAACAGATTCAATGCATGCAGTCTCCAGGGCTTCAACTGTAAGTTTGCATGTATGGACCCTGGCGTTGTCATGTTGCAGAAGGACGCATTTGGTGTATTTGCCACGTCTTTTCTGAATAATGGCCACGAGGTAGAAATCCAGTAGGATTAACCTTTAGAATCCCAAAAATTGGTGGTCATAATCCAAACTACTGATGACTGGTTCTTGTATTTCTTGGGTCTCGGAGACCCCTTCCCCACCCACTGACGCTCGTTCGTCTCTGGATCATACCAGAAAACCCATGTCTCATCTGCTATCACTAATCGCTACTTGAGGCAGCCCTAGCTGCCATTTGGTCGGCATCCAACGATCGCGGCACCCATAGCGCAGTTTTGCTTTCTCATTTCCAAATGTTCATGCAAAATTGTAAAAACAGTACCATACGAAAGCCCTCCTTCCTTAGCAATCTCATCAATGTCCACTCGTCTGTCTGATGTAACGATCTTCCTGATCTTGGCACAATTTTCACTAGTGATTGTGTCATTTGATCTACCAGGCCGTGACTCATCTTCTATGTCCGTTCGACCCCGTTTAAATTCGGCAACCCAAAATTTGACCTGTGTGTACGAAGGAGCAGAATCTCCATATACACTAACAAGCTCTAAACAGAATCTCCATGCCCGTTTTCCCTTTCAGATACAAATATCTTATGACAGCTCTGTACTCAATTCGACTTGAACATTCTGCACTGTCCCCACTTGCCATGTTTGACAATCAATGCCTCAGATATATGGCTCATCCAAATTTGACAAGCACATGCCTAATGACTCGTATATATTCAATGTACAAACCGTGAAACCCATCCAAATTTTTCGCATCAGTAAGTTGTCTAGGTCCGTTATATATTGACTGACCGTTGTATTACAGGCTAGTGTAATATGATTTGTATTACTCATTATTTATTACTTTGTATTACGCATTAACACTGCGAGCACCCATTAAATGCAATAAAATTATTTATGTGTTTTTATTCCAAACAGGTCCGTATATGTCCGTGTTGGTTACCATTAGAACAAAATGAAGATGACAACGATAGAATAACATGATATGCACTTGGGAAAAAATGCTTGTATATGACAGTGTACCATAAGGTATAAAACAAGTTAAATTCCACCAATATATGCCATAAGAAATGCAAGATTGGTGAACTTATGTTATTACCATACATCCTAGGTACGTACCTTTGCGATATAATTGTTTTGTCACATACCAAACCTCCAACAGAATAAAAATCACTAGGCACAAGAAAATCACAAAAGACTTCATGATTGATACATTAAACAAGAAATGTTAAATGACAGTAACACGCATGTGTTGTTCCTATTATAATGAATTAGGTACTGTCACAGCTGGCTAACGCGTGGCATGGATGGTAAAATTGTGAAAACAATCCCTAATTTAATTATTACGTTTAGAGACCAGCATAAAATTAGAGAAATAAAGAAAGAAATCGACTTTAAATGTGTTTATTGCTAGGTCTTTAGAGGCGATTTTTTTATGTTCAAGTCAATTTATATTTCTATGACTTTCTGCTCGTTTCTAAACATAATTAGAAATTGTTTAACCATTCTAGCATCCATACTACGCTTCTACATGTATCAACCCAGCAACTCCATCTAATATCACACATCTGATACTATTGCCACATTTGTGGCTGTAACTGGGAAACGGGGCGTATGGGTTTTGTGACCAGTGTAGATCCAGATCAACCTGTGCATCCGCACAGTCTGATCGGGATCTGCACTGTTCGCCATTTCATCAATGAAACGCCCGTCATTCTTCTAACAAGCAATGTAGATCGTTATCAGGCTACATGAGTGTGATATTTGATCAGGAGCTAGACTGGTCACAAATCACATAAGCTACATTTCTCCAGTCACAGCCACGTTTGAGAATTAACGATACACGATACCGGGCGAGTCATAACAAACCCAAGGTGCATGATCACGTGGTTACAACAACAACAACAACATTTTCGCCCATTCCAAAGTAAGTATTATTTGATAGTTTCCTTAATATGCAACAGATTTTTATGAAATATGGCGCAGCAAACGCGTATTCATGAGCTGCATTTGGTGGTCCAGGGTGTTTGGCACAGACTTATGTCGTTTTTGCAAAGAATCGATTTCCGTGTCAGAGACACGGAAATCGATTCTTCGCAAAAACGACAGAAGTTTGGGCGACAATACAGAGACCACCAAATACAGCTTAACAAGACGCGTCTGATGCGCCATATTTCATAAAAATCCGTTACGTAATAAGGACAATATAAGAGAATACGTACTTTCAATCGCATGGATTCTGGAAGTTTCAGTACTTGTTGTTGTTGTTGTTAGTACCACGTGATCATACACCTTGAAACCGGCCTTAGTGAAAGTGTGAGCGGAGGGGCATTTAATAAGAAAATAAGCACTATCAATTGTTTCTCAACTTATTAATCTATATATTATTTTATATTACTTTTAGCTAGTTTCAATTTATTTAATTTTGTTTTATTTGATTCAAAAGTTTCATAAACATGGATTGTCAACACCTGTTGATAATTTGTTAGACATGTTTCATTATTTTAAAGCGATTGTGTCTCTGTCTCATATAGTGCGTCCGTAGTGGGCTATTCCCTTGTGAATATATGGCCAGTGTAAATATACATAACACAACAATTGAGGGACATGGGGATAGTAAACTCCTTTGCAGAAATATATCAAATGATAAAACAATACAAATTCTACCAGTCTATAGCCTATGCATATGTTGCATAGTAACATCAATCTAAGCGAAGTCATGCATCAATGACTGCACGAAATCATACCAATATGACACAGGAGTCAGCTATCAAAAGAATACATGTACATTGCATACATTTGTACATCGTTGCAATTTGTCAATAGCCATATCCCTCAATTGTTGTGTTATGTATAGTATACGGTAAATCACGGACCGGAGCTCGACTCAGAACTACTGGTCAGCCGTTCCAAGTAGGGAACATCTGGTTAGAGCAGTGACTACAAGCAGTGCTACACATACCATCACTGTCCACGGTTTCGTACATGTACTATTAAGGACTGACTATATATAATATGACCGTTTGTTTCAAATGTAGTGGAATCATACATGTGACTGAATATCTATATAAAGTGTATTTGACCCTGTTCTTCTTAGTGTATATTATTCAGAGCATTCAGTTCCCATCTCTGCCATTTTAGTTTGTACATGTTATTGGACAGTTTCAATTTGACACCTACAGCAAATAATATGACAGAAAATGTAATAAAAGTTTGTGCAATACGTCCCACATATATAGAACGACAATGTCCTATAACTATTACTTCAGCAGACTACACAAAAAGCTAGATATCTGAGTATTTCTACCATCACTCACAACATATATAATGGACACTGTTTCCATGTGTAAAATGTCAAACTGATGCACTGTCTATTATTAGAAGTATATCTGCCACAGGTAAAAAGCGTATTTACTCGCATAGCAGGCACGTATACAGTAGTGACAATACACTCAGATAACTGCTTACAAGTCACTGGATGCAATACAGTTTTTATTGTAATACAGGTATATATCTACAGCACTGTGTAGTGTATTGTTGTAACTGTTACACAGTCTTTAGTGAATTCTCAAACATTTTAACCTAGGGTCAACAAACCCTTCAGATATCAGACTTTGTATATAAATGTGATGAAAACAAGGCATATCTGGCTGTAGTCAGATGTCTCCCCATCATGTTGCACCAACTTTTATTCATGTGTTTGTTATATTATTAGTGGTATGTGTCAACCGCAATAAGAGGTAAAACTGGCTGATGGGTTGTAAGCGTCACATTCATACAACGACATTCTGTACATTCATACAACTGCATACGTCACATTGATGCAACGGCATTCTATATATTCATACAACTGCATACGTCACATTCATGCAACGGCATTCTATATGCATTAGTCACATTCATACAACAGCATACGTGACAGTCATACAACGGCATACGTGACATTCATACAACGGCATTCGTCACATTCATACAACGGCATACATCGCATTCATACAACTGCATTCGGTACATTCATACAACGGCATTCTGTACATTCATGCAACCACATACGTCACATTCATACAACGGCATTCGGTAATTCATACAACGGTATTCGTCACATTCATACAACGGCATTCAATACATTCATACAACGGCATTCGGTACATTCATACGACGGCATTCATCACATTCATAAAACGGCATTCGTCACATTCATACAACGGCAAACTTCACATTCAAACAACGGCATTCGGTACATTCATACAACGGCATTCGTCACAGTCATACAACGGCATTCGTCACATTAATACAACGGCATTCGGTACATTCCTATAATGGCATTCGCCACATTCATGTGTTACATTAAAGAGATGTGGTTAAATTGCTACCCACGCGTGAAGTATGGATCGGGGTAGCAATTTTATTTATAGTCGTGGAGTGCAGTTTTCTGCCGGGTTGAAGGCTCCTCGACCAACCGATGAGCGCTGGTCGTGTGTTTATCACGACATATTGCGTTCGTTTCTTCTTGTCATGGGTCTCCATTGGGTATTTTGCTTTCTAATTGTAATAACAGACTATATAGAACAATATCATTTGTTTCAAAGATAGCAGCTTCGCACATGTGACTGAATATATGTATACAGTATATATGACCTTCTTATTAGTGTGTATAATACTGCGAATGGAATTGCCATCTGAGATACCTTAGAATGATCAAATTTTCGCTTAGTTTCACTTATTGTTAATTTTAAATCTGGTTTGTACGGAAGCATGGAGGGGACATGTGTGCTCTTTTATTTATCTCGTGGCCACGACTTATTAAGTCGTGCCCACGAGATAAATAAAAAAAAAACACACATAAAACTCTCGTGGCCACGACATAATTCAGGTGTGTTTTTTTTATTTATCTCGTGGCCACGACATAATTCAGGTGTGTCTTTTTATTTATCTCGTGGCCACGACATAATAAGTCGTGGCCACGAGATAAATAAAAAAAACACACAATGTCCCCTCCATGCTTCCGTAGGTTTGTGATGATAGTGATGTTTTAAGCTCTTTCATAATAAGATGCCTTTGTATATAGACATTCGTTTGTGGTTCATTTCAATCTATTGTAACGTGTACGGCACTGGCTGGGAGCTCGATCGCTCAATACAACAACTATCACAAAGCTGTGATACAACTGGTAGCGTGTCTGCCGCACCGTTACGTTCTCTCCACCAGTATACTACAAGTGCATACAAGTCTTTTATGAGTTTCCACTCCTACAAACTCATATTAGCTCCTACTACCTTCTATGAGCTTCAACTCCTGTGACCTCATATGAACTCCTACAAACTTCAGCTCATATGACCTCCTAGGAGCTCCTACGAACTTCTATGCACATGAACTCCTATCAACTTCAGTTCCTATGAGCTCCTACGAACTGCAGCTCCTATGAACTCCTATCAGCTCCTATGAACTTCTGCGAGCTCCAACTCCTACGAACTCCTACGAACTTCTACGAGCTTCAACTCCTGCGAGCTCCAACTCCTATGAACTCCTACGAACTTCAGCTCTTACGAACTTCAGCTGCACAGGCAATGTCTTAATTTAGTGGGAATCAAGAAATATATACAGTTTAAAATGATTGTTGATTGCAGCAAAAGTGATCATGGGAATTTACTACTTTGATTAAAAGTTATTAGGACATGAATATATGGACGCCTCGCAATGGGACGAATGCTATGCTGTCTTGGTCGAATACAGCTGGCCCTGTGCATACGGTCTGTCAACTTGTTCCAACTCCTATCGAGTCCCGGCTTAACAACAGCTGCTATTATATACACCAAGTTAACTATCTCCGATATAGTTTCCAGCGACCCTGTAGCTATACATGTACCAATGTACCAGCTCCCAGTTAAAGGTACATGCCCACGCAGTAGGTTATAATATAGTGATACAGATACTTTTGTATATTCTGTACGTATGACATTTTCTGGCCTATTAAACATGCATTCACCATTATCCCACGTATTGATTAGCATTATTATACATTTTATTTTAGACAAAACTTTTCACACTGATATCAGGGGCAATAACCATGTTTCCTTAAAATGTTAACTATTTATTATCTGTATTTATTTTTTGATGTGCAATGATCATACTTTATAATCTGTCGAAAATATTATTTTTTCAGGTGACGCATTTCATTAGTATACATAAGTGAAAAATATCATTCCTCATTTGCATATGAAAATAGCATGATACCAACGCGCGTCACTAGAAATAAAATAAATATTACAAAATGATTATATCTGTTTTCCGGGCATTTGTAATTTTTAGAACTGGTGGAATAGTGATACAATTATACACATATTTAATTCCTATAAAGAACAGTTTGTGGGAATGTACCTTTAAGACACAGCCCTCTAAGAAGGCGACTTCCGGTATTCCTTATAATACATTTCGCTTCCGAGTAGTCCCGATGGCAGGAATTATATTACCAAACTGAATGCTATATTTGGTCTATATACGCAGAAAACATTTAACTTCCAAACATCCAAATCAGGTCGGCCAATAGGTTCATACTAATTTTATAACTAATAATACACCATCACTGATACGTGTACAAATAAGTATGCATAACTTTAGATAACAGTTGAAGGCTGGATGGCATTATTTTCCCCGTAAAACATGAATTTTCATCCTAAATATCAACACTAATTATTAGCTTACAAGAGTTACAAGAGTTACTTCCCCTCTATTCTCAATTACCTGAAATTCGCTATATGGACGAAGGTTGCGTGCTAGAGCAGTTAGTGAATTGCATGGGTTATAGTAAATGAACCAGGATTCAATTGTTTAATGTCCCAATGACAAGCTACCTTAGCCAGGACGAAGTTTCGCCCTTGTCAATTTTGCTACACTATTTCAACTTGTTCTTAGACAGTTGAAAAAAACATATACTGTTTTATTTTCACTGTCACGGTTAGCGGTAGCTATGTATGCAACGTGGGACACAATAAATGAATAAGCCAAAAGCGGTTGTCGTTGCCACTGATTATTTTAACCAGGGTAAGCGCGGTGGCAATGGCAACTTCAATGATTTATTTCTTTTTTTGCTCATTTGTGCCTGCTGTTCATGTGTATGCTGAAATGTATAAAGGTTTGCTGGCAATTGTACATGTACCTATGTTTTATTATTACTGTGTATATTATGATATACGGTTGATGAGACGTTAATAAACAATTTATTATGCATAGCATCTGATACAGCCTGTTAAGAAATAAACTAATAATAATTAGAAGTGCGATGTGTTAGCAAGACACTTATTAACAACATGTTCGTTATCCGCCGAATTGTATATGTGCTCTCATTTCAGACGATAAATATTACCCGTTGTTAAACACTAGCTTAATCCTTTTAATCCGAAAGCCCACTATAGCTGTTTATGCAAACAGGGCCGACCCAGGGTCTGCACTTTTGCAAGTGATTATCCTACTTTGTAGAACAAAATCACCACCTTTTCATAAATTGACTAGTCTGATAATCATTGTGTGACCATTGGATTGGTTGCAAAATTAACTGATCGAAATCCATTCCAGTTATTCAGGGGTGAACTAACACATATGTATAAAATTGCCCACGAAATGTACAGTCAGATAGACAACACTGCATGTACACACACGGTGTACCACATACACTGTATGGACTGGAATGTGGGATCTATTGGTGCTATTCTGCTAGCTAAATCAGGGGGGGGGGTGGGTGGGTGGGGGTAGCGTGTGAAGGTGAGCGGCAGACTTAGGTTGCGAATAGGTTTAGCGGTAGAGCAAATGGAGTAAAACGACGGCCATTTTCCACGAGGTAGGTACATTTTCGTTGTGTTATTCATATTTTAGTTTAGTTTAAAACACGAGGAAGCCATATAGCATATGGCACGACGGAATATATCATAGATCTACGAATGTAGATACTTGGTTAAAAGATGCAGTGCCAAAAAGGCTATTGAAGGATTTGTGGTCTCCTCTGTATAAACAAACCATGCCGTTACGAATTTTGTTGCAACGTATTAATAAGTATAGTTATATATGTTCATTATTGATACATTCTTGTGTTCCTTGTGTCATTGATGGCCGATGGAGGTATACGTATTTCAGAAGAAAAGAAATCCCTAGCGGAATATTTCAGCTGTGCCCGTGTTGAGAACGCTTTCTGTGCCGGTTAGAGTTTATTCTGCTTTAAAATATGTTCCTTAATGTGTTCAAGCACCCAAATCTTCTCCAATACTCAGTGGAATTGACTTGCAGTTCTAATGTAGTTCTAATTTTTGTTGGGGACCGTACATCGCTGAATGTGGAGTACATTATGTGCCACGTTGAAGACCACCGGTGTACTCGTACCATATATCACAGGCATTCGGCGTGTTTCGGCTTTCATCGGTATAGCTATATATATATGAACAAGGCTTCTAACTTTGGTCGGGCCGACCTCGTATCGTAACAACTTCCGCGATTTTATTAACGCTAATGTTAATATTTTGGCGGAAAGTGCACATGTTCATTTGAGAATTATTGCTATCTTGCTACAATAGCATAGTTAGAACATAATTATTGGCCCCTTAGGATTTATAACTCTCTATTTTGAAACATTTACGTCCGTGTACATTTTCCTCGAAACGTTTGTAAGATTGTTTCCATCATGTAATATCTTCAATATTACTTGAAGGATTGCTTTACTAGTTGGACAGTTCATTCACGTGAACATGTGTGATGCACTCACACCACCAATGGCATGAACTTGACATGTGTGACCTTCGAAATGGTGCTGGAACACTTTTCTTTGGAAAGTTCATTCAGCTGAACATGTGTGGCACAATCCCATAAACAATGACATGAATTTGACCATTGTGACCTTTAAAATGGTGCTGAAACGCTTACCTATTTGCTTATATCAAAGAAGTGTAAGACTTTCTCAAATAACTTTTAAATTTGTGTAAATTTAAAGTTTTCTCTTTTTATACACAATCTCTAGTGTTATATTTTGGCTTTTTATGGAATGCTAGTGGAAATATCAAACATGTGTAGGGGAAGCAACTCCTGTCCATGCTTACAATAGTATTGGTTGCAGTTGTTTCCCTTACACAAACTATTTAGCTAACATGAGTTATCTCCCACTCTGACTGGGTCCCAGCTCTTTGATACCTGCTTAGCAGATGCATGGAGATGATGGGATGCAATCAGGGGAGAGAAGTAGGGAGCGACATCATGGAAGATGTGCGCAACACGTGGTGAAATTTAGAAAATTTGAATAAAGAAGATTTAATCGTTCGAACTCTTGAAATATATATTTCCCTCAGCCAGCAAGTTATACGGCATTCCTACATGGTGGAGAATCTAAGGTGTAAACAATGGATGTCACAAATCAATTTCGAAATCCGTTCGAATCAGACGCCGATTTGGATCCCACAAATCCGTTTCGGACTTTCGATCAGCGCCTTCATGACAGTTTCGTCCACGCTCCAATTGCAACATCGACACCTAACATCCGTGTTCCACCCCCTGTGACTAACACTTAGCAAGCACAGCTCGTGCTCAAATGTACAAAGTTTTCTGGATACATGCATGAAGATGCAGGACAAATTTCTTGCTGAATTTAACTCGTACCTCATACTATCCAACATTGAAGACCAATCCAAACATGCTGTTGCTGCTTTCCATATGCATTTGTCAGGACCAGCATTTATTTGGTACAATTCCCTACCAGACTCTGCCAAAATATCCTGGGGTGCTTTAATAGGGGCATTCAAACTGGAATATTGTGATTAAACCAGCCCAAAGCTTATAGCGGAGGAAGCAGCTTACAACAACTTGACATTACGATCACAGTATTGTAATGGAAAATGGCCATCGTTTAGCGAAAACTGATAGAGAAATGACTTACAAATTGATGGGCTGCCACCACAACTACGTTTTTTCGTGCGTGGGTACAGACATTCAGAGATGCGTTACATGTCGCGAAGACAGACGAGGCACACGGATATAGGGCGGAAGAAGCATCGAACAGTTCAGTTTCCAAAACTAGTACACCAACCTTACAATCGCAAATCCAGAAGCTCAGTCAACATTTGGACAACTTAGACGTTCGTCATGTTCCTGCGACTAATTATACACGATCCAGGGTAACTACCTGTTACAAATGTGACGGAGAAGGCCACATAAAATGGAAATGCAACTGGAATGGTAATGGAAATAAGACTCCAACTTCAAAGTGCGAAATATGTACCCAGTTGGGGCATATCGCGAATGACTGTCGCCGTCAAAAAGTGAATACTGATACTACTGCATCTTTGGTGATCTGTCAGTTGTGTGACAATGCTGGGCACAGTGCACGCGAATGTTCCCAGTTAAATGCCCAAGGCCTGGCAGTGCCGCGCAACTGACAAGCCTATCAATTCTGGTCATACACAAACTGGTCAGGATGAGGACATATCGCGCAATGATACAGAACGTCCATTTCTGTCGTGGGACAGAAACTTTATGTATTTACTAATCTACGTTGGAAATAAACGCACTACGGCATTGCTTGATTCAGGCAGCAGCATAAACATCATATCCAATGAATTCTTTGATTAAATTACCCAATCATGTATTATAGGTTTGCAACCATGTGCAACCAGTGTTATTTTGGCCAATAATCAATCGGTTAATGTTTTTGGTACTGCCAGTATTCAGTGTCGCCGTTCGCCAACCAGTGCGTCATGTATGGTTTTCGTCTATATATTAGACAGTGCTTCTCATCCGTTTATACTTGGTACTTACTACATGAAATACAATGACATTGTCTTAGATTTTCGTAATAATACATGCTTGTCAGGGGTAAAAAGTACCACAAAAGTTACATTTAAGTAAACTTTTGTTCTTGAACCAAATGCAGAGTGCATGGTTACTGGTAAATTATCGAAATACATTGTTGTTGGTATGCAACGTGTGTGTACGACTCATGCAGAAATGTCACATAAGGGACTTTTTATTGCAAAAGCGGTTGTTACGTGTAAGCCAGATCATATTGTGCTGGTTAATGTGCTTAACCCGGGCAATGAGCGGATACATGTAAACAAAGGATCTATACTGGCAACATTCAAACTATGTGACAATTATGTTGATTTGATACATGTACCGGTGTCGGATATATCATGTGCCCACGTTAAAGTACATTCACATGGTGAGCAGGCTGGTGTATCTCAAAGGCCATTATATTCTGATCCTGATTTTGTCAGATTTAAATCATATTTTGATGTAAATTCAGATTTGCCTGAAAATCATCAGGAATCAGGAACAGTTACTTGACTGTCTTTACAAACACAAAGATGTTTCATAACTGATGAAAGACCAGAGCTTGGCCTTACAACGTTAGCTGAGCATCGCATTCATATGAAGCCAGATGCGCAGTCTAAACGAAGCGTCCCTACCGGCTACCTCCTGATAAGAAACAGGTGCTGAGGCACCAGTAAGATGACCTACTTTATCAAGGAATAATAGTTCCTGTCTCAGAGACTGAGGAAGTGCCTATAACAAGTCCGGTAGTACTTGCAGCAAAACGAAACAAACCTAAGATAGATCCAAACAATTTTACTAGAGAACAAAGTCTCTCATAATACCGGTTCTGTTGTGATTTTAGGTACCTGAATACACACACTCAGGATTTCCGGTATACAATTCCGGATTTGCAAGATTTAACCGAGTCATTTTCTCACTGTGTACCTAATTTCATAACATCGCTGGATTTAAGTTCTGTATTTTTCCAGATGAAAATTTCTGATGAGTCTAGTAAATATACAGCTTTCAATACTTGTTACGGCACTTTCAAATTCCTGACACTCCCCATAGATCTTCGGACCGCCCCAAATTCGTTCCATTTATTGATGGATAAAATGTTGAAGGGTTTAACATATATTTCTGTCTTGTTTTATTTAGATGATGTCTGTGTATTTTCTGAAATTGAGCAGTCAGGTTTGAAGCTGGGACCGAAAAAGTGTAAGTTTGCACATTCGCATTGTGTGTTTCTGGGCCACGACATATCCAAACATGGCATTAAACCTCCTAGTGATAGGATTGAAATTCTAAAAGATTATCTCTCACCTACCAATAGAACAGAGATCCAGCGTGCTCTGGGCATGCAGAACTGGTTTCGTAAGTATATAGCAAATTATAGTGCTATAGCACAGCCGCTGTGTCGCCTTTTCAAAAAGGGTGTACTATTTGACTGGACTACTGATTGTGAGGAAAGCTTCCAGACACTCAAGAATAGTTTTATACAATCTGATGCACTGGCATTTCCTAAATTTGACACGGAATTCCGGCTTGCTGTGGACACAAGTACCAAGGGGATCGGCTACATGCTATATCAAATACACGACGATGGAGTCAGCAGAGTAGTGCGTTTCGGTTCCAAGGGACTGTCTCCATGGCAACAGAAATACGGACCAACAAAGTAACTACTTGGTGTTGTCACAAGTGTATTAGACTGCGCACCTTATTTGCGTGGTCGCCACTTTGTCGTCGAGT
Organism: Conchocele bisecta; assembly: GCA_029237695.1. NCBI lineage: Eukaryota > Metazoa > Mollusca > Bivalvia > Lucinida > Thyasiridae > Conchocele > Conchocele bisecta. Next base: position 9,212,948 of record CM055274.1, on the reverse strand, counting down.
GTGATCATCAGGCACTGCGACCATTGTTTCAAAAACAAATTAAAGGCGCCATATACGAAAGATGGCTTACTATATTATAGTAATTTGAATTCGACATAATCTACAAACCAGTGGCGCAGATGGTGGTTGCAGATGCGCTATCACGTGTGGAGCATTTGCCGGAAATGTTGGACTCTAGTCCAGAAGAAGACCCTTATGTCCAGTATGCGCCAGAAAAATTAACTCAGATCAGAGGTATGTCCCATGAAGGTACATATCAGACATTACCTCGTGTCAATCAAATTCGGTTACAACAGGAGTGTGATCTGTATGATGCCGACACGGAAGACGATATACATGTAGTTAATAAACCTAAGAGGCACCGTCTTCGCCAAGTTTGTACAGATTTGCCCACTAGACATGCAAACGAACAGTGTATTACAGATAGTGATATCTCTGCTACCGAACAATACATTCCAGAAAGTGATACATGTATCACGAGCAACGAACACATTGATACATTTATCCCTTGTGACGGACAGTGTAGTTCGGACAGCGATAGTCATAGTAATGAACACGATCGTAATTATCATACAAACGAATAGTGTAGACCCAAATTAGATTCACAAATCAGTGACCTTCAAGTGTAAATTCCATCTAATACCGTTTGTGCATATCAGTGTATGCTAGTACATTCACATGAAATATTACATTCCGATACCGTTAACACTGCTGTGGATTCTTCAAATGTGAGCAGAACAGATACAGAAACAATTACAAACATTTCATGTATGCCGGCAGTGTCCCATATCGATATGTCAACAAGCTGACAAAGACTTACAATTACCAATTATTCTGTATTTGGAGACAGGAGAGTTACCCCGCTCACAGCGTAAATCCAGAGAAATACTTGTGCAACAATCAGATTATTCTGTGATAAATGGACTGCTATTCCATTCGCGTGTGGCTAAAGCCAAACGAACCAAATTGCATTCACATTGCCAACTTGTGTTACCACATTGTCTTATAATGAGTGTTTTGAAACTGTTTCACGATTCACACCTTGGTGGTCATGGTGGTATAGAAGATACAATATATAGAGTGAAGGAAAACTACTATTTCTCAAAACTCGCAACAAAAACTGCGAACTATGTTAGATCATGCCACGAATGTCAAGCAAGGAAAGTAACAAAAGTGCATGTGAAGAATGCTATAGTTGCATATCCTACACCAGTCGCACCCTGTTCGCTATGGGAAATTGATTTGTATGGTCCGCTTCCATACACTGTGCGCGGCAACTGTTATGTTTTTACGGCCTTGGACTTATTTTCCAAATACTTGTATGCTGTGCCAATTGTCAGCAAAGACGCAGTCACCGTATCAGAGGCCCTGTTCCAGCTATTTACAACGTTCGGAATCTGTGACACTCTTATCACAGACCAATGATCCGAGTTTACTGCCAGAGTTACGCGAGAATTATGCAACATGTTGGGAATTGCGCAACAATTCACGCCCAGTTTTGTTCACCACTGTCACGGTGCATGTGAGCGTAGACATGGAACTCTAGCCAATCGACTCACTCCATATATGAACAGTGAATGTAACAATTGGGACACTTATCTATATACAGTGGTATTCGCGATGAACTATGCGGTGAATTTTAGCATTGGATACTCCCCATATGAAGTTTTGTTCGTGCAACGACCCGCGTTTCCATTGGTGAATCACAAGTACAGTCTTCAGTCATTGCCACATGATGGTGCGAAATATATGGAGAAGAAACTTGAATTAATTCATCAGATTCACAGTGATGTATTAGACAATGTAACAAAAGCGAAGACTGAGATGACAGCTCGAGCGAACGAGGATAAGGCGACTATGTCTACTTGTACCAATAATCTACTGGATCAGCATAGAAGCTGCGACATCACTATAATGGTCCATTTGTCATTGACAGCGGTGTGAGTGATCATATGGTAATACTGAAAGATACAAACAGACAAAAACATTTCCAACAGCCGATACACATTGATAGACTCAAACGAGCTCATGTACGTCAGCCTACGTGTGACAATTTATTTACCGTGAAAGTTAAAGTGCCGTTAAAAACGGTATTGACACAATCTACACAGACAATCATGGAGGGCAGTTCTGTTACTCCTAGTGTTACATGTAAAACGACTGACGACACGTTGCAGAATATTATTCCAGTGAACACACGACCCAAATGATTAGTGCGGACACCAATTCGATACAGAGATTCAGAGCATGTTGATCCCGATATATTAGACATACCAGTATCTGATCATGTTGATAGCGATAGTTGTAAAGTGAAACGCGTCTTGGCTCAGAAACACACACAAACCGGTCTTCATTATTTAGTGCATATAGTTGGCGAACCTGCACATAATGCTCAAATATCAGTAATATTTTATTTAGATACATGTCCAGTCATTCAGTGTCAGACTTGTATTGAGATCAATACAATTACCGTATTGAAGGCAATACAAATTACCTGCGATCTTGTAAATACGTTGCATTTAATGTTCACAAGTACTAGGGAATTCAGTATGATTAAGTAATGATTGTACTTTATTCAGCTCTGTCAATCCACATGTTTCATGATAGCTACGTTCATGCAGGATAATGCCATATTGCTGACTTGATGTTTTTAATCAACAAGCTGATGGGTGCCATCTCTTCGCTTTTACGTCACCAGACTTGTGCATGGGTGATACACCACGGTCTGTGTATACTTGATAATTTTTTTGTTGTATGGTTGCGTCCCTTGCTCACGGACTTGTGTAACTGGTGTGTATGAGAACAGATTGTGATTTACCTCCGCTGGCAGCCTGTTGATTTATTTCTTGAGAGATGGACACATGCATCATTGGATTGCGGATTAACTATATCAGTACACTTATTCATGCTTCATATTTGATCGATATATATATTAGTGTTTATCTCAATTTATTTTTGTTTGTGAGTTTTTTTCTCTTTGAGATTTCCACTGGCACTCTTCGGAAAATTGTAACCAATTTTATGTTTGGGGGCGGGATGTTATATTTTGGCTTTTTATGGAGTGCTAGTGGAAATATCAAACATGTGTAGGGGAAGCAACTCCTGTCCATACTTACAATAGTATTGGCTGCAGTTGTTTCCTTACACAAACTAGCATGAATTATCTCCCACTCTGACTGGGCCCCAGCTCTTTGATACCAGCTTGGCAGATGCATGGAGATGATGGGATGCAGTCAGCGGAGAGAAGTAGGGAGCGATATCATGGAAGCTGTGCGCAACACGTGGTGAAATTTAGAAAAGTTGAATAAAGAAGATTTAATCGTTCGAACTCTTGAAATATATATTCCCCTCGGCCAGCAAGTTATACGGCATTTATACACTAGCTAGAGTCCAGTATGCAATGGGGGCATATCCATGTTTTAACAACATAATGTCTAGTTATTCCATAGCTCTGCTATATATAGATATATATATAGTTATTCCATAGCTCTGCTATATATAGATATATATATATTATATCCAATGACAAGGTGAAATAATAATTTATTTTTGGAAAGTGTCACGCTTCGGTGATCAAATGGTGTTAAAATGCAAATGTACACGTCGGTGTTTTTCACTCTCGCGTAGAGAGAGATGGCATGTACAATATGAGTTCGACTGCAAACACTATCGCCAACTGTGAACATCTGACACACACACTTGCTTGTTTACAGTCCATGTTAAATGCCTATATGTCTGCCATATACTGTCGTATTCATGGCTACCGGGGTTGGCAGCGAGGAAAACGTAGATAACGACAGTACAAAGGCTCCTAGTTTAACTCATGCTCAGTCTCTCTACTGCTCTGCTACCATCATAGCAAACACACATAAGAATGCACTGGTAGGCTATTCGAATAATGTCAGAGGTGAAATTCACAAATTCATGTGGTTGCTCATTCTTTCGTTGTTAACCCGAGACCCTTCCCACAACCCACCCCACCCAAGATCCGCACTTGGAACCATCATCAATATAACCATGATAACCTGGAGTTATAATAATGTAATTTATTTCCCATACATACTGCCTACCACTCCTCACCGGCACACTATCTGGACGAGATTTATATATAATTCGCATTATAACTCACTTGTAAAGGAATTTTATGTTTACCTTGCAGTTCGATATGAAGATAATGCGTTATCTCCCCTGGTATTTTATCGAGACATTTGCTTTTAACGAATCGCTTCGTTCACAGTTCATTTCGCCTTTAGTGACTTCTTCGCAGGAATGTTAAACATGTTAAACACAATAATTGTGCGGACAAACCTATGCATCATCTACAGTTGGGTATAATATGCGTAACACACTTCACCGCTCCTGGGAGGGGGGGGGGGGGGGGTCAATTGCGTATACAAGGCATTTACACTCAAATAAATCCCTCACCATACACACGGTGCAATTCCCTCGGCTCAATTAGATCTAAAGGTAATCAGCAGATGGTGGCCGAGAATAACGGCGTCAAATTTCTACGCCACCGCCCGTGTTCGATTCTCGTCCAGTTTTTCTGTGTGACTACATTTGTAATGTGATTTTCTTGCTAAGGCAAGTATCCGTTGTCTCGGATGGGGACGTTAAACGGCGGTCCCGAGTATCATAGTATCAAAGTTAAAAACCTCATTCCCGTATTCACTCTCTTGCAGACGGCATGCAAAGTCATCGAGCCAGTGAAGACGTGAAACTATCTATCTCTCCTCTCTGTATATATCTCGCTGTCGCCATCACGTCCTACATATGAGACACACCAGGTTAGTTTGTACCTTCGGACATCTGCGTAATTTCATGAAATACGTTTACAAAATTTACAATATTTTCCGTAAATGGCGTCAAAAGTTGACAAACTTATGCACGACTTGTCGACCTAGGTTGGGTTTGTAACCAACTAGTGAATATGTATTTCAGACAATTAATGAAACTATGTTATCCGGGTAACAGTATATATATATATGTGCATTGGGACACCAATGGTAAATATAAATGTAGGCCAACAAGGTTACACCAAAAGCTGATTATTGTCCAATGTCAAAAGTTGCACTGTAGCAAATTATAAATAAACTTACAATGTAAACACACATGCCGTGACCGTTTACATATTACATATATGTGGCTGGAGAAATGGGGCTTATTGATGTTGTATCCAGTGTAGCTCCTGATCAAATAGCACACACCTGTAGCCTGCTAACGATCTGTATTACTTGTTTGAAGCATGACATGTGTTTCATTGCAGTGCAGATCATGATCACACTGTGCGGATGCGCAGGCTGATCTGGAACTACATTGGTCGCAAAACACATACTCCCATTTATCCAGTCACAGCCACTGTACAAATGGGGCCTATGTGTTTAGCGATCAGTCTAGCCCCAGCTCTACTAGGACCGTCCTGTGGCATGGTAAGGAAGCTACACCGGTCACAAAACCCATAAGCCCGTTTCTCTATCATAAACTGATTATTGTCCAGTGTCAAAAGTTGTTCGCAATGTAGCAAATTATCTTACAATGTAAACACACAATATGTTCAAGATGGCCGGACAGACCTGCTGATAAACGGACAGACCGACACGGTTGTAAGTGAGGTTTTATTTCACTTGTACATTCGTGGAAATAAATGCACCAACATGTCCTAGACGACGGCACAAACGCCTCCTACAACCGGATTAAGCGAGTGCAATGTAAAGTATACTACATTAATACAAAACATGTTTAACTAGTGTATGCATCAATATATAACGTATTTACACTAAAAATCAATACAACAGATGATGTTCGGAGAATATATTTTGTTAATGCATATTTTTGTCAAATACGTGTTCGACCAGTGGAAAATTCAAAGATATTTTTAGTTTGGACCCTTTCAACATATACATGTATAACATCAATTATGTGTCCAACGTTGTCAGATGCACGTACTTCCGCGATTATGTTCACGTACTTCTCTATTTCAGTTAATATATCTTTTTTTGCGATTTTTATTTTCAAATGATCACCACAAAACTATTTTAGACACATGCCTAGCTGAACGAGTATATATATTTGAACATCATACAAGTATACAGTACAATAAATCATTAACTCGTATAACGCTCAATAAAATATCGACATCTGATGATTTTCGAACTCAGTTTTCGCAATAAAGCCGTTTATTCGACACAATAAACCTGTCTCAAATACATTTTAAAACAATAAAGCCTCTTTCAGAAATATTACAGATGTGACGTCATGGTATGCATGTATTTAAATCTCTAATTTTTGCCCGTACACTGTCAGGGTAATTCAACTTTTATAACAAAGCAAGACTTGTTTACAGTTTGTATAGTATAACATATATACAATCAAAGTACTGAAAGTACTGAACATAGGGTACTACAAGATTAAACTAGATTGATTGGTTGAATGATTGTTGGTGTTGCAGTTTCATTAACCCTTAAAGGTACATGCCCACTCAGTAGGTACAAAATGTTTACATCAGAGACATCATCTGAGACATTTCCTGGCAAAATAAACATTCATGCGCCATTATCCCACGTACTGATTGGTATTATTATACATTTTATATCAGACGTAAATTTACACACTGATATCAGGGGCGATAACCGTATTTGCTTAAAATGTTAACGGACATTACTATTTAATCTCTGTATTTATTTTATGATGTGCAATGATAATACTTTAAAATCTGTCGAAAATATTATTTTTTCTGGTGACTCATTTCTTTAGTATAAATAATTAAAAAATATCATACCTCATTTGCATATGAAAATAGCCTGATACCACCGCGCGTCACTATCAGTTATACACTTATTTAATTCCTATAAATGACATTTTGGGCTTACTGAGTGGGCATGTACCTCTAAAGTGCTGTAAACGACAATTGTCGTCTGCTGTTTTAAATATTTTTATATTTTCTCCTCAAAAACATACTGAGACGAAAACAGGTTTTTAAAGAGATCAAAAGATACAAAATGAGCAGACGGCAATCTTATTTTTCAGCGTTTTAATGGTTAAGGGGTAAACTATTGATATGGCACAACTTGAAGTACAGTATGCACTGCTACAGTATGTACCAAAACATTCAACAACATTACAGATTATGCATAGCAATATCAGAAAGATACGGTAACACATATACAAGATATCATCAATTCAAGTATACAGATTCCAGATATCTATGATCATTATAGATATATTGAAAACTGATTGAAGAGCAATAGTTACAATCATTCCGCCACGGAAGAGGTGTCGCGCCTGAAAATGCCTTATCGGTACATCGCCAAGTTTACTTCTGTTTTGTGAATGAAATAGTTGGCCCCGGATCGAGTATATTAAAACATACAAATGACGTCATTGGGGAAACCGCTGACAAAATGTTCAATGTATGGAAGCCCAAACTTGTTAGATTTGTTGTTGTCGTATTTCAGTACTTGCATTAATATGGGTATTAATATACGCTGGATGTGTTATACTGTCATTAATTTGTTCCCTGACTGTAAGTTATCACCTTAAATACTGACTTATTGACCGCCTTCCCTGAACGTAGAATTGACACTCATGTTGGCGTGTATTGGCCACCATAGACAAATATCAATCAGGCCGAATGTCACTAAAATCCGCTGTAAATCCATCGATAGAGAGAGAGAATGAGGATTAAACATCAGTTAGACCTACACGTGCGAGTTTTGTTTCGCACAGGTGTCGGGTGAGTTTAAAAATAGGTTGTTGGAAGGTCAAACTTGATGTAGCTTGTGTGTTAAAAGCGTCGCTTGTTTCGGAGAGTATTCGGAGGGGAGTTAACTCTGTTACTAAATTCAGCGATGACCGCAAATGGGGGCAAATCACGCACAACAAAATAATCCGATGTATTTTTGTACGTAGAACATCCGTTGTTGATATTGTGCAGTGCAAGTAGTTTTTCATAATATTATTTTCAATTAGCGGTTGCGTATGACAGTTAAACGTTGAGTAACACAATGCATTTTGTTGTTATGGTCACTCCAATATATCACTACCTACCACCGAATCGAGGGGGGGTCTGGGGCGTGGCTAACTGTCGGAGGCGATCTCTATACATAGGTATACCCTATGTAAAAATATCAACCCGCATAGGCATGTACACTTATCTGACACCTGCCGCCTACTTTTTTCGCATGTAATTCCCACCGTTCCAGACCTTTAGAGTGCTTACACATCTTGTTCACGGACGTGAGAGGTATGCAAATGGTAATTAAATTCATACCCATCATACCCATCAGGAAATATCTTACATTGACCATATCTGGCGCAGGCCAAATGATATCACATTAACCAGCTGCTCGTAAAATCGTAAAATAAGTACCTGAGCAGTTAGGTGTGTATGCCAGTCAGTACATAATAGGGTGCAGACAATCCAGTGAAGTTTGTTTAGTAGCACCCTACTGCAACATTTTCAATTTGAGTTCCACTTTAAGATGTTCGACATGTATACATGTGCGTCTTAGACAATAACATAATTGAGACACGCCATGTGATTTGTACCTTCGAACATCTGCGTAATTTCACGAAATAGGTTTACCAATCTTCAAAAAGTCAGACCCGTCTAGCCCACAGAATTACAGACCGATATCTCACATCAGCTGTATAGGCAAGCTTATGGAACGATGCGTTCATAAATACGTATACAATTTTGTAACTACTAATAAGAAACTGACATCGTTCCAGTCTGGGTTTATTAAGGGAGACTCTACAGTAAATCAACTGGCATATATATATAATGCTATATGTAAAGCATTGGACGAAGGAAAGGAAGTTCGTGCAATCTTTTGTGACATATCTAAGGCTTTCGATAGAGTGTGGCATAAAGGGCTTTTATTCAAACTCTCATATGTTGGTATCAATGGTCCACTGTTATAGTGGTTTTCTTCCTACTTGTCTCTGAGACACTAACGAGTAGTATACGGCTACACATCATCTGGATGGACATCTATAAATGCAGGAGTCCCCCAAGGTTCAATCCGCGGCCCGCTTCTATTCTTAATATATATAAATGACATAGTGAATGATATACACTCTAATATTATATTATTTGCCGATGACATAGTCTGTACATAATTGTTGAAGATCAAGTATCCTCGTCACTCATATTAAACCTCGATTTAGAAACAATTCACCAATGGTCGGTGAGGTGGCTAGTAAAATGCAATCCTTCAAAGACGGAGACCATGGTTTTCTCTAGAAAACAAAATAAACCACATCACCCCAATCTCATAATGAACGGTAAAACTCTGATTAAATTTAACGAACACAAACACCTGGGACTAAATTTTTCAGACGACGGTAAGTGGAGTCAACACTTATCTCCATACACAAACAAAGCTTGGCAGCGCATTGGCATGCTACGATCATTTAAATTCTTACTAAACAGATCGGCTCTAGAACGTATGTATATTTCACCCATTGCTTGAATACGCAGATGTTGTTTGGATTAACTGTACGTTTTATCTAAAGAACCAGCTCGAGGCTGTTCAAATTGAAGCTGCTCGCATCGTATGCGGAGCCACAAAGCTATGTAATATTGAAAAGCTCTATCAGGACCTTAAATGGGAAACACTTGATAGCAGGAGGAATACACATACATTATTACTATTATACAAAATGAAAAACCACATTTCGCCACAATATCTCAATTATCTAATCCCACAGCAAACCCAAGATCGCTACAATCTCAGAAATGCTTCAGACATACCACTAATACCATGCCGTACTCAACTTTACAGAAATTCCTTTCTTCCATCAACGATTAGAGACTGGAACAAACTAGCAGAAAATGTTAGAAATGCCACAACAACAATGTCCTTTAAGGCAGGTTTGAACAAAGATACCTCAAAGCTATCACCATTATTTAACGTTGGTTCAAGAGCCAAATACTTCATGCACGCCTTCGTCTTTCATGCAGCTCCTTGAATCGTGATTGTCATCGTAGATCAATAGTCGATACACCTAACTGCACATGTGGTGCCACTGAAACTTTACTGCACCAAGTACCAGCACATAAGACAACCATACCTTGCCAACCTTCCGTGTCCTCCGATTGTCGAGTCGATAGCCTCTTATACGGCAACGAACGCTTAACCTTCGAAGAGAACAAACACATTTTTACACAGGTTCATAAATACTTGCTCGCATCATGAAGATTCTAATCACTCAAATATTTGAAAATATATCATACTTTAGAGTTACTTCACCTAGATAGTCTAGTGCCAAGTTCTAAATCTTAAATTAAATTATTAAATAGCTGTGATAATGTAATAAATTCAGTATAATAACAATTAATAAATGTATCCTTCAACTGAAAATTTCTCCCTCAAATTGTGCTTAGCAAGATAAGCATACTTTGCAATTTTAGTGAAATACGCTACAGAGATGAGATAACAAGAACAACTCGCGCCTATAGTCAGAGCGTCATGCTAAATGGCATCAAAATAATCGAATCGCCTATCATCATTTGCCGCATACCCACGATCAAATAGTTCCGTAGGTGTGTCGTCGTATTGAAAGTACTGAAAGTCTGGTAACAAATACAGGCGCAACTTTCTGAGGTCTTCCACTGGTACGGTGCTGTACGCCTGCAGAAACGCTTCTCGTCTCTGCAACTTTAGAGCCGTCTTGTTGTGATTTTCCACCAATATTTCTGCCACTGCATCAATGTAGTCTTGCTTGGTCACCAACTGCCCTGCACTGCCGGCGGGAAACGGCATTTCCTTATATTTGGGGAGAACACCGGTCATCTGAAGCCATCTCCATGTCTTTAGAAGAAAATAGTGGTCAGTAGCATTACATTTCTTAACAAGGCCAAGCTTACTTCCAAAACAAAGATTTATGTGTAGCTTCGCAATATCCAATGCTGTGTCTTTCTCAAAGTCAGAAAATGAAATGTTTAATGACCCAAACCGTTGTTCTATGGCTTCTATCATGCCAAACGTATCGGCTTTGAATGTTTCTATCTTGATTACATAGTCATACCTGATCATACACGGATCACAGTGCTCGTACATAGGTGAAAAATGAGTGTTAATTTTCAGGTCATTTTCATGCGCGTGTAGTATGTACTTAACAAACTCGGCAAATGTAACATCATGCCCACAAACAGTTGTGTCGTCGGCATACCTTTCACCAGTTTCAGGATTCCCAATCATCCGCCTGGTGGGCTCTCCAGCAAGCTTCACGAACATGCCATTGGGGTTATAGAGTTTATCGGCATAGCCGGAAAATAGCCTGGAGTACGGCTCACGCACCACTATCATTGTTTTCGCCTGATCTAGAATATGCCTCACCTCACTTTCCGCCAATAATTCTGTAGCCATACCAAGTCTTGTAATGTTGCTCGATCCGTGTACTCCCAACGCATAAGGACTGCTAAATCTACCGTGACTCTGGATGACAGCCAGCATTCGTCTCCAAAAGTTGGATGCGACCTTTGGGATTGCACAATATAGTATATTGTGGCGCTTATCCATTGACAATTTATCCAGAGCCTCTGATCGTTGAAGTTTGAGCGACACCGGTCTACCTTTACTAGCACAAACGTCGATTATATAGTCCTTCCTTAACTGGAATACGATGTCTCGAGACTGGAAGAAAGAAACAGTAAATTCAATCAATATTCATATCTGGCTGTGACTGAAGAAACGTGGCTTATGGAATTTGTGACCAGTGGAGCACTTGATCAGATATCACATTCGTGTAATCTATTGACGATATATAATGTTTCCATTATTGCGTGCTTCTAACAAGGAATATAGATCGATATATGGCCACATGAGTGAGCTAATTGATCAGGAGCTGCACTGGTCACAAATTCCATAAGCCAAACCACAAATAGGCTACATAACAGTCCAGGAGTCAATGAATAATGTAGGTATTGTTATTTTTGTCTGTGAACGCTCTAGTATTACATGTATATCGCATCAGTATGGAACATCAAACCTACATAAACTCAAATAATGAATGCTAGCTCTAAATACTTATAGCTAGCATTAAATATTGAGAGCTAGCATTAAATGTTGAGAGCTAAAATGTGTCAGAATCTACATAAACTCAAATAATTATTGTACATAAAAAATAGTGTGCGTTGCTGCAATGAAACGGCAAATGGCATCAGTATTTATTAAAGTGCCCCGACACCTTTTTTACCAATCCTCATTAAATTAACTCAGGCATTTTTTATTTTTTGGACCATGATTTTTGTTTTCATCAACACAAAGGCAAGGTGCATGATCACGTGGTTACAAAAACGACAACGTCGCACCCTCCAAAGTAAGTATTATTTGATATTTTCCTGAATATGCAACGGATTTTGATGAAATATGGCGCAGCAAGCGCGTCTTCATGAGATGCATTTGGTGGTCCATCGAGTTTGGCACAGACTTATGTCGTTTTTGCAAAGAATCGATTTCCGTGTCGGAGACACGAAAATCGATTATTCGCAAAAACGACAGAAGTTTGGGCGAAAATACACCACATGCAGCCTAACAAGACGCGTTTGATGCGCCATATTTCATCAAAATCCGTTACGTAATAAGGACAATATAAAAGAATACGTACTTTCAATCCGGGATGGATTATGGAAGTTTCAGTACTTGTTGTTGTTGTTATTAGTACCACGTGATCATACACCTTGAAAGGTACGGAATGTAAAGAATTGACTGAAAGAATACTATGAGAAGTTATACCTAGTTTTTCTTCATAGTTTTTGAGATATGGGAATTTGAAAGTTGGGCACATTTTGTATCCACCCGATTTAAACATGAACTATGCATGTCCCATACTGTTGACTTGAACATAACTTTTCGGTTTTGTGATACGGTTCGGGTAGATCTCGTTTGATAATATATGAAGCGATGACCAAATTTCTAAATAGTTTTCTGCATTTTGTTCTCATTTCCCATCAAAAGTTTCTGTTGTTGCCACTCAGTTGAACGGTTCAACTGAGTGGTATCAACACTTCCTTTGGATGGTGGGTGGTGGGTGGTTCGTCGTGTGTGTGCCTATGAAGCATGCGACGCCTGTGCGCAAACATACCGAACCGTTTCCAGTGACACAGGGGCATGGACAGCCTTCTTCAACCGTGACAGTCTTCTCTGAAAGCAGTATATATATGCGGTGACTGGAGAAAGGGGGCTTAATGGATTTGTGACCAGTGTATCTCACAGTCACATAGCACACTCCTGTAACATTACAACAGTCGATATTGCTTGTTAGAAGCATTACGAGTTGATTGAATGGCGAACAGTGCAGATCCTCGTCAGACCGCGTGGTCGCACAGACTGATTTGGATACATGTATACCCTGGTCGCAAGACCCATAAGCCCCATTTCTCCAGTCACAGCCACACATACATTGTGTAATATCAGGGGCCCGTTTCAATAAACTTCGTACGGCTAAGAAGTTCGTAAGTGCGAAATTGGAAATTAGAATAACATTTACACGGATAGGCGATGTTGGTAATTCTTTTAGCATTAGTTAGCCACGTTAAAGACTACACGTCCACTCAGTAGGCATAGCATGTTCTTTATATGAGAGACATGATATGGGACATTTTCTGGCAAAATAAACATTCATTCCCCATTACCCCACGTATTGATTGGCATTATTATACATTTTATATCGGACGTAAATTTACACACTGATATCAGGGGCGATAACCGTGTTTCATTACTATTTATTCTCTGAATTAATTTTTTGATGTGCAATGATCATACTTTATAATCTGGTTATAATAAAATATTATTTTTTCAAGTGACGCATTTATTTAGTATAAATAATTAAACAAGAGGCCCAAATGTCCTGTATCGCTCACCTAAAAGCCTCCATAGTGGTCATCTTGATTTCACAAAGACTCTTCACATACAACTTCAAATGTTCCACAGAATGTGTTGGTACCTTCTGATCTAAGATATATTGCGAATGTGCATGTGATTTACTGCTATACCTTCGATCTGACATATAAAATGACCATATTCGGTCAAAAATAAAATTTGACCCCTATTTGACCCCTCGGGCCATGACCATTTTTGACCCATAGGCCACCATATGAACAAATCTGAATCAGCGTTAACTATCGATCATTCATACAAAGTTTCGTCGAAATCGGCCTGGTGGTTTGTGAGAAGAAGATTTTTTGACAATTTGACCTACTTTTCAACGGCGGACATCTTGTATTTGGTGATGACCTCCATTTTGACAAAAATGAACATGCTTCACCAACAAACCATTTCAGCTAAGTTTGGTCAATATCGGCCAAGCAGTTCACAAGAAGAAGTCCTTTGAAATATTTAGTAAAAGAACAACCTTTTGACCTGTCGGTGGCCATTTTGGATGACGTAATCATCTGATTTTGGCAAAACATGCTCCAGAGTGATCGTCTCGTCGATACCTTGGATTGGATATATTATATGACCATATTCGGTCAAAAATATAATTTGACCCCTAGTTGACCCTCGGGCCACGCCCATTTTTGACCCAGGTGCCACCATATGAACAAATCTGAAACAGCGTTAAATATCAATCATTCACACCAAGTTTCGTCGAAATCAACCTGGAGGTTTGTGAAAAGAAGATTTTTTTGACAATTTGACCTACTTTTCAACGGCGGACATCTTGCATTTGGTGATGACCTCCATTTTAACAAAAATGGACAGGCTTCACCCACAGACCATTACATTTAAGTTTGGCCAATATCGGCCAAGCAGTTCACAAGAAGAATACGTTTCAAATATTTAGTAAAATAACAACTTTTTTACCTTTCGGTGGCCATCTTGGATGACAAAATCATCTGATTTAGACAAAAAATGCTCCAGAGTGATCGACTAGTCGATACCTTGGATTTGATATATTATATGACAATATTCGGGCAAAAATATAATTTGAGCCCTAGTTGACCCATCGGGCCACGGCCATTTTTTACCCAGGGGCCACCATATGAACAAATCCGAAACAGCGTTAACTATCAATCATTCACACCAAGTTTCGTCGAAATCGGCCTGGAGGTTTGTGAGAAGAAGATTTTTTGACAATTTGACCTACTTTTCAACGGCGGACATCTTGGATTTGGTGATGACCTCCATTTTAATAAAAATGGACAGGCTTCACCCACAGACCATTACATTTAAGTTTGGCCAATATCGGCCAAGCAGTTCACAAGAAGAATACATTTGAAATCTTTAGTAAAAGAACAACTTTTTTACCTTTCGGTGGCCGTCTTGGATGACAAAATCATCTGATTTAGGCAAAAAATGCTCCAGGGTGATCTACCAGTCGATACCTTCGATTTGATATATTATATGACCATATTCGGTCAAAAATAAAATTTGACTCATATTTGACCCCTCGGGCCACCCCCATTTTTGATCCAGTGGCCACCATATGCACAAATCTGAATCAGCATTAACTATCGATCATTCGTACAAAGTTTCGTCAAAATCGGCCTGGCGGTTCGTGAGAAGAAGATTTTTTAAGAATTTGACCTACTTTTCCACGGCGGCCACCTTGGATTGTCGATGACCTTCATTTTAACAAATCTGAAATGGCATCACCCATATATCATCCCTCTAAAGTTTGACCAACATCGGCTCAGCAGTTCGGGAGAAGAAAATGATTGAAAATGGACGACGGACGACGACGGACGACGGCGGACGAGGACGGACGACGGACGACGGACAACGGACACTTTGCCATATGAATAGCTCACATGAGCTTTGCTCAGGTGAGATAAAAATACCATGCCTCATTTGCATATGAAAATAGCCTGATACCACCGCTAGTCACTATCAGTAAAATAAATAATTGCTGTCTTTGTTCCCAGCCGGCGGTCCATGTATACACGTGTCTTTATAGAAGTGGTTTCCTCTCGATCTGTCAAGAAGTGAGTGAGTTTTTTTGGGCGTGTGACCACGTCTTGGGCCCGGGATCTGGACTGGTTGAGTCTGAGCTGTGCTCAGATTATGCTTGTCGGCCGGCTGGTTTTTTTCACGTCCAGGTGGTGGTTGCATGCTCAGATAACTTTTGTAATTAAGGGGGCAGATATAGTTGTGTCCTTAACATTAATTATCAAATAATCGATGTAATGTAAAATTACATATGAGTTTGTTTCAATGCGAAACTATTGAATAATGCAATGTAATTGATTTTGTATCCATCGGTGTTCCCACAATTTAAATATACAATTTGTACTCCAAGGGCTTCGTTTTAAAGAGATTGTATTTTTAAAGGTTTTACAAAATGTTAAGATCTACACTAAGAATGTTGTTCACTTAATTGGTGACATTACTTCACGTACATATCTGATACGCAGAACTTGAATACTGTTATTAATTGTAAATCATGGAACACCGATGGGGGCATTATTGTGAACGGATAGGATCGCCTTTCTAATTGTTTGTGTGACCCTAGTGGCATTTCATTACTAATACAATCCTAGCAACCACTTCTACTTTCCTTTTGTTCAAGTTTAGAATGTTGTATCAAGCTACGCTTGGTTCCAGATTTAAGCAATTTCACAGCATAACGACATGGATATTAAAATAGGAACTTTTAATGTAAAGGGTATGGGGTCAAAAAGCAAACGCTTACAACTGATGCAATGGATTAAAGAAAATAATTTTGCTATTTGTTTTATTCAAGAAGCACATTTTACTGCAAATGATACAACATAATGGGAAAATGAATGGGACGGCGATGCTTTTTTCAGTGGGAATTTTAGTAATAAAGAAGGGGTGGGTATTCTAATATCAGAAACTTTTGAGTATAAAATAAAACAATATATCGAAGCAGTAACCGGTAGAATGCAAGTTCTAAAAATAAGTATATCAGAAAATGATTATACACTAATTAATTTATATGGTCCGAATGAAAACAGCTTTAGCTTTTACCAAAATATGGATAATTATATGGAATCTTTCGAAACTGATACATTAATAGTAGGTGGAGATTTTAGACCCGGATCTTGACAAGAAAAATGTAAGAACAGATACAAATAAAAAGACAAGAGACAATTTATTATCTATCATGAATAAATACAATCTACTCGATATTTGGAGAATTCTTAACCCTAATTCAAGAAAATATACATGGCATTCAAATACTAAGCCGCCAATATTTTGTAGACTAGACTATTTTTTTAATTTCTGAAAACATAATAAATCGCGTAGCAAATAGTAAGATTACCACAGGATATAAGTCGGATCATTCAATGGTATTTTTCTTCCTTCATACACAATCTAATAAACGAGGTCCAGGTTACTTTAAATTAAATAATAGCTTACTGTTAAATGCCGAATATCAACAAAATATTAGACATAATATTTCTTTAGTTGCTGAAACGAATGAAGGTGCAAATCCTAATACATTATGGGAGATAATAAAAGGAACGATTAGAAACGAAAGTATAAGACTTGCTTCAATAGAAAAGAAAAAAACAGTAAATATAGAAAAAAAGAAGAGAAACACAATTGTGAAGGCAAGTTATCTGAATATGAATGTAAGAATTGCATAAAGGAAATGAAAAATAACAAAAGTCCAGGTTCAGATGGTATTACGGTTGAATTTTACAAACTATTCTGGAATGATATCAAAGATTATTTTCTAAATTCCATGAATTATTCATTAGAGAACGGAAACTTGAGCGAATTACAAAAACAGGGAGTAATAACATCAATACCAAAAACTGGAGACCGATATCCCTTCTTAATGTCGATTATAAAATTGCTACAAAAGCTATTGCAAACAGGCTGAAAAAAGTAGTACCATCAATAATAGATAATTCAGAAACTGGATTCATTAAGGGGAGATACATTGGAGAAAACATCAGAACATTATGCGAATCGGTAGACTTTTTGAATGAAAGGAATTCTCAGGGTTTATTATTCTTTGCAGATTTTGAAAAAGCCTTTGATACAGTTGAACACGAATACCTTCTAAAGGTCATGCAATATCTTAATTTCGGCAACGACATTATTAAATGGATTAAAAAATTTTATTCAGATGCAAAAAGTTGCGTTACAAATAACGGTTACTTATCAGATTGTTTCTCAATAAACCGAGGTGTCCGTCATGGTTGTCCATTATCACCATACCTATTCATAATTGCAATAGAATTATTATCAAAAGCAATAGACAATGAAAAAGATATAACTGGGATTAAAATGAGTAACATAGAACTTAAAAAGACAATGTTTGCTGATGATGCTACATTTATATTAGATGGTACACAGAAATAATTCGAAACATTAATATACCTTATAGATGAATTCAGAAATTTCGGGCCTCAAACTCAATACAAAAAAGTCTACAGTACTTCGGGTGGGTTCCCTAAAAAATGCAACACCAATTTTTTGCCATACAAAGAATTTTATATGGACATCAACAAGTGCAAAAACATTAGGCATTACTTTTTCAAATGATAATAAAAATATGCACGAACTAAACCTTACTCCGAAGATACAAGAGTTCGTCAAAAGTCTTGAGACATGGAAAAAAAGAAAACTAAGTTGTATTAGGTAAAATTACTGTGATCAAAACATTTGCTCTTCCGAAACTGATGTATCTATTAACAGTCTTACCTGATCCACCAGACAGCATAGTTAAAATAAATTTCTCTGGGATGGCAAACCCGATAAAATAAAGCGGAACATAATAATTCAAACATATGAACACGCGGGTTTAAAAATGGTCGATATTGACAGTTTTATAAAAGCGATAAAAGCATCATGTGTAAAAAGAATATGTGATGATAAAACGCATGACCAGTGGAAACTGCTATACACACAGAAACTTGAACCATTTGGTGGGAAACTAATTTTCGAATGCAATATAAAACCACAGGATATAAAACACATATGTAAAGAACATACTTTCCTATTCAATGTTTTGGCATCATGGGCTAACATCAATTTCTCAGAAAAAAACGAAAGTATATCAAAAGAAATTATATGGAATAATTCTAATATAAAGTATCAAAACAAAACAATATACATTAAATCATGGCACGAAAGGGGTATCAAATTTATAGAACAGTTATATGATTATAGAGTAAACAGATTTGTCGGTTTTAATGATTTTGCGGAAATGTATAATATAAGGGCAGATGATTTTATCAAATACCAAGGTTTAGTAAATAATATTAATCTGCAATGGAAAGAAAAAATTAAAACAGAAAACATAAATGCCGTACAAACTCTGAAACCTATTTTACAAAAAGTGCAGACAGGCAATGGCGTAAATAAACTTCTATACACTATACAAACAAATAAAAAAAATATAGAATCAATAAAATCGGAGCAGAAATGGACGAACGAATTTCCCGATTTTAATTTCGAATGGAAAAATATATACGCAACTTGTATGCAATTTACAATGGATACCACACTACGGAAATTTCAGTATAAATATTTAATGAGAATCATAGGCACAAATAAATTATTACTTAATTGTGGCATGGTACGAAGTAGTTTATGTGATTTTTGTAGCATGAATGTTGAAAATATAAAACATTTATTCTGGGAATGCCCAAATGTACAACATGTATGGTCACAACTAAGAACATTCTTAAATGAAAGAGGTGTGGTTTACGAAGTGAATTTGAATACGATTTCATTTGGTGTAAACCAAACAAATCTTATCGCTAAACAATTTAATTTCATGATCATACTTGCAAAATATTTCTTGATTAAATGTAAATATGAAAAACAAGAATTGTCATTTCATTTGTTCATGCAATATTTGAAAATACGAATCAATATTGAAAAGGAAATAGCCACAATGAAAGACAAGCTAGATATACATATAATAAAATGGGGTAATTTCAACTTTTAACACCCACGAAAGAATTATTAATAAAATAAAAAGACGATCAATATGTACAAGGTACCAAGCGTAGCAAAGTTAATTACACGCTTATTAACAATATATGTCAACTATATTATAGTATTGACATAAACGTTATAAACCACATGTATTACGAATTACGAGAACAGAAGGCAGACCTCTTTATCGTTTTTCTCTCTTTCCTAAAACTCTCTTCTTAATAAAATCTTCTTAAAAAAGCACACTTTCTAAATACATTATGTATGATCTTTTCTAGTGACATGTCATGTGATTTCAACTATGTTTTGTTATACAATATGTACATGATACGTGATGTATTTAAAAATTGAAAATAAACCATTTTGTGAAGAAAACAAAAAATAAATGATTATATCTGTATAGCGGGCACTCGTAAGTTTTTTAACTGGTGGAATAGTGAGACAATTATACACTTATTTAATTCCTATAAAGCATGTACCTTTAATCTGAATTTATTTTTAGTAAAAATCTTCGTACGAAATTTTTATCATACGAAGTTTAGTGAAACGGGCCCCAGGACCCCTTCAGATTTCAACATGATGTCCGTTTCCGGGACCCGTTTCACTAAACTTTGTACTACTGAAATATTCGTAAGTGCAAATTTAGGATCGTCTGAAAATAATTTTGCTCTTACAAAAATTTTAGTCGTACGAAGTTTAGTGAAACGGCCCCCAGAAAGGCTCCAAAGAAAAGTGGGTTGGTTATTAGATTCGTTTCGTGAATCTCCCCGATATCGTATGTATATGACATCGTATCAATTTGACACAAATTCCAGAACAAATGCAGAAGTTCATGACCTCATTCGTTATGCTGGACGCCCAAGTGTTGTATCATTCAAAATAGTATTTTATGAATCTCCATTCTTTTTCTAGTTTCAAAAACAGTATACTCTGTTGTTGCAATGTATGGGAATCTTGATTATGTTAACATGTCATTAATGCGTTTTTGCACTGATAGCAGCTGCCTGATAAACAAAAGTTGTAACAGGTCAATGCGCTTATGGGCATTCTGGAAACCGTGGTGCATGTGCGCATATCCCATCAGCCATTGTACCGACAACTCCTTGCAACAGTGGAGACAATTTCACAATGTCCCTTTACCCCACCCAGTCTGTTCCAATGCAAACTGTCGCCTCGCAAAATCAAATCAGTTTAAATCAAACACAGCAATTCCAATCCATATTTTATGGAGCCATGTTGAATATTCAGAATATGAATATCCAGAAATGGCACCTGCCACTGATCCGAAATAGATTTAAATCCCAAAGAATGTGTTTATCTGTAGATGGCGAGGTTTCAGGTGCGCACTTGTGGCGTATGTATTTCTTGCACTGTGTTGTTTAAAATGCCATTAAAAGGGCATATTAAGTGTGATAATATCTATTTATCTTACTATATTCCATGTATTGATTTAAATATGCAAATTCACCTGACAATTGTCACCGATTAAATATGTTAAGATGATATAAATTTGGAATTATTTTCTCAGCGTATTTGTAAACTTGTTAATTGGTTCACTGCCAAGGGAAACGGTTGGATTGACTGGGGGCTGTCTCCAAACGTCTTTAAATTTGCAGATGTATTCTGTTGGACAAAACTTAAGAATGACATGATAAATAGAATACCAGGCTAGTGTCTTTTGATATCAAGTTTATCAGACAAGGTTGGAAAACGCGTAGGAATCGCGAGGCTTTCAAAAGGCACTAGCCTGGTATTCTCTATTTATTACACTGATCGTGCATACCTATCATAAAGTGAAAAACATATTAACGACGTTACGTCATGACGTCGCGGTGCCATCAAATAATTATAGGTTATTTGATTTGCATGTGTGATAGTGCGCGACTTTATCGTTGCGCGGCGGAACGAGTGGCATTTATCCCATCAAAGCAGTGCCTATGTGCCGTGAAACAAGGTGCCGTGAAACATATTTGATATCCTGTCAATACGACCTAATCACAATTCATACGCGTCATTCGTGTTGGTGACTACTTTCCGCAGTATACTTATTGAGTTGACTGAATAGTCTAATGGAAATGGAACTGTTTACAGTGTGAGGGTTAAATTTGGCAAATAAAAACGATATCGCCAGAAAATAAAATTAAGTGCATGCCATTTTCTGAATGTCAAATCAATTTCCATTACGACCTTCAATTTCCAATTGCGTTTGCTCTCTACCCATTCCGTGCGTCATTCAGACATGACTCACTGACGTCATTCTTATATTTACGTCAATAAGTCTACTACGTCATTTAAAATAAAAATGGCTGCTCCCAGTGATTCCAGTCAGGTAAGGAAATAAACGAAATAAAATGGTGTTTGTGTTGTTGATTTTTATTCTGGACAGATCGCAATCGTTGCAGAATCTGCCCCAAATGGAAATGGATGGGTCTGGTGAATTTTGAGAATGTATTTCGTTGAAAAGAAGCTGTAATTTCACATTGTCGGTGACAAAATATAAAGTATCAACATAACATTTAGCTGTTGAACCTGCCTGAAGTACACGTTTTAATGGTTAATTCGGGATGGGTGGTTGCCATTCTAAATAGGATTAAATCGTAAAGCTGCCGTCTTGTTTTTGTTTTTGTTTCCATGATTCACGAACGGTGAAAAGAACAGAAACAAAATCGTTGTAACATTTTAAGATTATTCGTGAAATATTTCGATGTGTAAAGTTCCTAAAGTCTAAAACAATTATTGATCAATTTACTGTCATGACTGTTGATTAACGGATTTTGCAACCATACTTTATCGAACTATGTTCTGTGCGCCAATGAGTGTTTGATGTAATTCGGTTCTAACTTATCTCGCTTTTGAAGGCTAAATTAAATTGATTTGAAAGCTGTTTTAGAATGTTGACGGGATAAATAGAATAGTAGGTTAGTGCCGTGCATGGGAAAAATATCTGGCGAGGCTTAGGAAACTGGTGGGCGAGGCTCACTGCGTATTAACATGGGGAAATAAATTGGTTTTTCGTAATAAAATCAATATTGGACCAAATTTCACAAAATAAAAAGAAGGCTCATTCGTAAATTTTGATAATATTTAATATTATCGAAAAAAAGTATTGTTTTTTAATTGTTTATATGGTCGCAAAATTTGGGCAGTTTCGCGAAACAGAGTTATAGGTACATATGTGTATATCTGCAGAAATAATACGTTATTGTAAGCATATCTTTGTGAAATTTGACATGGTATACATGTATGGTGTGTCTAATAATGGCTATAATTGCTATCGGAATTCAAAATCCCGTAGTAAACATCGACTACTATGTATTGAGAAACGGAGATTAAGTTGCGTAACATCGTTTGAGAATATTGCGTTCATTAGTGACGTCCACTTAATAAAAAACATAAATAACATGTTACACACAGTTTCATAGCTTCATTACTAATTACAATATAACTACTCGAACTGAATCTGCTTATATATTACTTACAGTAAATGTTATAATAACATGATTATATTTATTGCATAATCACATCATACACTGAAGCGGTAGTGATCACCAAACCTGTTTTCTGTAACGAGTTCATTTGCATATTTATTACACTACTGTCTGTTTCACGAAAGCTGCCCAAATTTTACGGCTATATAAACAATTCAAAAACAATATTAGTTTTGATAATATTAAATTAAAGGAAAATTTAAGAATGAGCCTTCCTTTTTATTTCGTGAAATTCGGTCAAATATTAGTTTTATTACGAAAAATTGATTTCTCTATGGGAATTTGACATGGGGGAAAAAGAGGTAAAGGAGTGTGGGATTAGTAAAAAAATGAAATTTGGAAATTGACTCCGAAACCTGAAAAAAATTCCCCATGTTAAATCCCCATAAATGTCTATGGGGATTTAACATGGGGAAATTTTGTTTTCGCAATAAAATCAATATTTGACCAAATTTCACGAAATAAAAAGACGGCTCATTCTTAATTTTTCCTTTAATTTAATATTATTAAAATAAATCTTGTATTTGAATTGTTTATATAGCCGTAAAATTTGGGCAGCTTTCGTGAAACAGACAGTAGTGTAATATGATTTACAATATTACTCAGTCGCATTACACTGCGCTGACCCATTTAATGCAATTCCAACAGGTCCGTATATATCAGTGTTGGTTACCATTAGAACAACATGAAGATGACCACGATAGAATAACATGATATGCACTTGGGGAAAACATATCTTTATATGACAGTGTACCATAAGGTATAAAGCAAGTTTTATCCCGTCAACACAGTGCGTATGTGCCGTGAAACACGGTGCCGTGAAACATTTTTGATATCCTGTCAATACGACCTGATCACTGCGTATGAATATGTGCTGTGACTGGGGTTATTTCTTTGCATTTTAAAGCCATTTGTAGCTGTTGACGGGATAAATAGAATAGTAGGCTAGTGCCGTGAATGGGGAAAATATCTGGCGCGGCTCGGAAACGGGATGTGCTCGGCAGAGCCTCGCCCATCCCGTTTCCTAAGCCTTGCCAGATATTGTTTCCCATTCATGGCACTAACCTACTATTCTCTATACATTCCACCAATATATGCCATAAGAAATGCAGGATCGATGAACTTATGGTATTACCATACCTCCTAGGTACGTACCTTTGCGATATATCTGTTCTGTCACGTACCAAACCTCCAACAGAATACAAATCACTAGGCACAAGAAAATCACAAAATACTTCATGATTGAAATGTTAAATGACAGTAACACGTATCTGTTGTTACTGTATCATGAATTAGATACTGTCACAGGTGGCTAACGCGTGGCATGGATAGTAAAATGGTGAGAGAAAAAATCCTTATTACGTTTAAAGACCAGCAAAAAGTCAGAGAAATAAAGAAAACATCGACTTTAAAGGTGTCTATACCTAGGTCTTCAGAGGCGATTTTTTATGTTCATGTCAATGTATAATTCTATGACTTTCTTCTCGTTTCTAAACATAATTATAAATTGTTTAACCATTCTACCATCCATACTACGCTTCTACATGTAATATCACACACCAGGGCCCGGTTGTTCAAAACATCCGTTAGCTTAACGAACCGTTAAATCCTTAACTGAATGGTTAAAATCTCTGTTTTCTCTGATATCCTGTCAATACGACCTGATAACTAGAAAAATATCTGGCGCGGCTCTGATACTCTTGCCACAGTTGTGACTGTAACTGGGACATGGGGCGTATGGGTTTTACGACCAGTGTAGATCCAGATCAGCATATTTTGATCGGGATCTGCACTGTTCGCTATTTCATTTCATAAATGAAACGCCAGTCATTCTTATAACAAGCAATGTAGATCGTTATCAGGCTACATGAGTGTGATATTTGATCCGGAGCTAGACTGGTCACAAATCACATAAGCTACATTTCTCCAGTCACAGCCACGTTTGAGAATTAATGATACACGATACCGGGCGAGTCATCGGTCTTAGTGAAATTGTGAGCAGTAGCCAATTTCACCAACATTACAAAGTATACTTATCTAGCAAAGTATACTTTGAGGGAGAACTTAATTGGTTTGTATTATACTGAATGTATTACATTATCACAGCCATTTTGGCTGTGATAATGTAATAAATTCAGTATAATAAGTCTGCATACTTTTAATCATCAAATATATGCAGTCGTTAGTCCTATATGACATAATGCATTTCGGGAAAAATAAATGATTACTCCCTCAAAGTATACTTTGCTAGATAAGTATACTTTGCAATGTTGGTGAAATAGGCTACATATAGGCGAAGAGTATTAAGGTTGAGATAGGAACAAAATAAGCCAAAGCGGAATTTTTCAGAAAATGACCAAAATATCAT
The DNA here is from genome assembly GCA_029237695.1 of Conchocele bisecta. NCBI lineage: Eukaryota > Metazoa > Mollusca > Bivalvia > Lucinida > Thyasiridae > Conchocele > Conchocele bisecta. Next base: position 9,187,224 of record CM055274.1, on the reverse strand, counting down.
TAGTAACATAACATATCGAAACTCCCCATGAATCCCACTGGAGCTTAATCCAGGAATCAAGATGGCGTCCAAAACGGCCGCCAAAATGACAAAAAAAAACTAGTGCAAAATCAACTAAAGCAATCAGGAAAAAAATGTTCCGAAACATACCGAATATAACTAACGAATCATAATAATCAAAATTGTGAAATGTAATACAATCAAAATGACGTCCAAGATGGCCGCAAACATTTCTTAACTCTCTAAACTGAGCAAACATGTGGAACATTTGAAATGTCTATATTCGAATGTAATATTGGGGTTATTAGGAGGCATTCCAACTATTCAATAGATTTAATACATATTTTGTATATTATATTATATAAAATCATATTCAAGATGGCCTCAAATTGCAAGAAATGTCGAAAATGACGTAAATTTGAAATAAAATATATAACATTTACCTTAATTACTATATTTGAACTGTTTAATGGGTCAGTTGAAGACATTTGAACTACGCAGTGCATTTAATGCATGCTTTATTTATTATATTATGCAAAATTATATTCAAGATGGCCACCGAATTTTGAGAAATATCGCAAAATAACTTACATCTATCTGGTTACAGTACATACTAATGGAATATACACACTGGTCTATAGCACGAACCAATGCGAATGATGAGTAGAATCTAACTTGTAAAATTCCATTCAGCCAACATAACTGACACACGTTATTCGCAAAGGGAGATAATTATGCATGACCTGCAAACATATCTCTATCACGTTATCCCGAACATAATTGAAATCAGTTACACCCCTGACTGTCTATATACGGCAAATCCACAGGAAAATGAAAAATAAAACAAAACACCTTATTAATATTTATGCTTGAAACATGTCTAAAATTGGCAGACTTAGTTCATTGCAGCATTATCAAACACAATTATGTTTGTAACCGTTTAACTAATTGGAATAACCTACTAAGTTAGCAAACTTATCAGTAACTTTTAAACAAATCACCAGTGGTATTATCATCACGAAGCACCACAATGAAAGTATCGACCATACGTACCATTGATCTATATTGGTAGTTTAACACCAAAATGATGGTACCTAAAACTATATTAATTGTAAATAATTAATTTTCAAATCGATGTGTTTGTGGAAGATGGGCAGCATAATAGTAAAATGTTCATACGTGAGGTGATAGCAGCAGCTATATTATAGAATCAGTTGGTAGTTCCATTCGGATAAACATGATTCATCGATCGAGTTTGAAATATCCATTTAATTTACAATACTGCACTAATTATGACCATATTTGCCGAATCAACAATTACTTAACGTACATATATACATGTACATGCAAGATTCACTTTCTAATTTATTTGATTTTGAGACATTTGCAGGAACTGGTATAACATGCATACCACACCATATTATTCCCATGCATAATATTCATGTAACCATATACAATGATGGATATGTGTATCCCTTGTCTAGAGCGATGATTGAATCGATTCGATTCATACTGTTTTCTATCGACAATATACTATGCCGTATACATGTATCCGATGAGACATGTTTCAACTCGTTCTGGTGTGCATACATATGACGTATGAGTTTACGGTACACCGAAGAGAAAAGAAAGTAAGTATACACATTATGTAACATTAAACTCGTGTTTTGGACCGCTAGAATGCTAGATAGGTATATGATTAATTGTGTTTAACGGGCTGTCAACAGCTATGGTCAGCCTAGGCACCAATCAACTGGGGTAAATCCCGTATTTCATCTGTAAATAGGAATCCCGAAATCAGAACTGAATATTTGCATCACGAACATATATATTCAGCCCTCAACTTAGAGTATCCGGACTTGTGTCAGGTCCTCAATGCTCACTTAAGTCCCAGCGCCTAAACGTAATCGGAGTACACTAATCTTACTACACATACAATTGGGATAACCGGGTTCAACACTCACGTACAAGAAAGCCGAATTGTAAGTGAGGGCCAAACAAATATATCACGATTCTGGTAAGGATGACCCGCACCGCTAACAGCTGGTCAGTTAGTGTAAACATGTTCACACGGACAGGAGAGTCTTTAAATGATTCTACAAAGTGTGTACTTATATAATGTATACATTGCTGTGCAATCCATATGAATTACACATAATATATAACTTGCACCATTGTAAACAATAAATATCCCTGGTAACCACATGAGAAGGTCATGCTATCTAACCTTTGATTAGTAACATATGTTATGTATTATAATTTATCAAATATATATATCTTAAAATATAAGATCGGACAATATCATAACATAAACAATTGAAAGCAAGCATAGATGCCTACAAATATAGGCTGGCATGCAAAACTACACATTTTTCCTCACAAATAATTAGCTATTTCACATGAAATGTATACGTTATGTCGACAATGTACTCGTATATAAATGTAATTACTGTAAAAGGAAGATACTTCTGAAATATTATACACATTTTGTTACTGATCAATTTATTATACAAATTAGCAGGTTTTGTCAGTCATATTGGAGGCTACATTGAATTATATGGATCTTACATACTGTATTGCAATATGCTTTATTTTTATCAAATTTATAGTTAATGTGAATTCATTCCAGAAGATAGACATATGCTAAGTAATTGCTTGTCGAGCCCATCGTGAAAAGCGAGATATAGTGATTATGATGACACATGTTCGTCCGTCCGTTGGAGAGTCCGTCCGAAATGTACATCACTTGTATCTCTCCAATCATAATCAGATTTTGTTCTAACGTTTTTCAAAATACCTTATACGTAGATTTGCAACGCAAAGTCGCGTCAACATGAAACGTCAAAAATCTTTGTTACCATCCATACATAATTCCGTAGACCATCCATATGGCCTTCATACACAACGTCAATATCAAATTACATTGCGTTAACGGTTTTACAAAATTTGACTTCAACATTTTAAGTACCACATACATGTATATCTAACCACATAAATACACCGTGATACGATCACTAAATATTGGGACTATCAATACACCCTCGGGGTAGCAACAGCCTAAGCGGGCTCAACATGCGGACTGAAGCATTCTGTATGCATATCGGACAACGTTTTCAAGGTTTGGCAGCCATCTTGGACGTCATATTATTTTAAATATAAATGTATTGAAGCTTTAATAATAGTGCATGTAACTCAAAGACAATTAAAAATCAATTCATATATGTTGCGAAGAAAATATATTTTTTACATATTTTGTTGGCATTCTTGGCAGCCATCTTGGATATTTGAAAGATTAATCGACTCGTATTTATTTAAAAGGTTAAACTGATGCATTGTGCAGTGATATGCTGCCACCCTATGTGTGAATATGTTAATTAATATCACCTTTATATGTTTAATAAATTTATGGCAGCCATCGTGTGCGCCATCTTGAATTCTGGATTAAGCTCCAGTTTTTTTCCCGATCTTTGGCGATTTTATGACTAATACTATTCGCCTAAGAGGGGAATTTAATAAGATAATAAGTACTATAAATTGTTTCTCAACTTATTAATGTATATTATTGTATAAGTAGTATATAGGGAGTCAAAATGATACCACCTAACGGTGGTATCATTTCCCCACCCTATATACTACTCCACCGCTCCCCGAAAAACACCGTTTTCGTCCAATAGCACAAACTGGTCACCAACACAAAAAACGTGACAATTGGTGTCATAAATACCTCATGTTTTATTCACGTCCAATTGAACAGATAAATTTAATAGGTTATAACAAAAATATTATAACAAAATGGATAATATAATAGAATATAACGAAGATTACGATAAATTCTGTACAATGAACACACTAGCCGGTATCGAATACACGAAATATCAGCGTAATTTATTACGCTACGAGAAAAACGTTGCGTTTACAATATTATACCAACTATACAAGAGGCAAATACAATCATTAAGAAGTATAACGCGTATCGGATATAAAACTAATGTGTATTATATAAAATTGTTAAAACCCCACGATTTGTTTACGAATCTAAGTTTCTACGATATCGCTTTTAGAGATATTAAAAACCAATTATTATTGAAATCATTGCCGCGCGTGATAGTTTATATTCCAACACCCCATTTTTCTCCTCCAATATAGCTAATTTATTTCTTAATAATTTGAAAATTTGAATTTTTTTTAATAATTTGTCAAAAAAAAATAATAGCAAAAACCTCCACTCGTGCACACACCCCCAGCGACTGTCGTGATAGTTTATATTCCAACACCCCATTTTTCTCCTCCAATATAGCTAATTTATTTCTTAATAATTTGAAAATTTGAATTTTTTTTAATAATTTGTAAAAAAAATAAATAGCAAAAGCCTCCATTCGTCGTGCACACACCCCCAGCGACTGGGTAGATTTCTTAGCCGGCACCCAGCCACTGGGGTGTTGGGACCTTTCTTAAGCCCACGCATCTGTTGGCTCACAGTCTCATTTTACGGGTCACCTTTAACCCCATTGCCCATTCCTCAATTCAGAGAAACCGACGAAGTAAGGCGAGCCTATTTTGTGATTTGGTGATGTAATTGCAAGCTCTTAGGCACTTTGAGCTATAAAATTCCATCACCAATTCACACACATTTAGAGACTGCTACCATTAAACAGACGAGACGGACGTCATACCGGATCAACAACATGGCACACACGAGATGAGACCAATTGTTGTAAGGTTTACAAACGTATATATACTCATCACTTTCCTATACAACATAAAAATGGTGTGCAAATTATAATTATTTATAAACACTTAGCGAGGTTCACGAATTTCCGGGATGGTTCGTTATTTTATTAATTTGATAATTAGTTTTGTAAAAAGTATTATTAATTAATTTTAAGAAAATTATAAAGCTAATTAATATAAGAAAACAAATAAAAACCACAAAGTATATCGATACGCGGTTATAGCAAATGTATGGTGGTCAGTGGGTGTCGCAACGGGGCCCTAAATTATTAAAAAAAATTATGTTCCGTATGGAGGGGCCGTCGGAACAGCTGGAATGTATGGTGGAGGAATATCCTGATGTCGCTGTAGACACGCGAATAAGCATATCACGTCCCGAGACGGGCGAGGAGATTTTTTCCGACGTGCTCGCCCGGGTTAAACCAACCCCTATTGTCGGAGTATGTTTTTGTAAAACCGAGCCGCACAGCCAAATCCTGGGTGATCGTTACCTGGTTGGCGGGTTCGACGGTAAAGGTCTCGAGTCCGGTAACCTTCGAGATTGTGAGGCTGGCTCTACCAGCAAGCTCCGACGCAACAAAAGCTTAGAGGGATCTCGAATTCCAAAGGTCGGGGGACAGCTTTACACCCACTTGGCGGGGGCCTTCACGTAGCCGAACCATTCGCCCTCCCCCACGTTTTTCCACCCAACCGTGAAGGTGATTGATCTGAGGCCTATCCGGCGTTTTCCGCAGCAGTTGTCGATTGACTTTTGAAGTTCACAACTCTCATTTTGAACATTAGTGATAGTAGCAAACATAATAATTTATTTCAATGGATTCCCAAGCATTTAGCTTTAACTCTAATGTAAAGTATTCAGTCGGAGGTGTATACACTCAAAAGAACACCATTGGTGAGCTTGTGCACCCCACAATAAGAGCTAGTTTGGGCACGGGTTTCGACACAAATTTCACTAACATATTTGAAAAGTACAGACTTCCTAAAACCGTTACACAGGATGTCATAACAAACTGGAACAATAATCATATGCAGTTCTGGCAGAACCAACTAAATTTTACCGTGTGGTGTGCCACAACCGGGTGTGGCGTCTCTTTCAGAGACCACATAGCAGACTGTAACAGCATGTTAAGCAGTAGCGTCTACAACTTTCATGTGTATTATACCATTAGGAGGATTCTCAAAGAACTAGGTACTCCACTACCTCAAGACGATGGCTGGAACCCCATTTCCAACACATACGACCGTAGAGCGTTCGAAAGACTGTGTAACGAATTTAACGTTTCCAAAGATTCGGATTGGAGACAAAAAGTATACCCGAAGAGCAACAGCCTGGGCACCGTTCATCTTAGGGGTTTAGAGCACGGGACATACTATGCCAGAACGAAACCTGCTTTTACAGGGTTGGCGGTCGGGGGTTATACTCCAAGTTACCCAACACCACCACCATTCAGAAACACTGTAAATTGGACGGACAACAATTGTAATACCTCCAACATGACATTCGGGGCTGAAGTGGCTAGAGGGCACACGTGTGATTCCAAATACTGTACATGGTTATCACCATCCAAGGCTCACGTACAATATATTTTACAAGACGAAAACGTGCAGAAGGGTATAGAAACCTTTATATTGGACGACGGTCTAGGGTTTACGCAGGCCGGTGTTACCCGCCTCAACGACTCCATTCGCACATATGTCTGGGCCATCCTCGGCGCACAGAAGCAAACTCGCAGTTCTATAATAGGAATCGGAACCGCGTTTGACGCGCAAAAACAATTCTTGGCACTTGTAGAGGACGCCATCTCAGCTAGGGTGGACCTGGAGAAGGCGATCCAGAATTATCAAGACGTTTTACAGAATGATAGTACCCCAGTAGACTACGTATTTGGTATAGGTCTTTATATGGCGCTGAGCAATATGATACTACGAGACGACCCGGTTGACGGTTACAATAATCAGATCGTAATCGCCACCGCCAATCAAAAACTCGGCCACAACGGGAACGTGAACGTGGATATCATCAAGCGCACCCCCAAGACCGTCGGGTTCAACAGTGGAAATTCAAATAAATTTGAAAAAGATTTCATAAAACCACAAGCACCCACACCACCACCCCCAATTCACGAATTGGACACCCCATCAAGTTCATTTGAACCCAGTGTTCCACCGAGTTCCGCTCCTGTTTCACCCTCTGCAATAGGACCAGCAAGTTCCCCCAATCGCGATTGGATTGGAACAGGGGAAAATAGTGTCACAACCCACGAGGAGGAGAAATTAGGTCTCATCATTGCTCTCGTGGGGGTTGGATTGTTTGCACTTTGGTTTTAGTTTTATGGGCTTCCGATTGGATTTTAATTCCTTAAAATTAAGTTTAATTAATGGCTTAATTATGTAAAATAGCAGGAGCCCGCCGATCGCCGCTATTACGGCCGAAACATTATTAGAAAACCACCCAATCGTTTTCGATAATATAGATAGTAAGTAAGAAATAATACCTCCTATCAATCCAGGTAGTGCGGTAGCCGCCTTTCAGGCTAATTTAGCCAGGAGACTGGCGAGGGCTTTTAGTTGTTTTTTTACCCACTCCTTGGCTCCACCGGATGGCGCGGGTGGTGGTGTGGGAGCTGGCGCGGGTGCTGGTGCCGAACCACCTCCTGTAAAATATGCTACTATAGTTCATATAGTCATACCAATAGCAATGAGGATGCTTGCTATCGTGACACCCTGTTCTCTGAATACAGTGCGAATGCGCTCACCGAGTGTCGTGTCCTCGTGCAGAACCCTCGAGATTTTTTCGCGGATCCGACTTATTTGGTGCGGAGTGTTTCACGGTTAGTCGAGGCAGCCTCCAAGCGAGCTTCTCTTTCGTCACGCAACGACCGCAGACGTTCGGTGATCCGCTCGGTAGATTCTCTGTCGCCACGGGCTTCCCCAAGTTTTCTTTCTTCTAGCGCGATATGTTCATCCAGCGCCGTGAGTTTGGCGAGGTTAAGGAGCAATTCGCCCCGGACCGTTTGCATAGCCTTATCGAGGCCCCGGAGTTCGCGAAGAGGTAGTAGTTGGTCATCAACCGTGGGTACGTTTTCGCTGAACGTGGTCTCCATCGTGTTAATAGCGTCGGTGGCTACACGAGGGACGTCGTTGAGCTCTACCGTTTCTATCGTGGCGGCCGATTTTGCCATTGTTTTGTCGGTGTCCTGTAGGGCCTCTACAGCGCGGGTCGGCATAATTGGTTTACCCCTCTTCCAATCTGGAAATCCTAGTTCGTTTCTTATGAGTTCTCCACCGCCCCGGTATCCGGCAATGGTGCTCATTGCTAGGGGTTTTCCGGTCATCGTGCTGACTATTGAGAGATTTGATGACACTTTTAGTCGGAATCTACCGTTCAGATCAAATTTGAACTTGGAGTAGTCGCGACCGACAGATGGGACCAGACCTTTTTCTGCCAAACTGTTGTAGAAGTCGTTTACAGCTCCCTCGAGTAATTCCAAACTTTGGCTAGTGGTAGCGCCACCTATTTCCCCCAATTATGATTGGATTGGAACTGGAGTCTCTATGGTGGGTGTCGTGAGGGAATCCTCAAAGTCATCATCATCATCATCGAGGTAATCGTCTCTGCCGATTTCATCCATGTCAATATCGTAATCAGCCATCTTTATAATTTTTATTAAAATTAATTATTATATATGTATTAAAGACAAAACCATACGAGTTTAATAGAGTTACTAAATTATGTCTTCGAGTCAATACGGTCGCAAACTCAATCCATATCGCAGACTGCGTGAGCCCCTCGGGGCAAAATGTGTGAGACAGAGTGTCGTTATTACGAACAACCCATCGACGATCGACCAGAACAAGCAGCTCTTAGTCCGCTTCCCCAACCTCGGAGCTAGCGACGTCATTATGCCGGGGACTGTTCGCCTCGCTTTCACTATTTCGCTGACGTCGACGGACGCGGACCGAACCATCGTTCAGAACCTGGGTCGCGCCATCGTCAAGAAGACTATGATAAAGATTTCTGGTAATGAGGTGATGTCGATCGATGACAGCGACGTCTACCATTGCTACCAGGACCTGTGGAAGACGGCGCAAGAGCGCGAAAACGCTGTCTATCAGGGTATTGACATAAGTCGAAATAAGAACGTAACCAGACTTAGAATCGGGGCTGGTGACAAGGCAGATAACGTCGCGAGCGACAACGCGGTCGCGGCCGCTTACGGCAACCGATTATACATCCCGCTCGACTTTGAGTTGCTGGAGAGTCACATGCCCTACTATCAGAGCGCTTTGGCGGACCGCCTCGAATACGAACTAACGTTCAACGACTACGGCCGAGTTCTCATAGCCACTGACATGACATCGAAGTATACGATCGACAATGTTTCGCTGGAGTACGACATGGTCACGATGCCCGAACTCGCGCGATTAATCAGGTCCCAGTACGCCGGGCGCGTTGCCATACTTTACGACCGAGTTCTTCGCCACCGCAAGATGACGAAAGGCAAAGGCGACACATTGTGGAATATTAATGTCAACGTACCCGCTCGCTCGATGAAAGGTATACTGATGTTGTTCGAGGAGGGTCGGTTCGCGCTCGGGGCTAGAAAATCTGACAAATTCTATAACCCCAAAATCACGAAGGTAGAGGTGACGATCGAGGGAGTACCCAATCAACTCTACAGCGCGGGTCTTCGCGCGCACCAGCAGTGGGACGAAGTAAGAAAACATTTTGCTTCCGGCTCTAAGCGTTCCCCGGAGGTTGCCGCGGTTGCCAAAGACCTGCAGCTCTCGGACGTCTCCCTCTCGGATTTTCTTAATACCAAATACGCTCTATGGCTAGACATGCGAGCCAGCGACGACGACCAAATGCACGGTAGCGGACGTCAAGTTGAGAACGCTAGCGAGGGTGTGACGATCCAGATAACCAAAGAGGCGGATGGAGCCGGGCCATTGAACGTGTACTTATATATAATTACAGACGCGCAACTCAATATTGAAGATGGTCGATATGTCTCAGCACTCTACTAAAAATCAATACCAATTCACGATTGGAGATGCCCACTCTGCCATAATATGTGGGCAGACAGGATGCGGAAAAACGGTTTTCATCCTCGACTTACTCGAGGGCTCATACCGCGATGCCTTTCGTCACATTGTGATCCTGTGTCCCACTGTGCGGCACAACGATACTTATCAGCGGCGCCCGTGGATATGGACCGACCCTGAGGTATACGTCGTTGACCCCGGCGACAGGCTTCACGGTTGGCTGCGTGTCTTCTATCAAATATTCCAGGGAGAGCCCACCCTATACGTGATTGACGACTGCTCGGCCAAGGCGGCGATGACCAAAAAGAAGGACATGCTCTCCGAGCTCGCATTTTCTGGCCGCCATGCGAGTCAAAGTGTATGGATCTCCACTCAGAAGTACAACGCCGTCCTAAAGGATCTGCGTGAGCAAACGAAATGGGTCGCCCTCTTCCACTGCAAGGACCGAGACTCATTCGATGAATGTCTTAGAGAGAACGACGTTATCCCAACGCGCGAGGAGCGCCTGGAGGTTCGACAGATACTTTCGGAAACTAAACACACCAAGAGACTGATACTGCTTATAATGTAATTAAATAGCAATGCTGAACAAATGCTGAGCAATGCTGAATACATTCTTAACAATGTTGAACAAATGCTGAGCAATGTTGAACAATGCTTAACAAATACTTAACAATGCTGAGAAAATGCCTAACAATGCTGAGCAATTGTTAAGAATTTGTTGCTCCGTTGCGAGCATAACGGTGATCATAAGTATCGGGTGGTGCGCTTGGCAATATGTTAGACTTATGAGACTTGTAAGAATAATTAAATTAATTTTAAGAAAATTAGCAATAATGAACTGCGACGAACTTCTCGATCAGCTAATGGAAGAAACAGTCGCTCCGACTGAAACTGTAGGAACACCTGTCAGCACGGCTGCCGATACGGTCCCGAAAGAAAATGAAAACGCGGCGCGACGCCAGCTGCTGTCTGCGCTGGTTGCTGGGGGACAATCGGAGCATTATCTCGGTAGGAGTCTCTCATTTTGTCAGGTGGATAAGATGTCGGATGAGGAGGTCGATAAAATGTATGCGCGATACGAATCCAAATTAGGTGCGGAGATGACGAAAACTCTCGGATCGGCGGCTATTTATTTTTACGCTACCACCGTTAGTATACTTCTCCCTATACCAGACACCGTGGGGTTGATTCGCGATCTAGAGACCGACCCTTTTATAGGACACACTCTTAGAACAGCCTGCTGCTCATTTTATCACAAGTTTGGAATGTACTTAGCTCCGCTGACAACCGCGTTGACCACGGGTAAACACTGTCAATTTGGACATATATGCCCACGAACTATAAGCCCTAATATTATAAATGATGACACAAGATGCACCTGCGAGAGTGACGGAGTTGAACCCGATTGCTCCAACACAATCGAACCCGAGTGTTACTCTGCCACTGGATGACATTCAGCATATAAAAAAAAATCCCAAAAGACAGGCGGCTGGGAGAGCGGCTGCTGCCACACGAAAAGCTAAACAAGATAAAATACTCGCCGAGCTTCGAGAGGCCAAACGGTCGTTGCAATCGGAGACAGTGACGGCAAAACACCCGGTGGCAGCTGTTTCTCCCCCAATCGTGATTGGATTGGAACCGATTGCTCCAACTGATTGGATCCCGTGGGTTGTTGTTGGTGGTCTGTCGGTTGTGGGCACCCTGTATGTGCTTTGCCGTTTCAACAACAGGTACCCCCAATCATCAACAAGGTTGAAATTGAAAAAACAACCCCCAACACTGTTGGATGCGGTTCCAATCCAATCGCGTTCAACAGTGTTGAGGGATGCGCCCCATTTAAACATTAAACGCGATCCCTTTTATATGCAATAATGGCTGAACACGATGGTAAAATGATAGTGAATGCGCTTTATCACGCCGTGGTGATATCGGGTCTCAGTATCGGGTACGCTCGACTATCAACGATGACCCTAGGAGGGTCCACTCCCAAATTGGACTTTACTGCGAGAGACGTAGGGCTCGTGACCTTAGATGTAGCTGCAGCAGTTTGGACCCGAGATTATCTAATTAAAGCTGGAATTCTACCCGTTAATATATGGAAATAAAATGGCTTCGATCGGAATAATGATAGGTGGTGCGCTTGTAAACGCATTGGCGTTCAGCGGTAGCAACTTTCTATTCTCGAAAATGAGAAGCTCGAACGCGGATGAGGAGCGCGAGCGTCACGATTTAGCTGTAGAACAACTCAATAGCGCAAAGGAAGCATGGTCGAAAAAACGAACAGCCCATCTGGACTGGGTCAACGAAGAGCTTCGCCGCGAGAATCAAGCCGCGCAAACTTTCCAGAACGTTGAAGAAGCCAACCGCGAGTACGCGCTGGCATATCCGCAGAGAAGTCTCGATCCAATGGATCGTGAGCCCCAACTTTCAGATTTCTATGTACCGTCAGAGGCCCAAAAAGACCGCGAGATCGCGTTCATCGTCGTGGGAATGGATGTGGTGGGTATCGTCGGCTACTATATTCAATCGAAATTTTAATTTTTACAAAATTAATAATTATTTTAATTTTTTTTTTTTATAAATATATATATATAGAACGATGTTAGTTGACGAACTTTATTACGCTATGATCGATGTAGGCTACACTGCCCAAAAACATCGTATAGCTGGTGCAAAGAGTATGATTCGTCTGGCCCAAGATTCTCTCGAGACGTGGCGCGAGGACGGAAAAGCGGCCACCCTTTTCGCAAAGCGGATGTTAGAATCCTCCTCAACTCCAATCGATGAATTAGATTCCTCTGAGTTCCTTCAAAACTTAACCTCCAAATGTGATTGTACTTCCAACAAAGGTTTATTATTAACGACGCAGTTACCGGACGAACTGGTGGGTGCATGTTGGAGATTGTCCGATATATTAGAATACTTCGCATACGATGAACACGTGCAAACTTGATACCAAACTAACGCGCAAGCTGGCGAATACGTACTATAGCCCATGCGGCTACTGGAAGGGACTCGCGGCCATCAAGAACCTCGCGGCGGCGACCAAGGTTTCAGAAAACGCTGTCAAGGAGTGGCGCAATATTCCACGCCCGAAATTCGACGTGCCGGTGCCAAACCAAGTTCACCAAGCGGATCTCCTGTTTCTCCCTCACGATCGCGTCGGTCGCAAAACGTACAAGTACGCACTGACAGTCGTTGACGTAGCGAGTCGCTATAAGGGGCTGAGCCGTTGGCTACGAAAGAGTCTAAGGAGGTGGCCGAGGCTCTTTCCCGAATATATAAAAGGAGTCCTCTCAATTGGCCAAATATTCTCCAGGTCGATCCCGGCCGCGAGTTCATGGGCGCGGTCTCTCATCTATTGTCTAAGCACAAAGTTTCTATCAGACGCGGCCGCGTCAACATCCACCGGGACCAGGGGATCGTGGAGCGCTTCAATCGAACCCTGGCTGAGAGATTGTTCGGACACCAATGCGCTAAAGAACTTGTAGACCCTCATTCGCGATCGACCGAGTGGGTGGCCAGACTGACCGCCGTGGTCTCCGCACTGAACGGAGAGGTGACTAGATTGATAGGTAAGAAGCCCGTAAATGCTATCAAGTTTAAAAGGGTGACGAGCAAGCCCTCTGCCGTCTCGCGCGGGCGACCCGTTGGTTTAGAGGAGCAGCAATCGACGATTGCACTTCCATCGGATGTACGTTTTCATAACGCCGTCTTTCATTTTAAATCCTCTATTTTGCGCTACATCTATAATGTGTTTTCCATCTTCTGTAGTTTCACTTAGTACTTGTTTATATCTATCCCAATTTAAATTGTTAGTTCTCTTGGACATTCCTTTCGCAGAGTTTTTATTAATTGAATTAAATTTTTATACGAAATAACACTTACTAGATAACGCTATCGCCCTATCTCGGCTAAATTCCATTTTGAAAAGTCCTGGCTCTCTTTGGCTCCATTTATCCCAAGCCAACCATTTCTTTTTTTCTTTTTCAAACTCGTCTAGTAAGTTATGTCTAATCAATTCCTCTATCGTTTTTCCACTAACTCCTATATACATACTATCCGTGTCCATCTGTATTAATTCAAAGTCTTCTCTTTTTACGTATTTGTCTAGAAATTCGTAGTAAAATTCCAACATTCTCAATTTAGCGTGTTGATAAACAGCTATTCCACAGTGGAAGGGTCTCTTTACTGCACACCTGGGTTTTCAGGAAGATATTTCGTACGCATCTCGTAACTCTTCCAAATCATCAAAATACGCGGATCTTAATGCTTTGTCAACAAAGGTTTCGTCTCGCGTATATGTCGTATTTAAATGTCTCTCCGTTGCCTCTATCATTTTTCCACAACACGAGTTTCCTAATAATTTCATTATGTCGGCCACCGGTTTCTTATTTGGTTCTACATCCCCCGTTCGTCTTGCGGCTGTAACTTCTTTAGCGAACCATTCGAAGGGTTTACCACTAATATAATCTATAACACGATGAACTCCCGTTATTTCTAGGCCGTGTTTTAAATACCATTTCAACAGTGGCGCGTACAGCAATACTTTAGTGGCCGACATAGATCCCACCATTTTCTTCCATTTCCTCTAGTTCGGCCAGTATCTTTTAAATATTTTAACATGTGTGCGGGAACTTCATCAACCTCTACTTCTCTGTTTATAAAAAGTGGAGACATTTCAGAAAACTTATCCACCAAGTTGTGTGGAACTTCTATATCCACCTCCGCAAACCCAAACCAGTCTCCGGATAAAACTCTTTTACTAAAATTTTTAATAAGTTTAGGATTATGTGGGTTATTTATATGATGTATAGTTTCTTTCACACACGGCATCTGTTTATTTAACGTAGATAAATATAACGCGTTTGCGTCGTACCCCAAAACAACCTTGCAAGGTTTGGAACCCACTCTAATATTTGAAACACCGGCTACTGCATATCGTGTAAATACTATTGATGGACCACCAACTAGAGCGTCTTTCATCATTGTGTATGTTTATTCTTTCGGTGCGCATAGAGCATCCTCCGGTATAATCATCTTTGAAGATTTTTGTTCTTTAATGGTTCCTCTCAATAAATATTGTATAGCCACACCCGGTAGTGTTACCGCGTCTTTGAAAATATCTACACCCCTGTGTTTATAAAATTCACACATTTTTCCCACAGCTTCTAGGAACGGTGCTACATCTAAATCGTTATAATATTTCAACCAATCTCTGAAAGTTTTCATATTATTTTCTTCGAAAATTCTACGACATTTACTTAATTCTGTTTCGTCTAGTAACATTTTCCCAGATAGTTTGGAATACCAATTCTCTATATCCGGTAGTCCCGGGTAATCCAGCTTGTCTGTGGAATCGAACCACTCGTAAGGAAAGAAAGATTTCTGTCCTTTGCAGTCGTAGGCTTTTATCCAACTATCGTAACTTACACCGGGTCCTAGGTAAAGTATTACATCAAGAAATCTAAACTCCGGAGTAAATAGAAATATTGTTGCGTTCGCCCTTTTTCCAACCATTACTTTCTTCGTTGTTGATGACAGTTCACCTACTAAATATTTCTTTATTAAGTTTATATCGTACTTACTGCTGTTAAAACCTATAACCGGTACTTGCTCTATCCACTGTTCGATCTGGGCGATTTGTTTTTCACGTAGATATTCCGTATTAAATTCGTATCTTGACCATACTTCTTCTCTTATAGCTTTTCCCCTGACTTTCAAATCTTCTGCGAATTTTTCTATAAGTTTTGCGGGATCTTTATCACAAATATGACTTACTGTTCCTGAGAAATTATCTCCTATACTAACGCTTACCGGAACGTGCTCAGCTTCGTACTCTAAACTATTACCGGTAGTTTCAACTTCTGGCTAGAGATACGCCTCAAAATCGTATACTATCTGATATGGATAAAGAGTAGTGTCGCAACCGATCTTTATATCTTTACCCGTTCTTTGAAATTCGCATTCCCACACAACTACTAGGTTGAATTCTTTGCTTCTAATGAATTTATCTCTTCTCATTGTGGATGCGCGTTCTTCTTTTTTATGTTTTGCATGAATCTCACACCCGTGCCAGTAACAGCAGTGATATTGATATACGGTATTGGTTTCTGGACAGAATCCATCTACTGGAGCTCCTAAAATCCATCTTTCACCTCCGTGTCCGCACTGTTCGTGGTGAATGTGAATTCCCTCCCGCTTTTCCACAGAGTACATCCAATCGATCGCACCATAACTGTTAGAACCTTTTGGGTAGAACGCTTTCTCGAACGACGAACGCGGGCGCTCTAAATAATTACCATCACATATTACTTTTGTCTCACCTCTCATACATTTTGGACCGTGTCTCTTCATATTACTTGCTTTCGTGAATTTCTGTTTGCAATTATCGCAGGCGTAAATTTTAGATAGGTTTTTAAGATTTTTTATCAGAAATGCGTGATTATTAAACAGTCCTATTGTCATTGGTTTATTACCTATTGCATCATAGTGCGCTGCTACTTTTTTCAACCACCATACGTCACATTTGGTGGGTTGATATACTTCTATACCGATTTTAAAAAACTCTTCAACCTTTTTCAGATCGGAAAAAGGAATTGGTGAAACCATATTACTACCGTAATATTGCTTACTAAGTTATTTCGCTTTTTCTATACATCTGTCAGGTCTGATCTTTTTTAGCAAGGTGCATAGCTAGACACCTGAACAGACAAAGATCGTCATTATACTTATCTAAAGCATACATACCTTTTCTATTCCTCAACCATTCTGGAAGTTCTCCTCCCGCTGCTTCTTTGGATTGTAGTCCCAAATCTATTACCCTACTACCCTGTATTAACTTTACAAAAACCTCTACCCATCTTACAAACTTCCACTTTGTATTTGGTCTGTCTATTTTATCGGACATTATTCGTGTTTGCTCATTATCTGACAACCATTTTTTAACGGTTTTCATTGATGATCGTGGTTCGCTACCACCGGGATTTTTGTGAAATATTATAGTTTTAGGTTTTCCATTTTTAGCTTCCTCGATATGTTCTAGCTTGTAAGAATATGAATATCTCAAATAAAAATTTGTTGTTAGATACGGAGCGATTTTATCGGACATGCATTCAGACTCGTTAATGTTAATGTTTTTACGAAAGGATAATGTAACTACCCGTCTTCCATTTTCTACCTTTTCCAGCGTTTCATCGTGAGCCCCCAATATTTCTTCACCTTTTTCCACTATCGCGCGAACGATAGATTTTTTCTTATTATTTGGGTCGCCTGCGCGTCTAATTTGGGATGTGCTTGAAGGTTTGATTACACTGGCCCTTAACCCCGCAATGCTTTCTTTTTGAATTATGTTACCAACTTCTTCCGTTAGTGAGAGGTCTTTAAAGGCTCCTCGTTTGTGGGCGTGGGTAAACCGCTTCATAAACGCCTCATTCTTTGTGGTGTTTATCAGATTTGTCAACCCCCTAACTCTCAACCGTTTATTATAAGTAATCCCTAGAGATTCGGCTTCTCTTCTCAAACTTTCGATTTCTGGCGTTATCATATTTTCTGTAATATACTTTTGTATAACCTATGAAATTTATCTGTTCAATTGGATGAAAAAAATTACATGATGTTTTTTTTTCGCGTCCAATTGAATATATAAACATATACATATATACAAAATGGAGTGTGCGACTTGTTGTAAGACTTTTGCATGTAAAGACTATCTACGAAGGCATCTTTCGAGACGTAGAAAATTTCCTTGTGTCACCCCACAATTTCAATGCCCCAGATGCCCTTGTAAATTCGTTAGTGCCCAAACTCTTTGTAGACATAAGCAACTACGCTGCCCTATGGCTGAAGGTGAACGCGGTAGACTAGAGCTGGTAGAATTAGTTGCTGATCTGCGAAATAAATTAGCTATATTGGAGGAGGAAAATGCCGTGTTTGAAAATAAACTATCGCACGCGGACGCATTGAAATTGCATTAATGATTTCTTCTAAAAATTTTGCAATTTCTTCGTTAAAAGCGATATCGAACCCGTAAACGAATCGTTGATTTTAAACGGTTTTATAATATCATTTTGATAATGTTTCGGTAGTGTTTCTCCGATCCTATTTAGTCGCTTCATTTCGCGAATTTGATACTTGTACCCGCGACACAACTGCCGGTATAATATTGTAAATGCAACGTTTTTATCGGAGCGTAATAAATTACGCTGATATTTCATGTATTCTATATTGCATAGTATTCTCATTTTAAAGTGTTTTAATGTTGTAGAAACACCGTAAAATTCTTTAACAGCGTTATAAGATTCCATATGGTTGCGTATTATATTATCCATTTTGTTATAATATTTTTGTTATAACCTATTAAATTTATCTGTTCAATTGGACGTGAATAAAACATGAGGTATTTATGACACCAATTGTCACGTTTTTGTGTTGGTGACCAGTTTGTGCTATTGGACGAAAATGGTGTTTTTCGGGGGGGGGGGGGGCGGTGGAGTAGTATATAGGGTGGGGAAATGATACCACCGTTAGGTGGTATCATTTTGACTCCTTATATACTACTGTATACTTGCTAGTTTCCCTTTATTTACTTTGGTTTTATTTGATTCATAAGTGTCATAAACATAGATTGTCAGCACCTGTTGACTTTGTTAGACATGTTTCATTATTTTAAAGCGATTGTGTCTCATATGGTAGCTCCGTAGTGGGCTTTTCCGTTGTGAATTTATGGAAAGTGTAAATATTATACGATAAATCACGGACCGGGGCTCGACCCAGAACCACTGAACAGCCGTTCCAAGTCGGGAACAGTTGTTTGGAGCAGTGACTACCAGCGGTGCTACACATACCATCAATGTCCATGGTTTAGTACATGCACTATTAATACGAGGGAACTATAGCGAAGGAAATTTTAAAATTTGCACATCGTATGAAGAACAATACACATCATATAAAGAAGTGTGCACATCATATAATGAACAATGCACACCCTATGAAGAAGTTCGCACATCATATAATGAACAATACACATCATATACAGTCTGTACATCATATAATGAAGTTTGCACATCATATAAAGAACAATGCACATCATATAAATAACTTTGCACATCATATAAAGAACAATGCACATTATATATATACATCACATGCATGATTCAGAAATAACAACAACAACAATCTGTTTGACATTTCTGAAAATCACCGAAAAAAGCAGATAAAACACAATTCTGTAAGTATATATCATCTGAACACTGAAGTAGGCAATCATAGACGCTGAAGATTTAAGGTTAGTATGTGCCGTAATTTTCGAGATATTGACTTTTATATCACCTCTCCTTTGTCTACAAATTCAGCCAATATTTACATTGAAATTGTCTCTAGCCGTCACTGCCTGATCCCGGCACATCACTTGTGTGATTTGATAGTGAGAGTTTTCTCAAATGTCACTACTAATTGCTAATATAAAATCCAATACTGCTTATCGACATTCGACATAAAACACGCGCACACGTATGCACGCGTTTGCGGACACCGACAACGACAACAGAGGTAAACAAGATTTATGAGTATACCAGTAGCAAATATAGCATAGTAGGATAGAGTAAAAGTATATTGAAATAATAACCTTGAACATTTGCCAAACTTAGTACAGTGGCTTAGCACAAATACTCTGAAATTTGAATCTTCACCGCAAAACCACCCAGAACATCAAAAATAAGTCTTAGTCTTGTGTTTGAACCCTAACCTAATCAATGATTAGCAGTATCAATTAAAACGAATGTTCTCAATCAGTGTAGCGGCCACACTTCATATACCCGTTATCTATAAAACATTCCTAAAATGAAACTTGGGCATCAATTATTGACGTTGGTCAGTCTTTCAAACCAGGTAATGCTAGTATAGTTGACGAAAATCACAAAAGCATCTTAGTCTAGCGGCAAAACGCTATTAATTTGATCCACACTGTCGTAAGATTCATAGCAATTGTTATGCCTTAGTGTAATCAGATAGTCAGATAGATAGACACATAGGTAGCTAGGCAGAAATATAGTTAACTAAACCCATACAACATATACTTAAATAAAAACGTGTTAATTCGTTCATCATCTCTCCCCGAAATTAAATATAATGGCTCAAATAAACACCACCAACAATAGGAAAAGAGCAAGGGAACAAGACTATTCAGATAATATATCACCAAACTGCAAATCACCGGACGCAAAACAACCTAACAATAAATTGAGTACTCCTTCACCGTCTCCTACATCGACACAATCGCCCACTCTTTCTTCACACACACATACTAAGGAACAGCCAAAGTCATAATTCGATACATTACACTTTAAATTACTAGGGGCAGGAAGGGATGTGATTACAACATTTCAGTTCGCCATTGCCTTGGCAACTTACGTAGGCAAGAAAATGTCATCTAACGACGTTAAATGCACCCGGGATGCAGACATCATAAAGGTTAGTACCCAGAAAAAGTGGACTGACAGGGCAAAGTCATTCACTACCCCCGCTAGTATGTGCAACGTAGAGTTTAAATTACTAAAAACACAAACGCAATCAACTAACATTACACAACGCAACCAACAACAAAACCAGCCACAAACCTCAATCGGAATCGCCAATCATCCCGACGTTATAGGTCTGAGTAAGGCAGTGAACACCAATGAGAACAATATCACCTCGGCACATCAAATAGGAAAAACCAAATCTACTCTACTAATTCACTTCAGCACATCCCTACCCTATCAAAGTACACCAGCATCATACATTAACGAAGGCAAACCGATTGACATCGGCATCAAAATCCAACGACCAATTCGCTGCATAAGTGTCAGAAATTTTGTCACATACTGAAAGCATGCAAAAACAACACTATAATATGCCCCATCTGCGCGTACAACCATTATTACAAAGACTGCACGAGCAAATACACCAGGCATACAATAACTGTTACGTAGCTGGTCTGCAGGCTTGTGGACATTGGTCAGGTGATCCCTACAGTACTGCCCGATGCTACTTAAATACAAATCACATCTCGAACAAAAGAACAACACTATGCAACTGGCACGCAACACACTAAATGAACAAATAATGAACCCTGCAACAAAAACACTGCCTATTCGAGTAGTCACCAACAGTACATCCACAAAACAGCCTCCAAAAACTCCAGCTCCACAAAAGGAAATCCTAAAACAAACAAACCCAAAAGAAGAAAACATACAAGGATACGTTTCTACACAACAGCTTTTACAACTAATTTTGGCTCTTGAAATTACAATTGAAAAACAACTAGGAGTAACCACCAATGGCATTATAGGACAAGTAGCAGAAAAATACTTAGGATAAAATGTAACAACAACAACAATTCCTAACACACCTAACAGCTCCAAATCGGAAACTTTACTAAACGTTGTAGGTACATGTACACTGAATTATGCGGAGAAGGTAATATAAACACAAATCAAAAGTCATGAAAGCAAGACTACAATCGAACGCTGAACAAAGTAGTAAGCCCTCTACCACGGAACTGGGGGAAGACAAAGAAACACTAACACCCGAGCCCCTAATGTTTGATAGCAGCATAGACGACTCAGACACAAATAAACTAATAACCGTAACACCAACCGAATCTATAGCCTCATCCCATTCAAATACTAACAAGTAGTTCCAATAGTTCGGTAATTAGTGCAGACATCACAACACTAAAGAAACAAACGATAATCAGGACACACCAATAAACAAAGAAACGTCAAGCAATCATGTAACCACATCAACACCCAACAACAGTGAGTCCATCGGAAAAACGTACAAATACAGAAAATTCTAACACGCGTAAAACCGTAACAGCAAAACGGGAATATAATAAAACATAATCTAGCCGAAGTTAGTTCAAAAGTAAATACAGGCATGAAAAAAACCAGATTAAATTTACTAACAAGCAGAACATAGGTAAAAACGTAAGAAAATCAGTGTCACTGTCAGCGGAGCAACAACCACAACCCAATTTCACAACTTTAAATGGTAATACAGTCCTAAATTCACAGCAAAGGAGCCAAGCATATGCAACAAAAAGCTCTTCCTAAGCAAAACATAGAGAGAATAAACAAATATGGGAAGAAACAAAAACAAAGGAATGGCTCTGACTGTATTTCAATGGAACTGTCGGGGCTTTGTGAAAACAAAAGGAGAGCTTATCAACGTTTTAGAAAATAATGTAATGTCACCTGATGTAATATGCCTGCAAGAAATGTCGAAACATTCAACACTCACTGGATACAACCTCGTATCAGTGGGGTAGGAGTATACGCGAAAACGGAATATCATGTGTAGAACTTAAAACAAATCACCTTCATGTACTTAGCAATAAAGGAAACATTGATATATTAAATGTGTACATTTGCCCTGGTAACCAGATTCACGAACCAAAACTAAACAACATCAATACAATTATCACACAATTCAGCAATAAATCTCTAATATTGGGTGATTTCAACGGGGGCACAACCCACTATGGGACGTGCATTACCTTCCTAAGACAAACAAGTAGGTGATTAAATAATACAATTTCTAGATAACACTGATTATGTAGTACTTAACAACAGAGCTGTAACTTACAATACGTCACACATTTCCTCAAGTAAAGGCATCGGAACAACACCCGACATAACACTAGCAACATCTGCTTTAGCTCCATTGACCTCCTGGTCCGTCCATGACTCTACACTAGGAAGTGACCACTATCCGATAATTACTGAAGTTTCTACCCAATACCACAGAAGTACTCCCGCCACCATTCCTAAATGGAAACTATGTCTTGCTAACTGGGAGCTATTCCAACAACTATGCACTAATAGACTACACACAGATACAAATCTAGATACAAAACAATATCACGATGAATTTGTGAGCACCCTCTAAGACATAAGTAAAGAGAGTATTCCACAGACAAGTGGTAAATTTCATAATCGCCCAACCAATCCCTGGTGGACACCAACTTGCACAGATGCCATTAAAACAGGGAAAACTGTCTACGTAGATGGAAACAAGCATACAAATAACATACAACACTTAAACAAACTAGGCGAGAGGCATATTTGAAAGCTAAGTCCCTCGCACCTACCAATTAATGAACTAATACAACTCAAACCAGCATCCAAATACAATATGATTAAACTGAAACGAGGCGCAACCAATACAGTAAATAATAGTACCAGAACAAACATCAATATAAAAACTTGCTATGCAATGAATGTACTAACCTTAACAGCTGTATATTATTTGGATGAATGCGAGATGCAGCCATTCAAAACGCACATCCCGTATTATTTATTTGAAATTACAGCTGGATCTGATCTCACAGAAATTATAAAAGATAAAACTAAGAATCCAGCACTTAGCCTCAAACACGCAATTGGATATTTAGAACATAATTGGAAAGACAGCCTACACATCTATGCGGACGGTAGCGAAAACGGCTAACTGTATTTTGCGGAACGGAACGAAACGGAACGGAACGGAACAACGACAGGGGCACCAAAAGGGGGTAACGAAATAAATATTATAATTGAAATAAAATACAATAATATAATTAATGTTAAACAGGTTTGTATTTTCCTCCTATTATGTGAATGCATAATAAATGGATAATGAAAAGCATATTGTTTCGCCATTTCGTTATTTATCTGGTTCCGTTCCGTTCCGTTCCGCAAAATACAATTACCCACATGGGTAACTGTATTTTGCGGAACGGAACGGAACAAGAAACAATATTTTATGCACAAGACAGTAGACCTCAATAAATACAAACGTTATGGGTTAGTAGTGTTACTACTCCGTTTAAAGTGCACCGTTCTCAGGAGAACCGGTGAAGGGTACATGTAGGTTTCACAATGGATTACAAATAGGATGTATGGATATTTCGATGTGCAATCACTATTCATCAGTTTCAGCGAGAGAGATACTAATTACCGTAGTCCGATTGGCTCCAATATGTTACCATTCATTGGCGATGTGACAAATAAATAGTTAAATGAAATAATATGCGAACTCAAGACGATTGTAGGAGTTAATTACTTTATCAGTGTGTTGAAATGGGACCGTTGCTGAGAGCTGGTGAATGTCAAGTTTCACAATGGATTCGCAGGGTATTAAGCCGTCTATGAGGTAAAGCTGTCTGTAAAGTTTCATTGACACATATTCTTCATATATTCTGTGCATTATCTGTAGTATAATGCGCATATTCATCTTGTTCCGTTCCGCAAAATACAACTACCCATATGGGTAACTGTATTTTGCGGAACGGAACGGAACAAGAACAAAAATAGTTAAGTGAAACAATAGACTAACTCAATATGGTGGTAGGAGTAAGTTACGTTACCAGTGTGTTGAAATTGGGCCGTTCTGGGGAACACAGGTGAATTATGTTTTACACTGTTTCAAAGAAGGCGGGTTCCTCACAGAAAACATGTGGTAGGAGTTACTTACGTTACCAGATTGCCAGTATGCTGAAATGGGGGCCGTTCTGGGGAATAGCGGTGAATATTAGGTTTCAATCTGGGTTCCAAATATAAGGTTCCACATAGAAAACATGCATAATTAATGGTAAACATGCGTGTATTTTCTTCCTATTAGTAAATCATTTTGTTGTACCTGTTGGCTACTGATACATGAATACATAATAAATGAAGAACAACAAAATCTCTGAATATTGTTTAGCTGGGGGTTTCGTCATATTCACCTTGTTCCGTTCCGTTCCGCAAAATACAGTTACCTATATGGGTAACTGTATTCTGCGAACGGAACGGAACAAGAAAAAAAAATAGCCGCGGCTCGCATGTCGCGCCCGCCGAGAGCTGGATAGTAATTAACAAAAACGTTTGTTTGGCAATGGCCAATGTGCCTACTATATTGGGCTTTCCGCAAGCGGGCACGACCACAAAAATAGTTAAATAAAAACAAGAGGTCCGTGATGGCCCTAATTCGCTCACCTGACTCCATGAACACCAGAGGAGAATGTGACCAAAACAGACACAAACATCATTTCTGAATCGTGTCAGAGGCAATCCTTTGGAATATATAGTCTAAATCTTCACCCGCCACTCTGTATGTTTTCAAGAAAGTCACCAATTATATACCCCCCCCCCCCCC
Source organism: Conchocele bisecta (assembly GCA_029237695.1). NCBI lineage: Eukaryota > Metazoa > Mollusca > Bivalvia > Lucinida > Thyasiridae > Conchocele > Conchocele bisecta. The sequence continues at coordinate 9,162,285 of CM055274.1, read as the reverse complement.
GCCCCCCCCCCCCCATATACCCCTATGCCCGCTGGACTGAAAAACGCTAACAGTGGCATACACATAATACAATGATGCAATATTGTAGTGCTCATAATTGTTATACATCTTGCCCTGTATCCGGGGCAGTTCTTGTCCGATTTGGTGTAAAAATTGTCTCGTTCCGTTCCGTTCCATAAAGTACTAATCACCTAGGGTAATTGGTACTTTACGGAATGGAACGGAACAAGATTTTTATTTACCAAAACAGACACAATTGCTGCTTCTGAATCGTGTCAGAGGTAATCCTTTGGAATATATAGTACAATACTTCCCACGCCACAGTGTATGTTGTCAAGAAATATCCCCCACCCCATCCACCCGCACCCCCCCAGCCCCCTTGCCCGCTGGATTGAAAAACGTTGACAGTGCCATACACAATCCATTGATTTCACAGTGTAGTTGTATTAATTGTTCAACACCATGCGCTCTCTCCGGCACAGTACTTGTGCTAATTTGACGTCACGCCGTTCGGAAACACGTGATCCCACACCTTGACTCGTCTTTCACGAGCGTATATGGAGAAATGACAGAGCTCCAGATAATTTTTGTATCTATAGAGTATTATACCCCCAGATTTCAAATTAAATGCGTATTTTACTTTTACAAATGTGTCATTGATTTTCTTCCTTAATAAATAGGGAACAAATTGATAAGGAGCTCTTAAATGACATCAGTAACGTGGCAGTTACGTATTTCCTTCGACCAATCAAATAATGTTCTCAGACACGCCTCTGAATCACAAGTCGCTTTCACTATGACCTGTCCCTAGAAAATAATTCGCACAATTTATATTTTTATCCCGTCAACACAGTGCGTATGTGCCGTGAAACACGGTGCCGTGAAACATTTTTGATATCCTGTCAATACGACCTAATCACTGCGTATGAATATGTGCGGTGACTGGGGTTATTTGTTTGCATTTTAAAGCCATTTGTAGGTGTTGACAGGATAAATAGAATAGTAGGTTAGTGCCGTGAATTGAAAAATATCTGGCGCGGCTCGGAAACGGGATGTGCTCGGTAGAGCCTCGCCCATCCCGTTTCCTAAGCCTTGCCAGATATGTTTTGCCATTCACGGCACTAACCTACTATTCTCTATATATTTTACACTTAATTCGTTTTGCTTTTTATAAAATACATGTACAATGTATGTGTGAAATGTAAAAAAAGGTGTTTATTTAACCAGGTTAGCAGATTATCATTAAATAATGCCCTTGCGATTGGGTCCTACCGTTAAACAAAACCTTGTTCGCTATGCTTACTCATTTGTTTAGCATAAAAATGCAATCAAGTGTGCATAATTTCATGATAATCAGGTGACCTGGTAAAATACTTTGAGCAATACAACACAAATTATCAATACAAGTATTAAAAGGTCAGGTTGGCCATAAAATCTGTTGGGAACAAATCTTAAAATAACATTTTATTCCTATTTTAAACTATATTTTCCTATTTTATTCCTATTTTTTCACCGTCTGAATTCCTATTTTCCTATTTTGTTTTACCAATCCCTCACTTGACGGCCTGTTATTTGTAATCATCCATATAATCATTCCGTGTCCTACTCATGCGGCCCCTGTGCCCCAAGGTCAAGGTCAAATGACTTAGAAGTGTGCGTTATCATAAAATATGCATTAAAGTTTTTTTCACACATTATATCTCCACAATTGTTCCTCCAATTTACTTACAATACTTCCTTTTCATCATCCATATTTTCATTCCATAGCCTGCCCATGGTCCACATGCCCAAGGTCAAGGTAAAATGACTTTGAAATTTGTGTTAAGTTTTTACATACCTTATATCTCCACAACACTTAATCCGATTTACTTCTAACTTCAAAAAATTATTTATTATCATCCATATTTTCATTCTATAGCCCACCCATACAGCCCACACGCCCAAGATCAAGGTCAAATGACTTTAAAATTTGCGTTAAATGCTTTTACATACCTTGTAATTACCTTATATCTCCACAACCCTTAATTCAAACTTCTAATAAATACACACCGAGACATCAAATTCCTAGGTGGGCTCGACATGCGGGCTTCGGCCATCGGGTTAAAAAATTCTACTGTAAACATTACGTCACAGTTTACATCACGTCGGAGAATCAGGTTCGGAAACCACGTGATCCCACACCTTGAGGGTGGTGTAAACCAAGGTGCATGATCACGTGGTTAAAACAACAACAACAATGGCTGAAAGTGCTGAAAGCGCGCACACTCCAAAATAAGTATTATTTGATATTTTCCTTAATAGGCAACATATTTTGATGAAATATGGCGCAGCAAAACGTCTTCATGAGCTGCATTTGGTGGTCCCGTCAGTTTGGCACATACTTATGTCGTTTTTGCGAAGAATCCATTTTCTCTTTGCAAAACACAACAATGTGTATTGTACCTGTTCTTCAGCCATAGGCAACACACAGCAATTGGTTGTTTACACATATAAACTGTGGCATAAACTGATTATTTTTGGTGATTGAGTCAAATTAGGTTTCACGTCTGATTAACAACAAGGTCTAGTTCGATCAGGAAACTTAGGTAGGACGATCGATATCTATAACTGGACCAAATTGCAACTGATTTGGTAATATGAACATGGATATATGATATGTCAAAACATGTTTCTACTGATTTTATATCCCTCTTATGCCAATGATTACAGGTTTTGATAAATTCAATAAACCTGGAAAAGTTGAACATTTTCCAGCCAATTCGTGTACGCCTTACGTAGTAAATATTTCTACTACATGCAACATATTTATGATTTTGTTCCCTCCCTGCAGTTTCAAATCTGAATTTACAATATCCTGATCTCAAGTAATGTGCCCTACACGACCAACAAAATCACTTGTACCATAGCCCAAAGACCTTTAGCATTATAAGCGCATGTGTATATTTTCGATAAATGAAGCTAGCGAGGTGGGCGGAGCTAAATTTGTATGGGGCTATGCACAATAACCGTGCTCTTATTTCCGTCTTATTACAGGAAGCGTGCTCTTACTAACTAAGACCATGGCCACATGGGCATGACACGTTTCCGTACTTTCTGCATTAACTGATCAGTGGAAACAAGAGAACTACACGAAAGTATATATTGTGAACATAATTGGAACCGTATTGACGAGACGGTTATAATTAGTTGTCACAACATACAGTTTCTTGCGGAAATAAAAACTCATATCATTATATAATATTAGTTGAACATATACCACCAAGGACATACAACGTCTCCAAGTTGATTACAATTTGTAGATAATAAATCACGAAGACTCCGTAGCCCTGATATTCTTATCATGCTAACTCCTTAGCACCGGTGTCAGACTCCGTCGCTTTATGAAAATAATTAATTGCGAAATAATAGCAGATTACTTATGCCCCGTTTGTATGACCAAATTTGCCCCTAGGGGTATAATACCCCTATGGGCAAACTAATATCATGTGAACGCGTTTGCCCCTAGGGGTAAATATAACCCGTAGGGGTAAAATACCCCTACCCAAGAGGTGGGGCAAATTTATTTGCCACTAGGGGTATTTTCGTCATATAAACGGTACATTTTAAGTTTACCCCAGGGGCAAACCTTTTTTGTCGTCGTCCAATATGTATAGTTGTCACATACAGGATAATGGTGGGTTGCATTTAGTACTACGCGCGTCCATCTGTTCATGTGTCCGTCTGTGATTCCGATGAATTTATTTTATATCCTGTCACAGTTAGAAACTATTTTAAACAGGGGCGGTCGTGATCTCTGGATATTTACGAAATAACCAATGTAATAATATTTCATCAAATTCATTTAATTGACTACATTCTCGGATACGCAGGTCTGATAATATACATTATCGGTTTTGCCGGAGTACGGAGATCGGACACCGACTTTTGTCCAGGCAACGTTCAATCTGAAAACGTTTGTCTGTGTCAAAAACCAGCTAAAGCTCGTGGATTATATCACGTACAGGTGGACAAATCGTGTTCAACACAATATACTTGATCATAAGTTGACCTCCACTTTTTAAATGGCATATAAACGGTACATTAGAAATACCCATAGGGGCAAATTTTCGTCATATAAATATATTTCGTAATTTTCAACAATTATACTGAAATCGTTTGTTTAATTAATATAAAAATACATGTATTGTATCAATACTACAGAAAGTTGATAGTAACAATTATAATGTTGTACTGGTAATTAACCCATTCTGAATCAATCTGTTTACCATGGCAATAAATAGTATTGTGTGCCATTTATGCACCACTGCACATGTAATCGCCAATGATCCAGCCAAACTTCCAGCCCATTGTCGCCGAGTAACCGCCGTAACCACACAGTGATACAGTGCACAAACCCAATAGACTAATCAGTTTTGGTCGCCTTGGTTCATTAGTAAAAAACGGAACGGAACGAGACATAGACAACCACACCAGCCGTACTGTATCGCTTGGTTTCATTAATAACAATATAATCAAGTAATAGTGATCGTAGAAGTTTCTGTTAAGACAGTACTACGGGGCGCCATGCAGGACAGGTTAATTATGTGTACACAATTGAGTTTTGTAACACTAAAAATCACAAAATTAAATTCTGTGTCACAAAATTCAATTCTGTGTCACAAAATTCAATTCTGTCAATTCTGTGTCACAAAATTCATTGACAAAATTCAATTCTGTGTCACAAAATTCAATTCTGCATACGTTTCGTATACAAAATTCATTTTTGTTATAAAGGACTCAATTTTGTAAGACAGAATTGAGTTTTGTGAAGAAAATTCAGTTTTGTGGGACAGAATTCATTTTTGTCCACAAAAATTAGTTTGCGTAGGATAGTCTATGTCATCTCTACGTTGATTGGTTGAGATCGGTCTTAGTCCATTTTATTAGATGGTGGAGTACACTTGCAGGTTTAAATATTTCAATGCGAAAATATAACCCAATATATCAATATTATACTTCTTTATGGACAGTTATTTTGGTTATATTATGATTACAAATGAGTGGTCACACCATATAAGCATATACTTTGAAGGAGAAATAAGAAAAATATTCAGAATTTTCCCTCAATTATGTAAACAGGGTCAAACATAAAGTAGCCGGGACATAGCTAGACCTGAGAGCATGCCCATATATAGAGAATACCAGGCTAGTGTATTTTGATATCAAGTTTATCAGGCAAGGCCAGGAAACGCGTAGGAATTCCGAGGCTTGCCGAGGAATTCCTACCGTTTCCGAGCCGAGCCTGATAAACTTGATATTAAAATACACTAGCCTGGTATTCTATTTATCAGGTAACGTTTTATGCTCGAAAATGACATTAGATGACGTCGTAGATCTAACTATGTGTCTACATGCATTATTTACAGTATGCACCATCTTAGTATCCATGGTATCTACACAAATACTACAAATGGTTTCCTCAAATAGCCCAATACACACATTCTGTCTATAAACACAGACAGCAGTCAGAACACAGGTCACAGCGCGTGTATTATTGATTTAACTGGGGCAGATGTACCTTGCGATACACAATAAATGAGGTCAGTACTCGCGGGAGATTTACATGTACATGAATTATGTGTATAATTATAACGCAAATGAGTTTAAATACGAATGGGTTTGTCAACGTTTGACTGTTTGGAGATCTTTGAAGCAAAATGGCAGAATGAGAAATGAATCATCGGCAAAATGAGAAATGAATCATCGACATTGAATGTGAAGATCGGCGACCGTGACCCATTTCTCCAGTGCAGTTTCTGACCAATGGTAGTCCTTCTTACATGCGTGTGCAGAATTGACAGAATTGAATTTTGTTACACAGAATTGAATTTTGTGGCACAAAAGTGAATTTTGTGACACAGAATTGAATTTTGTGACACAGAATTGAATTATGTGGCACAAAATTGAAACAGAATTGAATTTTGTGACACAGAATTGAGTTTTGTGGACACAGAATTGAATTTTGTGGCACAAAAATGAATTTTGTTGACAAAATTGAGCCATGTCCCACTTGGCGCCCCGTAAGTACTGTAGTCTACACACCGTTTTTTTTCTTTTTCAATTATGAATACAAGCTACGTGTTTTAATTTAATGATAATAATGTGTTTTCAGTTTACATGTAGATCTATGTTAGTATTAATTTGGTGAACATTGAATAGCTCTCAGATTCACTTATTTTATAAGTGGCGGTAATTTAGTTTTGACTCGGTATGTAGGCTGCGGTTTACGTTGATCATAATGTGTGGCCGTGACTGGAGAAATGGGGCTTATGGGTTATGCGACCAATGTAGCCCCAGATCAGCCTGCGCATCCGCATCCGCGCAGTCTGATCAGGGACTACACTATTCGCCATTCAGTCAGTTAAACATCCACCATGCTTCTAACTATATTGAAGAATGCGAACATTGGTCAGGTGGGTTGCATCTGCAGATGAATTAATATCGGATATAGATTTATTAGTGATAATTTTAAAACAATTTGTTTATTTTTTAGTAAATTTCTTTATAAATCATTAGATCACACGTTTACATTCAACTCACTCACTCACAGTATTTTATTTTTAATTTTATAAACGGAATGGCGTTGGTAGTATTAGACTACATATTCCAAAGGTTTGTGTCTGTTTTGGTATTTTATTTTTAATTTTATAAATTAAATGCAGAGGCGTCGGAAGTGGGGCGGCAGTGACTGACGCCCCAATATTTGGGAAAAAAATGAAAAGAAAGTTTTTGGTGCGCGTCCGGGAATCGGGACGTGTTTTGGGTAAACAAACACCCTGGAAATCTCGACTGGCAAATTTCGGCAAATTCTATGTCACAGGGGAAATACCAATTCACCAAATTAGGACAAGTACTGTTCCGGATAGGTAGATGGGGGTGACTTTCTTGAAAAAATACAGTCGCGGGGAAGTATTATACTACATATTCCAAAGGACTGCCTCTGACACGCTTCAGAAGTGACATTTGTGTCTGTTTTGGTAAATAAAAAATCTCGTTCCGTTCCGTTCCGTAAAGTACCAATTACCCTAGGTGATTAGTACTTTACGGAACGGAACGGAACAAGCATCTTAACTAATGGTGTTATTAGCAACACGTTCAACGTATTGATATTGCATTATTAGGTTCCCAACGCATGATACTTACTTCAATTATGATGCACATTTTAATTAGTCACATCGTTAATTAACTGCATAAGTTTTTCAATTTCGTCAATTACCCCCACTTGGTACCCCAAACCGTGTTCCGTTCCGTTCTGTTACGTTCCGTAAAGTACCAAAGTTGTTAAAATGGTGACCCCGGGGTCAAAAATGGGCGTGGCCCGTTGGGTCAAATTTTATTTTTGACCAAATATGCTCATGTCATATATCAAATTGAAGGTATCGATGAGGCGATTGCTCTGGTGCAATATTTGTCGGAATCGGATGATTATGTCATCCATGATGGCCGCAAAAAGGTCCATTTATTCGAGATTTTGAATGTCTTTTTCTCGGGAACCACATGGCCGATGCTGGCCAAATTTCATAGTAAGTTAAGATCCTTGGGTGAAGCATTTTCATATTTGGTAAAATGAGTCGTCGCTTAATCCAAGATGACCGCCATCTAAAAATAGCACATGTCACATTCTCCTCTGGTGTTCATGGAGTCAGGTGAGCGAATTAGGGCCATCATGGACCTCTTGTTTTTCTTGTTCCGTTCCGTTCCGCAGAATACAGTTACCCATATATGTAACTGTATTTTTGCGGAACGGAACGGAACAAGGTGAATATGACGAAACCTCCAGCTAAACAATATTCAGAGATTGTTTTGTTCTTCATTTATTATGTATTCATGTATCAGTAGCCAACAGGTACAACACAATGATTTATTAATAGGAAGAAAATACACGCATGTTTACCATTAATTGTACATGTTTTCTGTCTGGAACCTTATATTTGGAACCCAGATTGAAACCTAATATTCACCGCTATTCCCCAGAACGGCCCCCATGTCAGCATACTGGCAATCTGGTAACGTAACTCCTACCACATGTTTTCTGTGAGGAACCCGCCTTCTTTGAAACAGTGTGAAACAACATTCACCTGTGTTCCCCAGAACGGCCCAATTTCAACACACTGGTAACGTAACTTACTCCTACCACCATGTTGAGTTAGTCTATTGTTTCACTTAACTATTTTTTTCTTGTTCCGTTCCGTTCCGCAAAATACAGTTACCAATATGGGTAGTTGTATTTTGCAGAACGGAACGGAACAAGACGAGTATGCGCAGTATACTACAAATAATGCACAGAATATATGAAGAATATGTGTCCATGAAACTTTACATACAGCTTTACCTCATTGACGGCTTAATAACCCTGCGAATCCTTTGTGAAACTTGACATTCACCAGCTTTCAGCAACGGTCCCATTTCAACACACTGATAAAGTAATTAACTCCTACAATCGTGTTGAGTTAGCCTATTATTTCATTTAACTTTTTTTGTGGTCGTGCCCCTTGCGGAAAGCCCAATATAGTAGGCACATTGGCCATTGCCAAACAAACGTTTTTGTTAATTACTAATCCAGCTCTCCGCGGGCGCGACATGCGAGCCGCTGCTATTTTTTTTTCTTGTTCCGTTCCGTTCCGCAGAATACAGTTACCCATATAGGTAACTGTATTTTGCGGAAAGGAACGGAACAAGGTGAATATGACGAAACCTCCAGCTAAACAATATTTAAAGATTTTGTTGTTCTTCATTTATTATGTGTTCATGTATCAGTAGCCAACAGGTACAACAAAATGATTTACTAATAGGAAGAAAATACACGCATGTTTACCATTATTTGTGCATGTTTCCACAGATCGAACACTAATATTCACCGCTATTCCCCAGAACGGCCCCCATTTCAGCATACTGGCAATCTGGTAACGTAAGTAACTCCTACCACATGTTTTCTGTGAGGAACCCGCCTTCTTTGAAACAGTGTAAAACAACATTCACCTGTGTTCCCCAGAACGGCCCAATTTCAACACACTGGTAACGTAACTTACTCCTACCACCATGTTGAGTTAGTCTATTGTTTCACTTAACTATATTTTTTCTTGTTCCGTTCCGTTCCACAAAAATACAGTTACCCATATGGGTAGTTGTATTTTGCAGTATGCTACACATAATGCACAGAATATATGAAGAATATGTGTCCATGAAACTTTACAGACAGCTTTACCTCATTGACGGCTCAATGCCCTGCGAATCCATTGTGAAACTTGACATTCACCAGCTTTCAGTTACGGTCCCATTTCAACACACTGATAAGGCAATTAACTCCTACAATCGTGTTGAGTTAGCCTATTATTTCATTTAACTATTTTTTTGGTCACGCCCGCTTGTGGAAAGCCCGATATAGTAGGCACATTGGCTTGCGCCCGGCATTGCCGTAAACGTTTTTGTAATGTACTATCCAGCTCTCCGCGGGCGCCATATGCGAGCCGCGGCTGTATTGTTTTTCTTGTTCCGTTCCGTTCCGCAGAATACAGTTACCCATATAGGTAACTGTATTTTGTGGAACGGAACAAGGTGAATATGACGAAACACCCAGCTAAACAATATTCTGAGATGTTTTTGTTCTTCATTTATTATGCATTCACGTAGCAGTAGGCGACAGGTACAACAAAATGATTTACTAATAGGAAGAAAATACACGCATGTTTACCATTAATTGTGCATGTTTTCTGTGTGGAGCCTTATATTTGGAACCCAGATTGAAACCTAATATTCACCGCTATTCCCCAGAACGGCCCCCATTTCAGCATACTGACAATCTGGTAACGTAAGTAACTCCTACCACATGTTTTCTGTGAGGAACCCTCCTTTGAAACGGTGTAAAACAACATTCACCTGTGTTCCACAGAACGGCCCAATTTCAACACACTGGTAACGTAACTTTCTCCTACCATCATGTTGAGTTAGTCTATTGTTTCACTTAACTATTTTATTTCTTGTTCCGTTCCGTTCCGCAAAATACAGTTACCCATATGGGTAGTTGTATTTTGCGGAACGGAACGGAACAAGATGAATATGAGCAGTATACTACAAATAATGCACAGAATATATGAAGAATATGTGTCCATGAAACTTTACCTCATTGACGACTTAATACCCTGCGTCCATTGTGAAACTTGACATTATCCAGCTTTCAGCAACGGTCCCATTTCAACACATTCATAAAATAATTAACTCCTACAATCGTTTTGACTTAGCCTATTGTTTCATTTAACTATTGTTTGTAGTCGTGCCCGCTTGCGGAAAGCCCGATATAGTAGGCACAGTGGCTTGCACCAAACAAACGTTTTTGTTATGTACTATCCAGCTCTCGGCGGGCGCGACATGCGAGCCGCGGCTATCTTTTTTTCTTGTTCCGTTCCGTTCCGCAGGATACAGTTACCCATATAGGTAACTGTATTTTGCGGAACGGAACGGAACAAGGTGAATATGACGAAACCTCCAGCTAAACAATATTCCGAGATGTTTTTGTTCTTCATTTATTATGTATTCATGTATCAATAGGCGACAGGTACAACACAATGATTTACTAATAGGAAGAAAATACACGCATGGTTACCATTAATTATGCATGTTTTCTGTGTGGAACCTTATATTTGGAACCCAGATTGAAACCTAATATTCACCGCTATTCCCCAGAACGGCCCCCATTTCAGCATACTGGCAATCTGGTAACGTAAGTAACTCCTAACACATGTTTTCTGTGAGGAACCCGCCTTCTTTGAAACAGTGTAAAACAACATCCACCTGTGTTCCCCAGAACGGCCCAATTTCAACACACTGGTAACGTAACTTACTCCTACCACCATGTTGAGTTAGTCTATTGTTTCACTTAACTATTTTTTTTCTTGTTCCGTTCCGTTCCGCAAAATACAGTTACCCATATGGGTAGTTGTTTTTTGCGGAACGGAACGGAACAAGATGAATATGCGCAGTATACTACAGATAATGCAAAGAATATATGAAGAATATGTGTCAATGAAACTTTACAGACAGCTTTACCTCATAGACGGCTTAATACCCTGCGAATCCATTGTGAAACTTGACATTCACCAGCTTTCAGCAACGGTCCCATTTCAACACACTGATAAAGTAATTAACTCCTACAATCGTCTTGAGTTAGCATATTATTTCATTTAACTATTTATTTGTCACATCGCCAATGAATGGTAACATATTGGAGCCAATCGGACTACGGTAATTAGTATCTCTCTCGCTGAAACTGATGAATAGTGATTGCACATCGAAATATCCATACATCCTTTTTGTAATCCATTGTGAAACCTACATGTACCCTTCACCCGTTATCCTGAGAACGGTGCACTTTAAACGCAGTAGTAACACTACTAACCACTAACACTTGTGTTGATTGAGGTCTACTATCTTGTGCATAAAATATTGTTTCTTGTTCCGTTCCGTTCCGCAAAATACAGTTACCCATGTGGGTAATTGTATTTTGCGGAACGGAACGGAACGGAACCAGATAAATAACGAAACGGCGAAACAATATGCTTTTCATTATCCATTTATTATGCATTCACATGGGATCAGTCGACATACACAATTAATAATAGGAGGAAAATACAAACCTGTTTAACATTAATTATATTATTGTATTTTATTTCAATTATAATATTCATTTTGTTACCCCCTTTTGGTGCCCCTGTCGTTGTTCCGTTCCGTTCCGTTCCGTTCCGTTTCGTTCCGTTCCGCAAAATACAGTTAGCAACGAAAACACAGAACCAGGTGATATCACCTGCGTTTGTGATCCCGGAACTAGGTCACGTAGAACAATGCAAATTGACCCCCAATATAACTGTATTTACTTCGGAGCTTATTGCATTTGAAAAAGCCCTCATATTCAACCTGAAATTAAAAGACTACAATAACACTGAAATCATAACAGACTCAATAAGCGCCGTCCAAGCAATCAACACAGGTAATTCCAAAACGAGACATTACAAGGTCCATACCATTAAAATTCTCATACGTAGACATATGGACCAAGGAAAATATATTAATATAGTGTGGTAGAATTCGGGTCCGAACTAATTCGGGAACGAAGTCGGGATTTAGCAAAGACAAATTCTCACTAAATAAGTACCTGTTTCTGCTATTGTTGGTGTTAGCAGAAGCATTAACGTCTGTATTCTGTAAATCCATCGATATTTATCGATGACATTGACCTTTTATGTGGTTTTAACATCATTTTCTATTGTAAACATGTGCTTTTACAAGTCAAATAAACACAGTCTTGAAAGTCCGGAGATCCGGACTTGAATGAATCTGATTGAATGAAATTATCTGTGACTTACCAATGAAACGGTTCGTCCCAGCAAATTTCGGCCGACAGAGGTCATTTGGGGTTAATACTGTGTGCGAGTATAAAAGCTCTCGATTTTCGTTACTCGTTGGCAGATCAACTCTGCTAGAATTGGGGGAGGTTCCAAACACCTCCAGGGATTTACGTTCACGAACATATGAGATTAATATAAATCTCCTATTCAGGGCAGATCAACTCTGCTAGAATTGGGGGAGGTTCCCAACACCTCCAGGTGTTTAAGTACACTAAAACATTAGGTTATTTTAAATCTCCTATTCAGTGCAGATCAACTCTGCCAGAATGGGGGAAGGTTCAAATACACTGCCAGTCATGTGGGATTTAATTAGCAATATCCAGTTCTTTGTAAGCACTTCATATTAGAAAACGGGAGCTCATTCTGACAATTGCAATATTTTTAATGAGTCACGGACGCTTCTAATGACGTTTAAAACATGATGACGTCAACGTCAAAACATTATTGCTTTGTCGCTCCATTACGGACGTAATTTGGAACGTCTCTATTGTATTCATTTGACATAACTTGGCGCATAATAAGAATACGTAATAGAGGGTGAGGAGGCCAGCCAATCAAATTCGCTCCAGGTGTTATTACACGTATGCACACATTTATGAAATGGGTTAAACACGGCATAACAAGGATGTCATGTGATAATGAAGTGTATGAAATCAATCCGATTTACCGTTGCAGAGAAAATGTGTACCCGAAAACTTGTACGCAAATCTTACGGACGCAAATGTCTACTGTCTGTTCCACGTTTTGCTGCCGACGAACTTTTGGCTATTAAACATATTAAATCTAAAAAATATTTAAAAGTAAGTACTTTTTCATCAATAACAAAAAAGATTAAATTCCATCAAATATTTATTTTATTGCGAAAAAACGATTTTTCTATGGGGATTTAACGTGGGGAGTCAATTTCCAATTTTTTTCGTTTTCTGATCCTGAAGGATCAAAAAACGATTTTTTTTGGAAATTGACTCCGAAACCTGGCGAGATAGCTTGAAAATGATGTAATTAAGAAAGCAAAAGTTAGATTTTAAAAATTGGTGGACAAATCAAAAAATATTTTTAAAAAATCTATTTTTAGCCCCCATGTTAAATTCCCATAGGAAAATCGTTTTTTCGCAATAAAATCAATATTTGATGGAATTGCATGAAACAAAAAATTGGGGAGGGTGACTTTTTTGTAATTGATGAAAAAGTACTTACAGTACTTTTAAATATTTTTTAGATTTAATGTGTTTAATGGCCAAAAGTTCGTCGGCAGCAAAACGTGGAACAAACAGTAAGTAAGTTGACCTTTACTTTGTGCACGAAGTCCAATGCGTGTGGTATGGATGATAATATTGATGGTAATAAGGAAGTATATGAAGTGCGGCGAAGCCAATCCGACTTACCGTTGCAGAGATAACGCAAATTTTACGGACGCAACTTTCTGAGTAATTTGACCTTGACCTTGGACACGAAGATCGTATGAGTGAGGTAATGAATGAAAACATGGATGATGATAAGGAAGTATATGAAGTTTGAAGGCAATCGAACTTACCGTTGCAGAGATAATAGGTACCAGAAAACGTTAAAGCAATTGGGACGGACGGACGAAACGAACGGACGGAATGATGAAAACTATATGTGTCCCGTCAACACAATGCGTATGTGCCGTGAAACATTTTTGATATCGTGTCAATACGACCTAATCACTGCGTATGAATATGTGCTGTTGTCATGCTAGTCGATTCTCTGATTTTGAGGATGCGGCTGAGGTTATTTCTTTGCATTATAAAGCTATTTGTTACGACAGCTTAAAAGGGATATATGCGCAATATCGTATCTCGTTATCACGACTATGGCGGAAAGAAATAATTCTGCTGCATTTTCATTGGCTACCTATGTCGTGGGAATGAGATGCTATGTCGTGGTAACGAGATGCTATCTCGTGGGAACGAGATGCTATCTCGTGTGAAGGATGCTATCTCGTGGGAACGAGATGTTATTAGCCCAGGTTCTTAACTACATATATAGGCCGAATTGTTCACTTTGTGATACAAGCATGCAATTTGGTGGAGTTATAGATAACCACGAATTGATTTTTTTTAAGATATGGAGCCATCTCAGATTTTACCCATGACGACCCAGAAATCCAAAATGGCCGCTAAAATCATAATTTTCATAAAACAAAATATAAAAATATATAATAATATATGGCTCATGACCACTCAAAAATCCAAGATGGCTGCCAAAAACATCACAATTTTAATAGTTTAAAATGGGATAAGAACTTGAAATTGAGTAGAGTTGTTGAGAATTACAGATACATTACTTTAAAATTAGTTTACCATCTCAGATTGTACTAATTGAAACCAAAAATACAAGATGGCCACTGGTAATTATGAGCATTAAGGATAAAATACTATTTAAAAATGTTCCTTTTCTGATAAAGGCTTGAACTGTGGTGTAATTGTAGAGAACCATACATTGTTGTTTTGAGACTTGAAAATCTCATATATGACGACAACAAATCCAAGATGGCCACCAGAAATCAGTATTTATAGATATTAAACTTTTGAAATCATAATTTTGAAGTAACAACATGAAAGTGTTGTTGTAGAGAAACAAAATCTTTTTTTAAATGTGGAATTATCTCCAAATTTAACCACAAGCGGCTTGTATATTCAAGATGGCCCCCAAAACCTAACAGAATACTTATCAACATTAAGGTATACACAAAGTTTACTGCGTGCCTGCAACAACTCGAAACAATCCAAGCCTAGGTGTACTGACACAAAAGACTTAATGGAGTTGGTTCAATTTATAACATATCCAGTACATTTTTCACTGTTATGAATATAAGATGAACAGTTAAAGTCAACTATATTTTTGTATGAATACATGATCACAGGGTCATTATTTCCTGGCCCCATTAGTCTACATTGAGTAATGATATTGGTCTCCAGTTTGTAAGTGTTGATAAGTCACTATTTCAGTCATAATACGTTTGATTATTTGTCGGTATTCTGTTTTCAAAAGTAAACTATTATTTAATTTAAAATAACCCGGACATCTTTCATTGCACTGTGTTTGTAAATAAATATATATCCTTTAGTGATTTTACTTGTTGTTATGCGGTTAATTAGAAAATAATCTAAACGAAAAAATATTGGCCGTTTAGTATTTGAATGCCATGTGAATTTCTTTGCATTAGGATTTAGTATTCTCCATATATCATTTAGGTCATACTTATTTATGATTGACAATAATTTATCTCTTGTTCTTTTGTTTGTATCTTTTCTTCCATTTGTTTTATCTAAATCCGGATCTAATATTATATTAAAGTCACCCCCTAATATTAGTGTCTCAAGTTCGACCGAGTCTAAACATGTCTCTAGATCTTAAAATCGTAAACTCTTTTCATTTGAACCATATATGTTTATTAGTGTGTAATCTTTATCGGAAATGCATATTTTAAGGACCTGTATTCGACCGGTCAAAACATCCGCGTACTGTTTAGTTTCGTAATCGAGACCTGGTTTTATTAAGATGCATGTACCTTCCTTATTGCTGAATTCTCCACTAAAATAAGCATCCCCATCCCATTTCCTCTCCCACTGAAGTTTGTCAAAGGTAGTAAAATGCGCTTCTTGTACAAAACATATATTATAGTCATTATCCTTTATCCATTGAAATAGTTATAGACGTTTGATTTTTCACCCCATACCCTTAACATTAAAGGTTCATATTTTTAAATCCATATGTTTATATTATACGTAGAGTCTGGAACAGTTAATCAAGCACATTTCTACAACTTGCCTGTATCGATCCAGGGGCCTATCAAATATGAACACAAAGAGATGTGGAATGGAGGTAAGTGAGAATTGCATGAGTAATGATTTGTGAATGAGTGTCATCAAGTTAAATTATATACACTACACATGAAATAAATACATGCAGATACTTATACGTTTCAATTGTGTGTGCGGGTGTGTCTGCCTCCAATACATGTCCGCTTGAAAAAATGCAATGCTAAGTTTATCATTATATTATCATTGATGTCAAGATCATTCAAGCTGCAAAGGGATTGGAACCATGATTATTTATTTATTATTTTCAACGATTCTATTTCCGTTGTGACAAAAACGTAACATTTTAATTTGTAAAAAGAGATGAAAGGCAAACACGTCCGTATCCACATTCCCACATGTCTCATTGAAATATTCTATTTGAGTCGGATGTATTAACTCAATATGGTATACAGATCATCGTTGAAAACATTCCATAATATCTTGTGTGCATGTACATGTACTAAATCACTATCAGGAGCAATGAAAGATTATTTTTAATTAATTATTGACGCTGGTCCATGAATGTGAGCATTACATGTTGTAATAAATAAAATCGATGTAGGTGTCCAAGAAAAGTAGAGGCAACAAAAACAAAATCATCCGTTCTACGTACTTTGAAAAATGTGTAATATGAAATCATCTTTAAGTTACAGAACCACCAGCGTTGTTTTAAAAGTCAAACTATCAACATGTTATATTGTTAGATTGTGTTCACTACAATAGGACATTTAAAAGACCCGGAGTGGTGGACTTAATATTATGAAATTCATGTGGGCCCCCGGTTGAGAAAAGGTATGCCACGACACCTGCGATCATCGTAGCACCAGATGTGCCTGCTCGGCCGTGCAGTCTGATCAGGGCCTACGCGTTGAATGGACTGTCGTTCATGTCTATGTCAGACAAATGATACAGGTCCAAATCCGACTTAGTGATTGTGCAAAATGGGTCAGTATCTACGATTTGTATAAATGCTGTAGGGTACATTTCTCCAACCGGCAGCCCATGTCATAAAGGCAATTTAATGATACAGACATGCTTATCAATGTATATACACATACACTAGTTCATACTAATGCACAAGCAATATGTTTGTCTAATATTTCCCTGTAGATGGGACATAAATGAGGGATCGTAGCTAGTTATCCCCCTCTGAACACCTATTTACAGACATGCGGTCATATCCTGTATTTCAGCTTTTATTTCTTACAAAATAAATATTTTTTTGCGAGCAGAGTAGACCCAGTTCAGACTGCAGATATGTGCAGTCTAATCTCAGTATACATATTGCAATAACATTAATAAGTGTGAAACTATGAATCTGACAAACAATGCAGTCCTGGATCAGATTACGTAGATACATGGGATGATCTGTATCAACACTAGTCAAAAACACAAGAATAATTCCTTTTTTTCACAACAATTCCTGCTACATTCACCCTTGTTACAATGGTTACAGGCATTCAGACCCTAACTTATACAATTTGGACCGGGTTTCTATAAATAACTCCAAAGGGAGACAACCAGCCACGATCTCCTACTGCAATATATTCCAGTCTCAAATGTGTGGACCATCGGGCTAGAGAAAAACAAACATGTTAAACTAATTATTAGACATGTGCGCCCAGTGTAGTCTCCCTCTACGTACTATTTATAACACGTTCGGAAACCTGCACTGGGATACAATCCGTTAGCCTTAACGAGCGGATTATCGACCGTATATCGACCATAATTGCTGCTTGCACAGACAAAGCAATATTAACAATGGTTATGTATGGGTATATACTATACGGGTCCATAGCTGAGAAAACGGACGTTACAATATTCGTGACCAGCATAACCACAGATCAGCACGTTATCACATGCAGTGTCATCCCTACAACAGGCTTACGGACATCAGCAAATGGGATTTATCAAAATATGACTCTGTAAATCAAAATGAGCAAGATACCCAGTAATTACAAATGTTGCAATATATTTTGTGTCAGCCGACGGCCCAATTATGTATTATTAACAATTCTCTTAATTTAAGTAAAGTGACACACACTACCAGGGTATGATCAAACAGTTATTCTAATCTCATTTAGTATTGAAACGTTTAGTGATAATACATCATGTACATTATATGTAGATGCGGTTTTTATTTCCTAATCAGACGTACATGTTATAATTAAAGGTCAATGGCCATCTTGTAGCTATGGTAATATGACATATATGCACTATTTGTATTAGCACTATCCATGCGCTCTTTTGTTGTTAGGTTTGTTTCAATTGCATTACATGTACTTAACAAGTGTATATCATTTGACAATACATACTGATATTTAAGGTAAATACTAATTTGTGCGGCCATCTTGAATTGATGCAAATTATCTAATTTGACAGTTATATTTCACTAACATCCAATACTCTATTAGCATAACTAACTTCACCAAGAATAACATTTGAAATGATAACACCTACCATTTGAGAAAAACGTAACATTGCAAGACAAAACAACATTATTTGAAGGCAGCCATCTTGGCTTTTAGTCACCACAGGTGAAATATGAGATGGCAAATCATTTTTAAAATAATGTAAACACAATGTATATGTAATTATCTACAACTATGCTGAATTTATTATCTCGTTGGAAAATATTTTTAAAATATATTCTGATCAAGACGTTGAAATTGTATTATTTTGGCGGCCATCTTAGATTTCTAGGTCGCTGGGAGCCAACTCGGATATTTTTTCTATATGTTATAAGCATGTGTATATCTGTTGGACGAAGTCATGTTAGGCTTGTTTCAATTATAAGTACTTACCATTGCATACGAGAGTAAATACTGGAATTTAAGGTAAATAATGATTTTGGTGGCCATTTTGAATTAATGCAAATGATCTAATCTGACAGTTATAGTTTAGTAACATCCAAGACTCTATTGGTATACTAACTTTACCATGAATAGCATTTAAAATGATAATACGTAACACCTGTGCAAAAATATAACATGCAGGACAAAAACACCATTATATTGATGGCTGTCATCTTGGATTTTGGGTCGCATTTGTGAAATCTGTGATAGCAGATTATTTGTTAAATAATGTATATATAATTCTCTACAGCTTTGTTAAATTTAAGTTTTTTATGTTATTTGGAAATATTTTTTAAAAATATTCTGAAATTTTATGTTCTTAGGTGGCCATCTTGAATTTCTGGACAGCTGCGAGCTAAATCTGATTTTTTGTAATTGTATATGAATTGATATGTCTTTCCCTATAACTCCACACAATTTCAGCTTTATTTTTTATTCGATGAACATGGAAACGGCGGCCATTTTGGATTTCTGGGTCGTCATAGGCAAAATCAGAGATGGCTCCATATCTAAAAAAATGTTCGTGCGAAATTTCTTAAGTTACGAACTTCTTAAGAATTCTTCAGTATTG
This sequence comes from Conchocele bisecta, assembly GCA_029237695.1. Lineage (NCBI taxonomy): Eukaryota > Metazoa > Mollusca > Bivalvia > Lucinida > Thyasiridae > Conchocele > Conchocele bisecta. The sequence goes on along the minus strand of CM055274.1, from coordinate 9,142,595 downwards.
GAAATCCATCAAGTCCTTTGAATGTAAAGTTTCGATCCGACTTTGACAACCAGACGACAGCTGTCAAATCAGCTTCCTTAGTCCAGCATGTTGACAACCAGGAAAGTGAATTGGACTGACACTGAGTGTCTCATCCACGGCGCCCAGCGTGATCGGAATCCTAGGCCACACTATAAAATGCTTTTTTTACAGTTGGCCAGGTCTTGTTCCTCGGTTGGAAAACTGATGTTGTCCAGTCGATTATTGATGGCTGAGACAACATCATTAATACACCGACTGCGAGAAACCGAACTCCTAGAGAAACCGTGGATGTCGACGGCCTCGGAGTAGAACTCGCCCTTCGCCAGGTAGCGCAGGGTAGCGCAGGATAACCAGTGTCTGCAAAGTTTCAAGTGCTTGAGATTTTGATGATCTCAAATGTGATTTGTATTTGCTTTAACTTTTACTGTATACTATACGGGGCATGGAGTTGCTATATTGGCCATCTTAGTATATGCAATCCATCAGTAAGTTTTACCTCTTGTGGCGTTTGACACATACCACAAATAATTTGACATACCCATAAATACAAGTTTGTGCAACGTCCTATTGGTTGTTTTCAGTAAACTTATACACAAAGTCTGATTTCCTATTACTTTTAGGGGAAGGGGCCAAATGACTTTGGTGTGGAATGGACCTGGAACCAGGTCGGGTTATTCTACTTTCAGGGCTGAATATACATTTTTTCGATGTAAATATTCCGTTTTGATTTTGGGATCCCCCCTCCCCCAATGCAGCAGGTTGAATATGGGATCGAACCAGTTGGCCAGTCCTTACATGACCTTAACCTGTTGTATAGCTTTCTGGCATACTATTTATAGCACGCTGTTATCATAGCTGTCTATAATGTATTGCACCACATTGTAATACTTTTTCTGTCATATTATTAGCTGTATGTGTCAAACGGTCGAAGTGATGAAACTGTAAAATGGCTGTACATACAAAGATGGCGGAGATGTACCATATAGTATAAAATTAAAAAAAATGTTGTTTTCTGAAAATGTTCTGGAAATGGCTGCGAACATTTCACAGAGATGGGTAATATTCCTAATATGACAACAAAGTACATATATTACTTTTGAAAGTTATTTGATGTATGTGTTCCAGGCGCGGATCCAAGATTTCGGGTTAGGAGGGGCGTAACTATTTTGCAATACGTGACTATATTATCGAACGAGCAACGCTCGTTCGCAGACCCCCCGTAATTTTTATGAAATCTACATCGCATTTCCTGCGTTCTAGCGCATTTTGGAGCAAAAGTATTGACACTGTCACAGTATGTTTAGACATGATTTTTGATTGAAAACGTTTATTGTTTGGCTGCACCCCCCCCCCCCCCCTAATAAATTGACAACGCGAACGTAGAAACGTGACTTGTAACGTGTAAAAAATCTTTACTCGGCGAATTTTAGGTGGGGGGGGGGCGCGCGCCGGTCCGCACCCCCCCCCCCCCCTGAATCCGCCCATTTACAATTATAGTGAATTACACTACCTTAAACCACATAATAGTTAGTAGCTACTCCATAAGCCACGTTATATATCAGGCTGCATTTGTTGGGCTAACTGATCAACAGCTATAAGTATAGCGAGTCACTACTCTATAAGCCACGTTATATCAGGCTGCATATGCTGGCTAACTGATAAGCAGGTAAAAGTATAGTGAGTCACTATTCTATAAGCCACGTTATATCAAGCTGCATTTGCTGGACTAACTGATCAACAGCTACAAGTATGGTGAGTCACTACGCTATAAGCCACATTATATCTGGGTTGCATTTGCTAGCTAACTGATAAGCAGCTAAAGCTAGATAATCCGGTCTGTTTACGCACTTAGGGCCCCTATAAGTGATTTGAAAAACTTACAAAAACTTCCAAAAAATAAACACACTACAGACAAACACTTAAACTAAATAAACAGACGAACGGACGTACGTACGATCAGTAGTGAGGGTAATTGTATTAATTAGGTAGGATGTATCGTTGTTAAGTAATGCCAAAAATTAACGGACAGACAGACAGACGTAAGGATAGGGCGAAACCTATAGGGTGAAATATGCACCGCCGATTTGACGGCGATGTTATTCCTGGAATACATGTATGGCGGCCGCGACACTTGCGCCAAAAAATATTCGTACGACAGCCCAATACCTATCGTAGACATACGAGGAAAGTTACGAATTTCGCAAGAAAGTTCGCACGAAATTGACGTTAGTGAAAAGGTAAAATGCGCCTAAGAAGTTCGTACGATAATTTCTTATCGTAAGAAGTTTAGTCAAACGGGCCCCAGGGCTATATGTCGTGGGAACGAGATACTATGTCGTGGGAACGAGATAGAAAAAGAATTGCGCATTTCCCTTTTAAGCTGCCGTAATTTGTAGTGTTGACGGGATAAATAGAATAGTAGGTTAGTGCCGTGAATGGGAAAAAAATATGGCAAGGCTTAGGAAACGGGATGGGCGATGCTCTATTCGCTATACCCTCTTTGTATGCCGGTGGTATAATAACAAACTCGTGTTCACATAATATGTTATACATATATCCCATCACAGTTAGGAACCAAGTATGTTTGAATCGAACAATGATCAGGGGCCACATGTGTCCTTAAGGACCCGTTCTATACCTGATCATCATTTGATTCAAAGATAATTGCTTCGTAAATGTGATGGAATATATCTACATGTATAACATATTATGTGAACACTGCCTCGTTACTGTATCCTATACGGCACATGGAGTTGCAAACTGTGCAAACTGTGAAGTAGAACATATGATATAATGTAGTTAATCACATGTACAAAAGCCAGGACAACGGACTCCTATCAATTATATCAAACCAAACAGTAAAATATGTCAGTTTTCTGGACAGGTTTGTATTTTTAACAACATGAACCACCATTGTAAATAGCATCATACGCAGAAAATGCCACAGCGTACACTTTTAGCTGGCAAATCATCCAGCTACCAAATCCGGCGACATGTAAACAGGTATCCGAGTGCATTGTCCCTGGTGCCTACTAACCTACTATGCGTGTAACTATGGCTTTACATACGGGTTACGTGTACACTAACAATAGGCTGTCAAATTGAAAAGATTACACATCAAAAGTTTATTTTGAGACTGATGGGAAAAATGCTCAGATATCTCGTCATTTGTATATTTTACTGGTATAATAGTTATAGCATGCCGTTGTCATTATATGTCTATGATGTATTGCACCAAATTTTATTTGGTTTACTGTCACATTATTTGCTGTATGTGTCAAACGCACAAAGTGGTTAAACTGCACGATGGTTTGTACTTACAAAAATGGCGGAGATGGCAACTCAATGTACCATATAGTATACAGTAAAAAGACAATAGTGTTATATTAATATATCACATCACTCTTATAAAGCAATTATCATTGAAGCCAAGTGTATCTACAGTACAGTAAACAGTAGCCTATTTCACCAAAATTGTACAGTATACTTTTCTTGCTAAGTACACTTTCAGGGAGAAATTTTCAATTTAAGGATAAATTTATTTAGTTTTATTATGCTGAATTTATTACATTATCACAGCCATTTAACCTGTGAAAATGTAATAAATTCTGTAATAATTCTGCATACGTTTAATAATAAAATATATGCAGTCGCTTGTTCTATATGAAATAATGCATTTCAGGAAAAATAAATGATTACTCCCTCAAAGCATACTTTGCTAGATAAGTATACTTTGCAATGTTGGTGAAATATGCTACTGGATGAGGCAGACGATGATAAGAATTAAACAAGCCCTCGGCGTGGTGGCGGGGAGAATGCTCCCTGAACCCCATATCGAAATTTGGTTCGCCTCGTCTGTTTTTTACTTCTGTTTACCGCGGAGCCCCGCAGGGGACGTATAATTTTTTTGTTATTAATTCGTTCCCTCAATTTAACAATTCGTTCCCACGAATTAACAATTCGTTCCCTCGAATTAACAATTCGTTCCCACGAATTAATAATCCGCAACAATCCGTTCCCACGAATTGTTTTGGCGCCCAGTTGAGCGCGCAACACCTTCGATATACTTTGAAGCTATTTGAATTGTTAAAGGCACTCAGTAGGCACAAAATGTTCTTTATAGGAATTAAATAAGTGTATATTGTGTCACTATTCCACGGGTTCTAAAGATTAAGAGTGGCCGCTGTACAGGTATAATCATTCAATAATATTTATTTTACTGATAGTGACGCGCGTTGGTATCGGGCTGTTTTCATATGCAAATGAGGCATGCTATTTTTTAATTATTTATACTAATCAAATTCGTCACCTGAGAAAATAATATTTTCGACATATTATAAAGTTTGATAATTGCACATCAAAAAATAAATACAGAGTATAAATATTAATGTCCATTGACATTTTAAGGAAACACAGTTATCGCCCCTGATAACAGTGTGGAAAGTTATGTCTGATAAAAAAATGTATAATTATGCCAATCAATACGTGGGATAATGGTGAATGAATGTTTATTTTGCCAGATGATGTCTCTGATATAAAGAACATGTTGTGCCTACTGAGTGGGCATGTACCATGTACCAGGAAAAAATTGTTATGTTAATTCGAGGGAACGAATTGTTAACTCGTGGGAACGAATTGTTAATTCGTGGGAACGAATTGTCAGATTGAGGGAACGAAATGTTATTTCGTGGGAACGAATTAATAAAATATATTCCATATTCCCTGCGAAGCACCGTATGTTGCGGCCCCGAGCTATCTATGACTTAAAAGTGCTTACAATCATATGCCAAGCTGTGCACGATATGTAATACTATACTAGGAATTATACGCACCGTTATTCTATCCCTGTTGACGCGCTATCAATTATAGCACATCTGCCACCTGTGACATCATACGGTAACAGATATCTAGCTGTGACTGGATATATTGTGCTTATAGCATTTGTGGCATCAGATCAAATTGCACACACACACACAAAAAAGCCCATTAACAAATCCCATTACACCATCCACCTTTAGTACAGTACAGTATGAGACCAGGTGGGTCGGGTTGTGTGTCACAGGTCCGAGTCTTCCACCTGTGATGTATATTGTTTGTTAGAAGCACGATGATTGTTTCATTGATGAAATGGCGAACAGTGTAGATGCGGATGCACAGGCTGATCTGGATCAACAGTGGTCGTCAAATACACCAGCCCTATTTGTTCAGTCACGGCAACGTATTAATTGACGTTCAATAACATAATCAGCCTTCGTGGAATTGTGGGCAGAGGGGCATTTAATGATCTATTCTTAGTTTCTATACATGATCATCCTTTGATTCAAAGATAATTGCTTCGTAAATGTGGTGGAATATATGTATACCATTTGTATATGTTATCTCCCTTTGAGATAACATAGTATGTCACGCAAATTTCTATAGGGGCAGCCATTGTCGTGCTGCGCATAAACGGCGAGTACGACCAAGAAAATAGTGCCCCTTGCCAACTCTATAGTTTTCACAGTTTTTGTGTTCAGTTTATCAGTTAAATTTTGGAAAATACGAATCAAGACATATCGTGCGTATGAATATAGCAGCTATTATCTTTAGGTCTCACGGTACAGTACGTACGGAGGTAGCTACACAAATTCGCATCCGATATGTTATATACGGCTACAATTTGACCAATTCAAAAATGTCAAAATTGAGTTAACTCTATATTTAATACCCTTAAACTAATATTTGTGTATGTAGAACTAGTAAATTGCCAAACATAATAGAACAGGGAAATAATTTTCCCATGTAATCCATATTTTCTCTAGTTGTTGTTCAACATTCATCGTAACGAAATGAAGCTTTCAAATTTACGAGATATACATGTAAATGTCAGATAAACACCTTGAGCCAGTAAAATAACCAATTTCTGCATGTGTATATTCTTTATTAATAATTTATTGATACAGCTTTGACAGTTTTATATCGCTAACATATCAAACACGCATGATAACCGATTGAAAAAATCACTCTTCAGTGCGTTACATTAAAGACATAGGGTTGAGAGAGGTATGGAGCGGGGTAGCTGGTTACATTAAAGATCTGGGGTGGTTAGAGGTATGGAGCGGGGTAGCAATTTTGTTACTAGTATGGAGCTAGCAGTAAAAGTGTGGGGGGGTGAACGCTTTTCTATATATTTCAGTACTAACCCTGCAAGTTAAACCAGTGTGATTTACAAAGTTAAATTACCCCACACACCGATCAGTTTTTGTGGAGATAACAAGCAGGGTTCAGAAAGGGAATGGGTACTAAATACAACATTTTTATTTTACATGGTCTTATTTCGCACATAATCAACTCGGGTAAAAAGCTGTATTGTGCTTTCGTCGATTTTTAAAAAGCCTTTGATTATGTAGTGCGGGACAATTTGTGGTTAAAATTAATAAAGATGGGAGTTCGCGGTAAAGTTTTGAATGTAATAAAATCCATGTACTGTAACGTTAAATCGAGGGTAAAGAACAATAAAATGCTAAGCGATAAATTTTCTTGCATCTTGGGCGTACGTCAAGGTGATTGTTTATCTCCCTTTTTATTCAGCATGTTTGTGAATGATCTTGAATTGGAATTTTAAACGAGTGGTTTGGAAGGAATTGATATTGGTATGCTAAAACTGTTTATACTTCTATATGCCGATGCTATAGTGATATTCGCAGAATCAGAAAGTGGAATGCAAACTGGCCTGAACTTATTACACAAATACTGCATAAAATGGAAATTAAAGGTCAATACTGTAAAAACTAAGATACTCATTTTTCGTAAAGGGGGAACATTGCGAAGAAACTTATAATTTTACTATTACAACACCATCATCGAAATAGTGAGTAAATTTACATATCTCGGTATAGTTTTTAATACAGGTGGATCTTTCATCTTTCACGGCAACACAATCGCTTTTATCTGGCCAAGCTAAAAAATCTATGTTTAGGCTTAATGGATATTTATACAAATTCACTGATATTACCGTAATACACAGATTGCAATTCGTTGACAAATTAATTCAGCCCATTCTAAATTATGGATCTGAAATTTGGGGTTTTGTAACGGGTAATCAAATTGAGCGTGTTCATTTGCAATTTTGTAAAAACTTCCTAGGGGTGAACAAATGTACTCAAAGCGATTTTGTCTATGGTGAAGTTGGCAGAACTCCACTCCTTATTAGAAGCTATATGATAATTATTAAGTATTGGTTTAAAATTATTGAGTCAGAACCCCATAACTATATCAAACATGTATATAATATTATGTTAGATGACATACAAACGTTTTCGAAAAAAACAAATTGGGCATCACTTATCAAAACAATGCTAGCACGCTATGGCTTTTTTCATGTTTGGCTAAGTCAGGGTGTCGGCAATATAGATGCGTTTTTATCAATGTTCAAGCAAAGATTAACTGACAACTATATACAAGAATGGCAAACACGTCTTAACGAATCTAGTCGTGCATTATTCTATCGCCAGGTATGCGACTTCAAACTTCAGTATTATTTGAAAGACATCACACTACCAAAATTTCGTAACGCTTTCTCCAGATTAAAAGTATCATCTCACCGCCTAGAGGTAGAAGCCGGTAGATGGAACAGAACTCCGATAGAAAACAGAAAATGCACATTATGCCATTGCTTAGAAGATGAATATCACTTTATATAGAATGTAACATGTATACAGATATTAGAAAAACATATATAGATACTTATTATTGGAGGAGACCGAACATGATTAAGTTTATAGAATTATCAAAATCAGAAAATTCAAAAACTGTCAAAAGTTTAGGCATGTATTTATATCAGGCGTTCAATATTAGAAACGAGAATTTATATTTACATAATTAGATCATCTTCTCCCAACGCATCTAATGATTATACACATACCAAACAGTATAATTTCCCACGATATACGTGAATACTCATTTAACTCGATGTGCTTGATATTTTACGTACATACTGATAATAGTGGTCAAATTATTGTCACACATAGTTATTACATAATGGTGGTCATATGCCTGACGTGTTGTATGTGAAAGAAATGAACTTAATTGTTTTGTCTGTGGTATTATGTAAGATGTAGTTGTGCAGTAAATTCAGCATGATTATAATGCCATTCTGAATCCCCAGCACAATTGTTGCATTCCACCACGCGTAATACACTTAAACGACTTTCTACTTATATTTACACCAGTCCTGCTGTTGTCTTTGTCACTATGATCAGTCAGGGGTGTAACTTATTTCAATTACGTTCGAAATAACCTGATACAGTTATTTCTTCTAGTTGTGTGAGAGTTGTCTCCCTTCTGTTATCAAATTGTAGATAACCTGTATCAGTTATTTCAGTATCTATCATGTCTACACAATTTAAAAGGGAGGTAACACAAAATCAAGTGTTAACTTAACTATAGTTTACAGCGTGGTGTTAATTCCCTTGTTCATTTTGATACCACGTTTGCCATAACCGTGATAATCATGACAGCGATGGTGAATTGTATGCTGTTTTATTCGTATAATTCGACGACATGTTCAACATGTTGAAATGTTGGGATGTTCATTGAATTGGTTTAACTGTGTCTCTCACTGCTACAGCATCTACAAAGAAAACAAGTATTCTCAACTCTACGACATGTTCATCGATGTTTCACTCTAAATATCTGGCATGTTCCTCATTTGCATTATATATTACGACTAATACCATGATCATGATAATTTACGTGAATACATACATCAGAATAGGGTATTTAGATAAAATATAAACGATACACATCTATTCTCTGTTCCACGTTTTGCTGCCGACAAACTATTGGCCATTAAACACACTCAATCTTAAAAATATATAAATGTAAGTAGTTTTTCATCATTAACATTATTAATAAAGAAGTCAACCTCGCCAAAAAAATTATTTGAAGAATTTCCATCAATTTTTTTTATTATTGCGAAAAAACGATTTTCCTATGATTCTAACTATTGTTTTCTTATTTACATCATTTCCAAGCTATCCAGCCAGGTTTCGGAGTCAATTTCCCTTTTTAGTTTCGTTTTTTTTAACTCCTCCCTCCCCTCCCCCCCACCACTGCTTCCACCTCTCCCCCCACCACATGAAATTAATGTTTTGCTATAAAATCAAAATTTGAATATTTGATGGAATTTCATCAAACTAAACATTTTGGGGAAGGTGACAGGCATGCACTATATTAGAATAACCCGTGAAGTTATTTCGAATAACTTCCTCAAGTTATGTTGACATTCAACAAAGGTCGTATTTGTTTGTGACAAACATAACCTATACCAGTTATGTGTAATAACTGTCTCGCGTTATCTTGAAAGATAACCCACAGCTGGATTTCACATATGTGCATAACATGCAGATATACACATGACTGACACACATGTCAAGTTATCTTCATGATGGTGTACATTCAATTTCCATATACCATGGCAGGCATGCACTATATTAGAATAACCCATGGTAGTTACTTCGAATAGCTTCCTCAAGTTATGTAGACATTCAACACAGTTCGTATTTGTTTTTGACATACATAACCTATACCAGTTATGTGTAATAACTGTCTCACGTTATCTTGAAAAACAACCCATAGCTCGGTTTCATATATGTACCTAGCATGTAGATATACACATCATACACAGGTCTCGTTATCTTTATGATGTTATACATGCAATTGTCATATACCATGAAAGGTTTGATTGCGGCCACATTATATTTTCAGGACTAGGATAACGCGTGTCAGTTATTTTGAATAACTTCCTCAAGTTATGTTGACATTCAACATAGTTCGTATTTGTTTTTGATAAACATAACCTACGCCAGTTATGTATACTAACTGTATCACGTTATCTTGAAAAAATGGCAATAACCCCATAGCTGGGTTTCACATATGTACATAACATGTAGATATACACATCATACACGGCTCTCGTTATCTTCATGATGTTGTACATGCAATTTTCATATACCATGCATACCAAAATCTAAGAGGTACCATCATGATCATGGATACTACACTGTGTTTCACATATGCATATAACATGTACACAAGTTTCACTGTGTTTTATTATGTGGTTCATGCACTCTCCATAATTATACTATATATACATATATCGGACACGATACACTTACATGGCTAGGATAACCGTGCCAGTTATTTTAAATAATTTCCTAGTTATGTCGATATTCGGTTTTCACCAACAACACGGTAACTCCTTTGAATGTATGTTCTTATCAAACTTTCTGCATTTGCAAACTAATATGGGTCTGCGTAGGTCATGTAGGTTGCAATCAGTGTTTTATACTGTGGTGTCCAACGGAAACAAATTGTTTGGAAAGCTTGCCATTAACTGCATGCTATCATTGTGATATTTTATGTTTATACTATCATGTTTTGTAACCCATTAATCCAGTTTGAAAACATTATAAACGTGTTGAGTAAGACAGATGACACGGCCATAAAATGGATTATTGAAAACATCATGATATCCTGTAACTATAATACATCATTATCATGCTGATAATCTGATAAATCTGATAAAACCACTGACCCCTCTCAGACGTTGAGTTCAGGTGTCCCTCTCTCTCACAAGTGGAGATACAGTTGTGAGTCACTAGGGGCCCATAAACATGATAAAATTACTGTTCCCTGTTATTAGCATGATGTTGTTGGCAGATATTATTTTGCGCGGCCGTTCATTCTTGGGAATATATTGAACTCATTAATTTAACTTTAAGTCAGTTACACCAAATGTCTCTTTCATGGAGCAGATTATACTATATTATAGAGTATGCAAAATAAATGAATCCGCATGAGGTCCGAATGTTGTGCCAGCCAGCCTGCCAGCCAACCCATGCTAGGATTTTGTTTTTCTGTCCAATTCCGTTTGCTCGGATTATTTTGCTGTCTAATTCCCCAGGTGTGTCCCTGTAATTACCGCTATTTCGCCAGTCATCCCATCCCGCCCACTTGGCGGGAGAAACGTCGAAATGAGTATAAATCCCCCATGCCAACGGTCAATGTGAACGGTTATGTATATTTATGAAATAAAATATGAACTTAGCCTCGCTTAGGGCATTAACACATACGTTCATAGTATTTCCATCATGTTCATCCCACTGGTCTGTCGGATGAGACTTTAAAGGTACATGCCCACTCCATAGGCACAAAATGTTCTTTATAGAAATTAAATAAGTGTATACTTGTGTCACTATTCCACCAGTTTTAAAATTTACGAGTGCCCGCTATACAGATAAAATAATTTAGTAATATTTATTTTGCTGATAGTGACGCACGGTGGTATGCAAATGAGGTATTATATTTGTTAATTATTTATACTAATTAAATGTGTCGCCTGAAAAAATCATATTTTCGCCTGATTTCGACATATTTTGCACATCAAAAGTTAAATACAGAGAATAAATAGTAATGTCCGTTAACATTTAAGGGAACACGGTTATCGCCCCTGACAGGGCTCACGCTGGGCTTCACAAATGGCGCCAAATGCGCTAATAAATTGAATGTGGCACAAGAAAACACAATTTGGCGAAAGTAATGGCGCCGGTATAAAAATAGCAAAATTGACACAGTCTGCTTTTCTCAGGACACGGTCTCTGTGTGTGTATTGATAGTCCAGACTGGGTTCAATTACTCTGTATAAACTTTATTGGGAACAGATTTGCTATGCATCATTAACAGGCGTGCGCCATAAACTGGTCAAGGGATTCTTTACAAAGTTAATTATCATGGTTTATCAACAAAAGGTCACCCTATTGTGGTCTAGGAAGTGAATTTCGCCTGGTAAACAGGGAAATATCCGCAGTTGTATTCACTTGAAACAGCTGATGCGTACTTCAGATCCAGCCTCTTTGATACTTTTATTCAAAATTGCATGGAACCTAGTGTATACAAGTCATATTTTAACCCTTAGAATCAGGGAACCAAAATTATCGTCTGCTGTTGTTATATATGTTGTTTTCTGTCAATAAACCATGGCAGCATTTCAGAAACTGAGGAAGTAAAAGTCGGTGGGTTATATGTCCCAGCAACAGCTATGGTCATGTAGGGACGGGATCTCGGATTGAAGTGTCATCCGACCAGGCAGCAATTAAATTGAAATAATTATAAAGTGCTGTGAGAGCATGCTTTTGATGAGGAAAACAAAATAATAATCAGCAGACGACATTTCATTCATCATTGTAATTGTTAAAGGCCCTGGGTGAATGAACTGTGAGAAAAACAGTTAGTGAAAGAACATTTTACGGTAGATTTGTATTTCGGAACATATACGTATATGACCTGAAAAAACTTAAAGTAATAATAAAAAAAATATTATTGAAAAAAATAACTAGCGTTGCAAAGCCAGTTTTGCTAAATATAGCAGTCCTATTTCCCGCGCATGACCTCGCGATTGCGGTCACATGATTGAAAACTACATCATCGGCTATGCCAGCGATAACATTCAGTTCTCGTAGATTCGGTTAGTTTTGCTAATCATGCACAAGTTTTGTGTGGCCGTGGCTGAAAATACTCAATACATATCTTGGGGCATCATTATTCTTGAATTAAACAGCACTGCTGAAACATTTAAGGAACATTATCAGTATGCATGGGTTTAACAGTAGGACGGGGGTGATTACGATCTGACACTCCTTAGGTAAACAGCTATAATGGTAGTTAATTAGTGTGAATGGACCCCAACAGACTGGACATGCCACCTGTAATGGCTATCTGAAAATCCATCTGGTTTGTGGCTGTACCAAGCAAGCCATTCTTCTGATAGCCAGCACATAAAACGTTTACTATTGCACCAGAGCACAGTGGAACCTCTCTAAACCGGACACCAAGAACCACATGTGATCTTAGTTTTTATGAGTTTTTTGTAATTTGTCTGAGGTGATAATGTCTGTTCGTGATCGCATAGCACGCAACTATGGCTCAGAATGATCAAATGCCCGATTTATAGTGAAACCCCTCTAAGCCGGACACGCTGGGGACCTCCCAGGGTGTCCGGTTTAGAGAGGTTCCACTGTATTATACCATCAAATATTTAACAATGGAAATTGGCTTGAATATATTCCATACCAATCAAATGAACCAATCAATGTAGTCAAATGCCCTAAAGCATAGGCATTTGGGGTGGGGTGGCGGGGGGATATTGTTGCTCGTTTCTGTGTTCTCATGCTGCCAGTATAGACCAATCCCTGTTTCGCTAGTAGATCTGCATACTCTAGGAGAGAGGTGGCAGGGTTTTTGTATTTCAGTATTAGTAGGAATAAAAGTCAAAAGCCATGTATTTGCATTGCTTTAGCCCTTCAAATGCAGGAAACGAAATTGTCGTCTGCTGCTGTTCTATATATTTTCTTCTTTATCAGTAAAGCCATGGTTTGTCAGCACTTTATAATCATTATACCTCCACAACAAGCTGTGTATGTGGGGGGTGGGGGGGGTGATGCATTCAGGTTGTCTGTATGTCCGTCCGTCCGTCACTAAACTTAACATCAGAGAAATATATTCTAACTTCCATTTCCTTCATAGAACATTCTTAATATTTCACGCATGCATTCCTCTAAGGGTCTACAAATCCACGACCGTCCAACTCCTGCTGATCCTAAGGTCAAGGTCACATACTTAGTCTCTTCACAAAACATAACATCGGTGAAATCTGTTATAACCTTTATATCTTTCATCGAAAATTCTTAATATTTCACACATGCATTCCTCTAAAACTTAACATCGGAGAAATCATGCTATGACAAATCCATGACCGTGTCGCCCCCGCTAAGCCCAGGGTCAAGGTCACAGACCCACATACTACAAATCACATTTAGGGGCACCTGGGCCCATGCGGTGGTATTCCGTAAGCATCGCTTACTGCCAAATCTAGATTACATTGAAAATGATTCTCAAGTACTGCCAAAGAATGTTTTTGAGGAGACATATGAAAATTCGAAAATAAACAGCAGACAACAAAAAATAATTCAGCAATGTAATGGGATAATGCTGTTAAGTTTATATAACTACATACTTATTATATAATACACGCACCATGAAATTACCAGGCCAAACTATGGAGATTATGTTTGTATTTCACCCCTAAGTAACTGGAATGTTTTTTGATATGTTAATCCAATTGTCACAAAATGATTTTCAGAATAGTCCATTTATGAAAAGGGGGTGTTTTTGTTGTCAAAAATATGAAAATTACTTGCAAAAAGTGCAGACCCTGATGAGACGGCTCATCTGGATCTACACGTTTTGCCAATGCCACTATACAGGCCTGTGGTGTTGAAAGGGTTAAATGGATAAATTCTTACGAACGTTTCAATGTAAATAGATGGCCAAGTGTTTCAGCGATCTTGCGACAGTCAAAAAGAGCAAGGTCGTGCTAATGGAAGGTCATTCGTTTCCGATCACTGACTCAGGTTATTGTGCTGCATAGTGGCTATACTGTTAGATATCAAACCATTGGAATTGACCCATAGTTTGCGAAAAGTACTAGGTAATTGTCACGCGAATGCCATTGCAGTGTTTTCGATTACAGTTCGGATCCAATGCACATATACATATCGCATACGAATACATGTACTTTGTACATATACATGTACATGCAAGTGGACGGCTGTTTGACAAAAATGGGTCTTACAAATAGTATTTATTTGCCATTAGTTCATAATACAAATATAATGACAAGAACGACACCAACGGCACGTATCCCATCGCCGTGGTGGCTGGATCACAAACATGCACATTAATACGGTAATGTATAGCAGTTATAGAAGAATAGGGGAATGCGCATGCATCTATTGAAAGATAATATGAATAAGGATAAAGATGCATATGAAGTTTCAAGTGAATCACTCATATAGTAAAGAGCTTGTAGCAGAATTAATGTACTGAAGTGGAAATTTCAGAGTTATATGACATTGACCGATGCCCAGGGGGCGGGTGCATGCTGGGTTGTGAAATGAAAATATGGATGATAATACACGTACACATGAAGTTTGAAGCCAAATAGTTGTACAATAAAGAAGTTATAAGAGAATGGAGAAACATGCACCCATCTACTGGTCGCAATTTTATATTTTATTTGACATTGACCTTGAACACGTGGAGTGAAAGGGTGTGGTGGGGAATGGAAATATGGATGACAGTAAACACGTTACTTGAGAATAGAAAAAGGCACACGCATCTACAGGACGCGAATTTCTATTTTATTTGACCTTGACATTGGGCATGGGGAGAGCATGAGTGTGGTGGCGAATGGAAATATGGATGATAACAAACATGCACATGAAGTTTCAATCCAATTGGTATTATATCAAACAAGTTATAGGATAATGGAGAAACGCGCACGCATCGACTGGACGCAAATTTATAAGTTATTTGACCTTTAACTTGGGCATGGAAAGGACAGGGAATGAAAGTATGGATGATATACACGAAGTATTAAGCCTATAAGTCATACAGTACAGAAGTTATAGGCGAATGGAAAACATGACGGACGGACAGGCGGACGGACGGACGGACGTACACACTGCGGTATACTTGCAAACATACTTACTTGTGCACCTGTAAATAGTCTGCACAAGAAAAAAATGTTGCACAATTATCTCTTGTTCGCACAAATATACCTGGTTAAAGATGGACAGACGGACGGACGGCTTTTATATCCCATTTTCGCCACTGATAGTCATATGAAGGCAATACTCCGGAGAATTGCAAGCAGTGGGCACAGAGGAGTCGGGAGCTATTGTGATGTGTAACCCGGCTACATGTGCCATGATACTGCTGTTATCTCTGATGTGTGGCAGGACTGCCAGCAACCTGGATATTTATACAATTGTGTGTCCTAATATTGTCTGGGGAGCATGGTTGTTTGCATAACTGACCTCAGCTGAATTTAATGAGATTATTATATGTTATTTACGTATTCCCAAGTGCGAACGACCAAGGCCATAATCTTACCGTTGTATAAGGTTAATAATGGTTTAAACAGTCAGCCGTAACATTGCATTATCATTTTCCGATGCTATCGATCGCATTCGTAACCGTTTCCGACCAATTTCCATGAATTCTTTGACATATCTGTAATATCATACATTTAATATTGTAACGTCACACCATGCAAGTAGTGACGTAATTAGTAAGAATATATAATGAGTAACATGCTACAATATATTACTTTGTAATAGACTTTTGTTTGAATGATTATCTTGCTTAGAACACTAGTTATCTCTATTTAATCTGGGGACATAGTTTTAACCACCCTGCATTTATTGAATATTTTCAGCCTCGGCCTTTACACCCATCAAGCTATTTGATTTCAAGTACACTATCAGGTATTTTGAAATAAGAAGAATTTACAAATATTGACCAGATTAGCGCAAGCGGTGGTGTACGTGTAGGCCTGTATACCAGTAAGGACAATTGTAAAATGTCTACATTTTGTTGTGAAATGGTCATATTTATTATACACCATTTAGAAAGAAGTTTCCATTATAGACGCTAGAGTAATTACATTAGCTAAAGTAAATTAGTAACCATCGATTGAAAAACGTGTTTATAATATTTAAAAATAACTAGAGATTGCATTTCTGTGAAATCTGAGACCCATGCAGTGCCTAAGTATTATTGCGTACTACGTCTTTTTTGTTAGTATAGGTTTGTTGTTTGTTCGCAGAAGCGACATATGTTTTGTAAATTTTTTATTTCTATTCTCGTTTTAATGAAATGTTTACTGCCATCATGTTATCGATTTTATATTTACAACGTACTTTTGTGACCAGTGTAGACCCTGATCAGGCTGCGTATCTTGTAATTAAGTATATCTAAGCCGAACATACTGGTAATTCAATACAGGTAGTCTATAATCTGACACTTTTAAAGGTTGGGGTCCCTTCTGATAAAATAGTATGTCGTCCTATGGAAAAAATAATAATAATTCCGAATGATTTGTGTGTACTTGCCGCTCGATGCGCTGGTAAACAAATCACTGCATATGTATCCGGTTTATGGAGGTTCCCTTGTACAGCAGGTATTGGCGCATTACACGAATTTGGGGCACGTAGTGTATTATTGCAGATGAAAGTGAAACGTTAGCCGTTTGTCCATTTGAAACAAATAATTACTGAGCACAGCTGGAAACCTAGACTGGTATCAGTCCTTAATGTTTTAGATTTACCCCATAACCTTTAACTTCCTATATACCACATTTCTGAAATATCCCAATTTCTGTGGCCGGCTGGCTTAACATGAATTCTGGCTGGAGATATAAAATGCATATTTGAAGGATACTAGCTGAAGTTTAAATGTTTAGGAATAGTGTTATACAAATTCATGGACTGACACCAGTCTACTTGAAACCGTATGGTCAGTTTGCAAGCAGCGGCAAGTGGCACGGTGCTAATTTCACAATCGGATACTTGATACACATGATACACCGATAATCTATTCCGGAAGAGGCATTAGCTACGGCAATTGATAGGGTTTACCGCTGTATTGAAGGCCGAAGGCTTAAAGTGTTCCGCAAAGTTTATTTACCCATTCTAATACTACACTTGTACAGTTTAAAACAAAAAGATGATCAGTCATCATTTATCATTTATAAAAAAAAATGTTTATCATCAGAAATATTTAGCCGCATACGGTGTACAAGAGCACAGTAGTGTATAGTCGTGATAATAAGCCAAGCAACGGGTTCAAAACCCTATTTAACCTGTATGGTATGGAGAAAACCCCAAAATGAGAGCTGAATATCTACATAAAACTGTAATATATTCAGCTTGATATTAGAACACAAGTCCCCAGTGACATTGACCTCGGTGCACATTATATACGTGTATTCATGACCGTATCCATAGCAAAGAGGCAGCGGAGCAATTAAAATGTTAACATGTTTTGTGCAATAGTGTAGTAGAAATTATAGTATATAACCAGCAACTTCCGCTGAACGGCGTCTGCTGCTAGTGATCAGTCATATTAAACGTTTCTATTATTTTAGATGCCATGGTGTTGAAATAAACTGAACAGCGATTTGAAAGCGCCGCTAGATAATGTTATAGTTTATAGATGAAATAGTACAGAAATAAACATTAATTAAATCTGCATAGCATGCAATATTAATGTGATAACATAATAAACAAACTGCAGAAGAAAAGTAAACTGTCAGTTTGAAATGTATATGTATAAAATGTCCCAGCTGGTAATAACGGTTAAATAACGGGTAAATCAGTGAGTGCCTATACTTAAATCATACTCTTGTAGTGGTCATAAGACTATCTAAAAATGAATGAACATTATTGTCATAATACATGTATGTATTTGTTGTCGGACCTCTAAATATGACACGATTGTAAATCTAATTTAGGAATGTAGTATGTGACAATATGGATGTTCATTTGTATACAAAAGTGAAAGAAATCTATACTTTTTCTTTTAGCAATGAATGTGTTGTTTACTCATATGATATCATATCAAGATTCATGTACATCATACATGCATGTATTAGTTGGTCTTATGTATCATGGCACCTGTTAAGCATATATATCAAGAGTCCGAATGAAAACAAATGTGATTTGGCCATGCGGAATGGTGTTTCGTTACTAAGTTATGCATGTGTGCAATATGAAGATATTAGCTGTAGGCAAACAGAAATTATAGGTGATTTGAGAAACTCTTACAAAACTTTCAAAACATAAACAGACAGACATTACAATTAAACTATTTTCCTATTTTGTTGTATCCCTGTCTATGCACATCTGCGACCGAGTGCCTTTAATAACGTTAATAAAGGGCTAACGTGATTCTCTCGGAGATCTGAAAGATTGCAGTTTCATAACTGTTTAATTATCCCAATCAAATCATGATGTATATAATCTGATTACAAAGTGGCTTTTAGATCATATGATCTGACCATTGGTCAGTTGAGCAGCTATAACTATCTGACATCTAGTAACAACCCATGTGGTTTCACAGTTGTACATCTATTCCGAGCAAATGGTGTAAACAAATAAGCACTCCAAGAAATGAGGTGTGATTTCAGGACAAGAACACAGATTAATATACTAGATAACTCTAAACTGAAGCCACCATAATTAAGAATACAAATTTGTTTGGGTGTGCGGTTTGGAGAGGTTCTACTGTATATTCAATTGCAGTTTATTTAGGATACATTTTCATGAAAAATATTGTTATATCCTGTTTATTTCAAGATAGAAGTATAATGTATGGTGGTACCGTTCATTTGAACCATCTCAGTGAAATATTTCAAATGAGTGGTGCTAACACACCGTGATTATATATCATGGATATCGATGTGTATTACCTGTATGTGGGGTCCTTCAAGTCATTAGGTCTCAGATATGCGTAAAACGTGATGAAGCGGATTACTGTCTGTTCCACATGTTTCTGCCGACGAACATTTGAATATTAAATGCAATAAATCTAAAAAAATATAACAAAAAGGTCACCCTTCCATTTTCTTATTTCATGAAATTCGAATATATATATATATATATGGGCCGCGCTCTGTGAAAACCGGCCTTAATGACAAAATTTTCGATTTGCATTTTTTTACACTTTTTGTTGCGGACACCTTTCAAAAACATTACGCTGAAAAGTAAATGCAAATATGTTTCATAGTTTTTGTTTTATCTCACTTTTTGTAGCACCATGTGAATCACGCAAGGAAAAAATAGTAACGTCATTGAGAAAATGACGTTATTGTAACGCCGACGTTTTACAATGCAACACAGCAGCCTACAGTAAAAATGCGTGTTCATAGACTCATTGAACGTGCTTGCTGTAAACTGTATTTGCTGATAAGGTACACTAAATGTATCTACACGTGTTAGTATGTATACTATCAACCATTGAACAGAATAAAGCTATGATATATGCACATGTAGTGAACAAACCAAACGCACCACTATCGATTTTAAATCTATAATTAGCCGACATGTGCCTTGTAATTTGCTACCATCGCCAACTATGATAGGTTATATACATGTACCGTCAGAACAATACATTGTAATTATTGGAGAATTTAGTTCAGAATCTAAATGACGACAGTTCATTGTGATGCAGCGTCGTATGAGGGTATTGAAAAGTGGTGCGTCCATACCGTCGAACGAGCAAAGCTAGCGGGTCCGGGGGAACGGTTACACGAAACACCCAAATACACTCAAATGCACCCAAATATAGTTTAAATATATATAAATATACAAATACACTCTAGATAGTGTCAGATATTAGTGTAAAGCATATTATGACACAAAACACATCATATAATTGACATGTAGTCAAATAAATCTGTTAAATTGGCCATATGTTCGATTTATGAATCACATTGAATCACCAATCATGTGGGAAATACATGCAAATATAGTTCAATATATATAAATATGCCACAAATACACCCTCAAACATATCAGTATATGCTCTCCTTACGTTACCAGAATTTGTATAACCTATTTTATGTATCAGTGTAGACCCTGATCTTTATTATTGTAGGCCCTTTTGGGATACGTGTATATTTTATTAAAATGCTCCACAAATATGCCACAAATACACCCTCAAACGTAGACTACCAGTGTGAACATCGGCTTACCTCTTCAAACATTATATGAGCCGCGTCGTGGGAAAATGTGCATTATGGCGAAACTGACGTTATCGAGTAAATGAGGTCGGATTCGTCGCTTCCATTTACGCTTTTGAATAGCTGACGTCTTTGTTGACGTCAAGTAATGACATATGCTATAAGTGTATTATCGTGTACCATTAGCTAAACAAACCAATTTTATGTAGACCATTGACTATTTTAATTACCATTTTATGCCAAAATATTAATGTACGTTCTCGGGCCCGGTTGTTATGAAAATAAATGATCAGAAACGACCAATGTTGAGTAGCATGTGAGCTGGTGGTGTCGGCAGCCCAGTTCGCGTATGGACCCGATACATGTTTTTCTTTTTTGTGTTAGTATATCGTTTACCGAGATTTTACATGCATGTACATTGTATGTACAGTAGATATGTGCTAGTATATGGATAAGATGTTATGTAACGCTAGTGTAAAAGTTCAAAAACGTACATGTAGTCGTAAACGTTACAGTACATGTTACAAAGCGTCTCCCTTGCCTTATACGCGTATCTGTTTCTGGTTTAATTTCATTTATGTATGTCAGATTGCATTTAGTGAATACAATTTCGTATTTGGTAAACTCGTGCATGTATCTATAACGAGGGAATTGTATTGCACACCATGTGATAACCGCCGTGACTCATCAAAACTGTGAACATAATATGTGACGCGCCAAGCGAAAACCTCCTTTATGGATCAAACATGCGAAATTGAGTTTTCAACCGTGATACTTAGAAAATTTGATCTCTCTCGAACAATATGATATATAAACCAATGTAGTATTCAACTGATAAACCATCTTTCTAGACCAACAGAGATACATATCTGACGTCACTTTGTCGCATCGACGTTGTTTTGATAATACGTACTTTACGTCGTCGTTATCAATATTTGCGGACTGTGGACCGCACTAGTCGTGACGTTTTCGTGCTACAATTGTACTCACATAGAAACTTCTCTTTGTTTCATCACAATGCACATATTTATGTATATTGTTATTAATATATACTTCAAAACATATTTCAAAACATTTATATTTAATTTATAAATAATATAGGAAACAATGACAATTCGTTACAACGGCACACGTCGCCGGTAAATGATATTGCATACGTCATGTAAAGTCCACAGGTGGAAGACTGGGACCTAGGACCCAATAAATGGCTCATTTGAAAAACGTTACTCCACCCACCCGTTTCCGGTGTCTATTGTACGGAAATTGTTTGGTGGGGTCCCTGTCTTCCACCTGTGGTAAAGTCCTTGTAGATAGCATATTATGTCACGCACATTTCTATGATCGATCAAGCCTGGTCACACCGTGGTCAGGTACATGTATCACGAGTTACCACTTGGTTTCTCTCGCTCTCTCTCTCTCTCTCTCTCCTCTCTCTCTCTCTCTCTCTCTCTCTACTGGCCCAGATGATGACACAACTGGCGGTCTGAACTGACATCTCCCCTGGTAATTCCACGGGACAGTGATCATGATGATATACTGAACTGATGGCATGTTTGGCAACCGTTCCCTTGAGATCAGTACACACTGGTTATTGTGCGAAACTGGGAGTATTTGTTACACGGAGGGGAATCGACGTGTTCGTAGGTGGACGTTTTTTGCCCCCTGTATCGTTAGAGCCGGAGGCATATAGTGTTTAGACTGTGTGTCCGTGTGTCCGGCACATTAAGAAGTTCGCCGGAGTTTCGAAATTGTGTTATAACTTTTATATCCCTTGAAGGATTACTTAAATATTTCAACACAGTATACTTGTGGACAAATGCCACACATCCATGCTGCCCTTAATATGACCTTGACCTTTTGACTATGACAACTTTGAACTTTTACCCGCATTAAGACGTTCGCCGAAGCTTCTCATTTCTGTCATATCTTCTATATCCCTTGATGGATTACTTTAATATTTCAATACATCATACTTCTAGACAAATGCCACACATCAACACTGCCTTAATATGACCTTGAAATTCTGACATTCATACATATGCTTGTGAATACTTATCACTTTAGTTAATAAACTTTGTCACAGTTTCTCCAATCTGCCGACATGCGCATTCGTGTGCCGACAGGCCACGTTTGTTGTTGTGATATATGAACAGCAAAAGCAGCTGATATCAGATACTCGTATTATTGTTATCACAATTTATTATTATTCCACCGATTTCGAGGAAATAAAGCGCACGGACCGCGCAAAAGTGTGTAAAATCTTCGACTGCTGGCCTCTTCCGAGTTATTTCGGCCAGTTCCCCGAACACTTCAACTCGGAACAGTCATATTTATTAATCTGACACTGCTGATGTAAACAGTTAGAATCATAGCAGTTAGTTCGAATAAACATGATAAATAGGTCCCACCAGACTGAAGTGCCACGTCTAATGGGCGTCCGAGAAACAATGCTCTTACACCCAGTGTAGACCTGACATCCGGAGTGGTATATCGTCTCAGTTAAACTTTCAAGATCCGTGATAATCGTCGCGGTAGCTCAGTGTTTATATGTGACCAGTCTTGAAGGCACGTAGCACACGGCATGTCTGTATGTTTTATTGGCTATTTAAATGTACATGTCCACTCAGTAGGCACAAACTTCTTTATCATGTTTATCATGAATTAAATAAGTGTATAATTGTTTCACTATTCCACCAGGTCTAAAATGTACGAGTGCCCGCTATACAGGAGTGTAGGACAAAATCCCCCAGGACATACTCCCCCCCCCCATGATTTGTGACACTGGAGTACAAAATCCCCCCGTCTAAAATTCACAGGTATGACATAATCTCCTCCCCCCCCCCCCCCCCCGCCCCCCCCCCCCCCCCCCCCCACCATCAAAATTCAAGGTAGGACAAAATCCCCCAGTCCAGAATCAAGTTAAATCATATTCAATACTTTTATTTGCACAATAAACATCAATCACATTTAATGAAGTATTTTCAGTTGCACAATCAAACAAGCACATATAATGAAGTAGTTTCAGTTGCACAATAAACGTCAAACAAGAATATGTATGTATCGTTTGCACATTTGTATACTGATGTCGGTCCCAAACCATATTGTTTTTTTTTTAATTTTGATGGGGGGATTATGTCCTACCTGTGATTTTGGACGGGGGGGGGGGGGGTTTGTCCTACCTGCATTTTAGTACGGGGGTGGGGGGGAGGGGGTGGGGTTTTTGTCCTCCTGTGTCAAAAATCATGGGGGGGGATTATGTCCGGGGGGGATTTTGTCCGTATCCCGCTATACAGATATAATTATTTAGAATATTTAGCTTACTGATAGTGACGCACGTTGTTGTATCAGGCTATTTTCACATACAAATGAGGCATGGTATATTATTTATTTTATACTAATTAAACGCGTTGCCTGAACAAATAATATTTTCGAGAGATTATAAAGTATGATAATTGCACATCAAAAAATCACTGATATCAGTGTGGAAAGTTACGTGTGATATAAAATGCATGCTAATGCCAATCAATACGTGGGTTAATCATGGTAATGGTGAATGTATGTTTATTTTGTCTCAGATGAGGTCTCTGATATAAAGAACATTGTGTGCCTACTGAGTGGGCATGTACCTTTAATCTGGTAGATTGTGACATTTATATAGTATATTATTATACCTAATTGCAATTCCTAGGCGTTGCATTGGTCAATTTCATATCACGTGATAAAAAATAGTCTACAGAGTCGTCCGCTTCACAATCCAGCGCGCAATTCACAACGCAGCGGACAATATTAGAGGGGATTCTGAAATACCGACGTTAATCATGTTCATAATTAATATTATTCGGCATAATAAATTAAATACCGCCCTTTGTTGAGAGGACTATTGTGTATTATTTCCCCTCCACAATATTCCCCTAAATGTAAATACTGTGGCAAACTTTTTCCAGTTATATATACGTCTTAATTAATTATTTGCTGCAATGGGAAATATATTGTTACCCTAAGTTAACCACTGGTCAATTAACAGTGTTTGTGTGATGGGCTGTAAAGGCGGTCTTCTCTCAGATGCATGGGGTAGCTATTACAACTGCATGTGAACCCTATTGACCTTTTCATAGTGACCTTAATCTTGGCACACTGCCAAGCTAAAGGTAGACCTTAAACCGGGTCAAACCAATTAGGAGCCTTATCACAATACCGACTACATCACTGTGGAACCTTGTGCGAGGGATAGGCTGGCTCACTGCCAAGCGTAAGGCAGACCTTTTTGTAGGTCATCTATATTTAGCAACAGTACTCCTCCAGTTGATATGATTTGAGAAAAGCGAAGTTGATAAACATTGCCCAGTCTTGTTGGTAAATGAGCAGTTACCAGACATAATAGCTCCTAGCTGTGTGGCATAATAGGTATATCTAACGACCACTCATTTGACCCGTCTCTATGAGACGATTGAGACAGTGAATACCTCGTGGTAAAAGGGGTAAACTGTGTGTTCGTCTTGTTTCTCCACTAACAAACTATGATCACACATTGAACCGGCTCTATGAGAAGATTCAAGTGTGGTCACCTAAGATGTAGTATTCCCGTGGGGAGACGAGAATAACATATAGTTATGGGCTGGTGGAAGGGTATGTTCTCTGTATAAAATGGGTTAAAATAACAATCGTACACCATATTTCTTGTATTTTACTACAACATTGTTCAATTGGGCATGGGTCTCACTTATAAATATGAAAACATTATAGTGTTAATGCTTAATCTCATTAAGGCATGAACTGACTGACTGATTCTAGCCAGCGGCATTACAAAAAGATGTAGAACGACAATATTATATTATGTAGCCAGTCAATCTCTTGTGACCTGTCTTGTGTACTATAATGTCTAAATTGCCATGCTAATATGAATATTGTTGTAGACACACATATAGTGCATTACCATCTATTATCTTGGGAGGGAATATTTGACAAGACACTTTCTTGCCTGATTCACCATAACCTTTAATTCAATTAAAGGTTAACCTGAAAATAAAAGGTAACCACTTAAAGGTAGACCTTACTCAAGGTCACCATTAAATGTACCTGAATCACCGAGATGTATAAAGGCTGAGATTTCCCGATCCAAGGGAGAGTGCCAGTTTTGGGTTTTAAGAGCATTCTGTTTTGGCTCCTTTGGATAAATTAAATAACCTACTTTAGTTTCGGAATTACTGTGATCTAAATTCAAGGACGGAATTATTAACTTTTAAGCAAATTGCAACTGTTACTTATTTTTACTGGGGTGTTTGTCAGGGAAGGCCGTCGAGCCAACTCCCTGACGGAGGGGAATGTGGAAGTAGGAGCTTGTGTTTCTGAACTACTTCATGCGTGACTTGGATTTGTATATTTACTTTATTAACCACATTAAAAATATGTACTCCTGAACGAACGCCTTCTCTACAATTTGAGTTTCCAATTGGTACTACAAAGAATTGTAACATTCTTTCATCTGACGTTGCGACAGACAATTATTATCACATTGAGGTGAAGAAATCAGCAACTGACGTCACTCGGTTTCTAATTGACCAAAAGGTCTGGTGGCAGCGAAACAGTTCAGTCCTGACAAAAGGGGACCATCAGCCGACCAATTCAGTCCAACAAGGGCTGAGTTACGGAGGGTAAAAGGATTGCGCTACAATTGGTGGCACAGCGGTTGGATACAAACTTGTACACAAATCCGAAATATTAATGCTAAATGAATTGCTTACCTGATGGGGGTTAGCATAAGTCGCCAACGACAGCAGAGAAGGCATAATGAGAGCAGACTTGATGCTTCAACAAATACAGAAGCTTCTTTAGATCACCTTTGGCAATTATTTATGCAGCAAATGAGAAGTCTAGAGGTTAATTTTCAAGAACTTGAAATTAGACTTGACCAAACTGAACGGGAACAGGAAACTGTGTCAATTAAACTAAGAGACCAAGAGGATCGTCATAATAGTGTAATTAAATCATATCAGGACATGATATACATGCTGAGAACATCGAAAAATAAGGAAATACACGCCCTTCAGGTTGAACTATTACACTTGCGGCAAAAACTGAGACAAGAGGAACAACCAGAAGGTGACAAGGAAAGTAGTGATTCCGAGCAAACGACTATGGTGTAAATATAACATTATGTCTAGTGATGATCAGAAGGCATTAGACGATATTGAGGTGACACTAAAACAAATTCAGTTAGAAAAAACAAACCTACTTGAACATTTATACAGGGAAGAGAAGCATTATGCAAAAACTATTGAATCTTACAAAAACAGAATCATCAAAATAATCAATGAAAAAGATAGAATAATACAGGAAGTGGAATTAGAAAATGCCAAACTAAAGAACATTTTAACAACACCAAGCAATAATTCCCCACCTGATGTGTATAAGCTGGAATAAAGAACATTTTACTAATAGTGTGTTAATAGATTAGCTATGGGTCCAAAGCGCACTACAGACAAAGAAAAGGACCTAGCAGAGGATGATGATCGAAGGAAGATGGAACAGGAAATGGAAGAATTAAAACAACAGCTGAGGATGGCTGATGAACAGATGGCAGAACAGCGTATTCAGTCAGATAGTTGTTATGACCGGCTAAGAGATGAATTAAATCGGCAGAGCGAGGATCAGGAGCAGCGCCAAGGGGACATAGTCAGAATTTATCAGGACCGGATGACCGACATGTGTAAGGAGAAAGATGAAATCATCAGGGAAATGCAGGAAAAGGAACGGCGATCTGGTGATACTCATCCAGAGCAGTGGAGAATGGACCGCAGAGTTCGCTATGCTCTTCAAAATGAACTGCCGGCCAGAAACGAAAATACTCCGCCATATGCCGAGGCACCGGTAAACATAGCACCAGCACATGTAACTGCACATAATCCAGAACAGCCAAGCAACCAGAGACATCGGCCTGAGGTATCCACCACCGCCTCCCCTGCATCATGTATGCCATTATTTGAAGATGTGAGGCAACGACAGTATGATATTCCATTGCCAAGGCAACTGATATTTGATGGGAAAATGTCATGGGATAGCTTTATCAAGCCGTTTCACTCCACAGCTTTGACATGCAGATGGACCGAACATGACAAATTGTTTAGACTCACGAGCAGCCTACGTGGGGATGCTGCAGAATATGTATTTAACCAGCTATCACAGGTAACAACGCAGTCGTATGACGCACTTAAACATGCACTGGAATCAAGGTTTAAAGAGAGGAGAACCAGTGCATCCTATCTAAACGAATTGGAGATGCGTAAGTTAACACCAAGGGAAATGTTGCTTGAATATGCAGCCGATATTAAGCGTCTAGTAATCAAAGGTTACCCTACAGCTGATGAGAGGACGAGGGAGACAATCAGTGTCAGACATTTCCTGAAAGGTATGAGTGATCAACAATTGGCAGTTGCGGTAGGAATGAAAGATCCACAGACCATTTATGATGCAAGGGAAATGGTAGAGACCTATAACAGCCTGAGGGAGGACGTTGGAAGAGGTCAAAAAGTCCGTATGGTTAAATTTGAAGAGCCAATAAATACAGCGGGAGTCAAATCCAAGCCAGTGAAACCACCACAGAAAGATCAGAGCCGGGTGACATTGGCTGAAGTTGAGAAGATAGTTAGCGAGAAATTGAAGCAATGGGGGGAAGCTAAGTCACCACAAGGAGTCAAACAGCCTGGTCAATATTTGTTTCAAGGACAAGGAAAAAAAAACAAAACCCCAAGGCTGGAATGCGTACAGCAAGGCAACAGTTGAGTGTTATCGATGTCACATGTTGGGACATTACGCGAATGAGTGTCCCACAGGGGTGAATGCAAGTAAGCAAAGGGGAAACTAAATCAGACTGAGCCTGTCGGCCTGGGCTCGGTCCCCACAACCAAACTGTCTTGTGAAATGGTGAAAGCTGGAGTAACAATGTTTCTGCCTTTAAATATAGAAACTTTAGACTGTAAATTTGTAGTAGACACTGGAAGTGCAGTGACTATAGTGTCATCAAATGTGTTTAATAAAATGGCGTCTTTGACAAGCATTTCACTTCATAAACCAGATCCGGCTATTAGATTAGAAGTTGCTGATAGAAGACAGCTGACAATTGAGGGAACGACCAACATAACATTTTGGGCACGAAACACCGAATTTACATGGGAAATGTATGTGGTAGATATACAAGAAGATGGGTTAATTGGTTTGGACTTTCTTTTGGAACATAATTATTTACTTGGTACCAAATCCGGATTTAAATTGAATGGGAAGCGGTATCCGTGTATCATTGAAAAAATGCCACTGTGTGCTAGGGTATGCTGCAAGGACAATGTACGAGTACCTGCAAACAGTGAAATGGTAGTAAAAGGACAATTTACCAGTGACTGTTTCTCAAGTGATGTCGGTATTATTTTAGAAGACAGACAGCATAATGATGGTGACATCTTAATTGCGAATACATTAGTTGACACGACTTACAACAAAGATGGCCTACCAGTCAGAATATTGAACATTTCAATGGAAGAAATTCGACTCAAGAAAGGAGCTGCATTGGGAGTGATTCATGAAGTTGCAGGAAGTGTACCATTCGAAGATTCTGAGAATCAGAAGACGAACTATACAGGACCAACTCTTAAAATGAATCGGGTATGTAGCCGAGACCACTTGCCTTGTCATATTCAAGATTTATTTGATCGATCTGCAAAGACATTGTCAGAAGATGAACAACAAAAGCTGTTCAAACTGTTGAGTAAAAACGAAGGTTTGTTTGCTAAATCCAGTTCTGATTTGGGACAGATATCGATTGCGGAACATAGAATTGATACGAATGATGCGAGACCTATTAAACAATCCCCAAGACGACCACCAAGGGCGTTTTTGTGTAAAGAAGAAGAGATCATACAAGAACAGTTAGAAGCCGGGGTGATTCGCGAGTCGTCATCGCCTTGGGCGTCCCAAATGGTATACGTGTTAAAGAAAGATTGAACAATACGACCCTGTGTGGACAACAGGAAACTGAATGAGGTCACTCTCAAGGACGCATACCCATTACCACGAATTGGCGATTGTTTGGACAATCAAGGTAATGCCAAATTCCTGTCCACCTTGGATCTGCAGAGTGGGTACTGGCAGCTGCGAGTGCGTGAAGAGGACAAACCAAAGACTGCTTTTGTGACAAGGAGTGGTCTTTACGAATACAACAAAATGGCTATGGGGCTCTGCAATGCTCCAAGTACGTTTCAACGGTGCATGGAGCTGGTGTTTAGAGGTTTACAGTGGAAAATATTGCTAATTTATCTGGATGACATAATTGTATTCTCAGACACTTTTGATTCTCATATGGAGAGGTTGGAAGAAGTGTTCAGACGACTAAGCTCTGCTGGATGTAAACTGAAACCCACTAAGTGTAATTTATTCCGACCTGAGGTATCATTTCTCGGACATACCGTGACAAACCGTGGAATCAAGCCCAGTGTGGAGAAATTGGAAGCCATTCAAAACTGGAAAAGGCCACAAACTGTTGCACAAGTACGTTCATTCTTGGGATTTTGTTCCTATTATAGGCGCTATATCAAAAACTTCTCCGTTAGAGCATCCCCTATGAATCGCTTGTTAGAGGCCGGACAAGCATTCATTTGGACAGATGAGTGTGAACAATCATTTCTAGATCTGAAGACTGTACTCACCGGGGAAGAAGTAATGGCGTTACCACAAGACGCGGGTCTGTTTATTTTAGACACTGATGCATCTGATCGGGGAGTGGGTGGAGATTTATCACAAATGCAGTGGTGTGACCGGACAGGAAGAGAAGAGGAGAGGCCAGTGGCATACGCTAGTAAGTCCATTACTAAGACACAACGCAAGTATTGTGTAACACGATTGGAGATTTGAGACATTTATACAGCATTTTAAACAGTACTTACTGGGAAGAACATTTCTAATAAGGATTGACCATAGTGCCCTGAGATGGGTAATGTCCTTCAAAGAACCAGAAAATCAGATGGCAAGATGGTTAGAAATTTTGTCACAATACGACTTCACAATACTGCATCGTAAGGGCAAGAAACACGGCAATGCGGATGCACTTTCGCGGCTAGTATGTGACCCAGTTGCTTGTGATTGTTATGATGGACAAACTATCCTATCCGAGTTGCCATGCTTTTCGGCTGCATAGATTGCCCAAAAGAAGCACGAGCAGTGTATCATTCATGCAGATGGACAATGTAGTGCCATTGAGGATAAATAGACTTGCCCCGGGTACAAAAGCAGCTACAGAGATCACAAGGACAGTTTCTCCAAAGTTTGTGTTTACTTTGTTAAACTTTCTACCGTATTTCGCTATAATGATGGCATTGAGCATTGTAGCTTCTATGCGGACGTGTTTGATGGGTGCAAGTAACTGTCTGTCAGCGCTGTATATCCGACACATCCGATGAGTGAGCACGTGGCTAAACCTGGGACGTCTAAAGCAGCTGATGTCAACGGGGAATCTTCTAGCTGCCATGATGCCGCTGATGTTGGATCCTCTCATAAATCTTCTGATGCTACTCTGAGGTTTAAAGTGCCCTCATATATGAGCGGTTACTCAGGGACAGATCTAGCAAGACTACAGAGGGCTGACCCAGACATTGACATTGTGCTTGGTTGGAAAGAAACTGGTTCAGAGCGACCAGGGAGGAATGATGTGGTAGCATACAGTCCTGTTACGAGACACCTGTGGCTCTTGTGGCCAAAGCTAGCACTTATAGACGGGGTGCTTTATAAATATTGGTACCCAAAATTTAAAGGAGAGAGGTTTATGCATCTTATTGTACCCCGGACCCTACAGAAGGAAATACTAGACGCCGCACACAATTCCAAGTTCTCTGGACATCTTGGGGTCAAGAAAGTAGTAAGTAAGCTGAAACTCAACTTCTACTGGTACCGAATGAAAGACTCGGTTCGAATATGGATAAGGAAATGTTCTGTATGTGGTGCGAGGAAACGACCAAATAAGAAAGCCAAGGCCCCATTGGCAACTTATGTTGTTGGAGCGCCCATGGATAGAGTGGCAACAGACATTTCTGGACCCTACCCAGTTTCGGAACGGAACAATAAATACATATTGATGGTCATGGATCAGTTCACAAAGTGGGTAGAGGCTTATGCATTGCCTAATCAACTGGCGGAAACCGTTGAAGACAAAATTGTGTATGAATTTACCTCACGACTGGGCTTGATGTTGGATTTTCATAGCGACAGGGGAAGTAACTACGCTTCTAAACTGTTCACGGAAGTTTGCAGAATTCTGGGTGTAAACAAAACCCAAAACCCTGACAACTCCATATCACCCTGCTGGAAATGGAATGGTGGAGCGATATCATCAGACACTGCTGGCAATGATTTCAGCATACGTGAGTGAGAATCAGAGAGATTGGGACAAACATCTGCCCTTACTAACCTCGGCTTACCGTTCATGCGTCCACGAAAGTACTGGGTTCAGTCCAAACATGCTTATGCTGGGCCGGGAAGTCCATCAGCCCATAACCCTCAAGTTTGGCTTTCCGGGGAATCCCTGTGAGCCAGTGTCTACAGCAGCCTATGTTTGTGACATGTGGGACCGGATGGTGAAGATACAACATATTGTACGCTCCCATTTGAAGGAAGCAGCCCAACATCAAAAACGTGACCATGACACCAGATTAGCTCACACCTGTTACAAGGTTGGTGATCTGGTTTACTGTTTGGACAGTACCAAGAAGATTGGGCTTAGCCCTAAACTGCGGTCAAATCCCTGGAAGGGCCCATTTGTGGTAACTCAGAAATTGAGTGACTGCTGTACCAGCTATCTGGACAATACCAGTCAAGAAACAGAATTATGCACCATGACAGGATAAAACCATACTGCTCAGATATTGTGCCAGACTGGGTGCCAGCTGCTACAGAAGAAAGCCCAAGGAAATGGTATTGCTGCAGTTTCTCCATCCCATGATAAAGGGAGCCCAAGGAGGGAAGGGCACCGAAGGAAAAATGTGCAGAAACCAGCCCAAGGGGAATCTGAGAAAATGGCACTGTCGACCTACTCAAAACCCAAGAGGAAATGTCGCCAACCTGACCGGTTTAAATTTGTATAGCGTTGTTGTCTTCATGCAGGAGAGGAAGCAAAACAATGTTTGCCACATTTTTAGATGAGTGAATGGCATGGCAAAATATTTGTATACCTGAATCAAAACTGCCAGTGACCATGGCACACAGCAGGAATTAATGGGAGTTGATGAAGAGAATTTAGATGTATGGCGGAAGAAATTAGTTATCACCGTTACCTTAAATTTTAAGGTCTATAATGAATGGGATTTAAGGTCATGTGCTGATGTACACTGAACTCTAGTGGTGCTAATTGTCAAATAAATGTGTATATAATCAGCTTAATGGTGTTGCAGGTATTTCTCTTGGGACAAACTGGATAAACTTCCTGTAGAGGTCAGGAGAACAATGTGTCATTTCAAGACGATGGATATTCCCTAAGATTCTGGACACACCAGCATGGGTGTTTGGAGGGTGAGGGAGCCACCCTGAGGGTGACTCGGATATATATACAGTGAAAATATTAGTGGTAGTCATTATATTTTCTTAGGACTAGAACATTCATAGTTAATATATATTTCCTAGTTAACTATTATTTATTTACTGGAATCAACTTGTGCAACTGAAATGGATTTAATTACTCACTGGAATCTACTTGTGCAATTGTAAGGGATGTTAAATGTATTTAAAGTGTGCGGAATTAATCATACAATGGAGATTAAACCTACCAAGTTCAAACGAGGAATGGAATTGACTTCTTCAATTACACGGTCACTTTAGGAATGATACAATAATAGTTTTGTTAGTGTTAATCGGGACATTACATATATTTTACAGCCATTTCTCTTGAATGGTGTAAATTCATTTATGGTTCTTAAACAATGTCGTAACTGTAACAAGCGGTTTAGAACCAAGCAAAAACTGCGCAGGAATTTAACTACGTATTTGCCATTCTATTTTGGCGTGAACTTATGCTTAATTTGTAACTCTAAATTTGAAACAGAGTTAAAATTAATTGAACATGTAATAAAAAAATCGCATTATGATGGAACTTCGACACCAGCAGAACACCAATCAGCTGCTATAAAGGAGAGACGGCGCACCTATCTTCTCCAGAATAATAAATACGGGGAGCAAAAAGTAAATTTCTCAAAAGAAGACATTACCTTTCTGGAAAACCAGGACATTCGGACCAATAGTGGTGTAATTAATTCCACGCTCTTAATTATGAATAACCAACTAAATACAGGGACTTATTTTCCACTGAATGGTAATTCGGACAACACGATAAATTACAGTGACCCTATTAGTTTAATTTCACCTGTCGCTATCGGTCAGGGTACCACAATGGCATGCACCTTTAGTGGGGCAGATTTGGAACTTCCACCTCCACCCACATCCTCGAAGAAACGGCAGCGAGAAGCAGATCTCTACACTGCCACAGCCCTTGTGGGACCCACCGACTCCAAAATTAACAGATTGGAAATGGAAGTAGTGGCATTAAAAGAGCAGATTAATACTTTAGAATCTAAAATAGAGTCCGCAGTTCGGAAATCTACGGACCAAATCCTTGAAAAGTTAGAAGACAATGCCTCGTACCAGTTCCAACTATTCTCAGTCTTACAATCCAACCAGGCAAAGAGTCACAAAAGAAGTCTACTGGAAGTGTGTCGTGCAGTGGTGTGGTTTATTCTTTAGAACAAGATCCGGCAGTGCCATCTACGTCATCGTCATAAAATTGAGCCATCAGCTGGTCTAGTGATGATGTTCTACAACACCAGTTTACCACAGTACCTGGAACTTATTCTCACCTGTTGTGATTTTCCACGACACCAGTTTATCACATTACCTGGAACTTATTCTCACCTGTCGTGATGTTCCACGACACCAGTTTACCACAGTACCTGGAACTTATTCTCACCTGTTGTGATGTTCTACGATACCAGTTTACCACATTACCTGGAACTTATTCTCACCTGTCGTGATGTTCTACGACACCAGTTTACCACAGTACCTGGAACTTATTTCACCTGTCGTGATGTTCTACGACACCAGTTTACCACATTACCTGGAACTTATTCTCACCTGTCGTGATGTTCTACGACACCGGTTTACCACATTACCTAGAACTTATTCTCACCTGTCGTGATGTTCTACGACACCGGTTTACCACATTACCTGGAACTTATTCTCACCTGTCGTGATGTTCCACGACACCAGTTTATCACATTACCTGGAACTTATTCTCACCCGTCGTGATGTTCCACGACACCAGTTTATCTCATTACCTGGAACTTATTCTTACCTGTCGTGATATTCTACGACATAATATATAACTGGTATAGGGAACTTTTCCCCGACCGTCGTGATGTCGCCATGATGTTCAATGTCGGCAACAAGTGGATTGTGACTCAAATAGTGCTATCACTAACTGGATTACATAATTATTACTTAAGATACAAATGGCAAAAATGTAAGTTTCCCCTTCGTGAATGACGTTATTGGAACTGTAGGTATAATGGTGTCAAAAACAGATTTCAACTCTGGTCATTTGGTTGCATCTACTAGTACTTAATGAGGGTTATAATTTGTGCACGATCTGCTGTCTTCATGAAAATTAACGCCTTCAACCCGCCGTTAGCCCCGAAACGTACAACATAATAATCGACAATTGTAGTTCCAGATGAGCCGGCGCACAATAAGCCGCCTCATCCAGATCTGCAGTGGTTACTGTATTGTTTTAAGAAGCATTTCTCTCTGTTTAAACTGAGCCAGTCATTTCTGGATGTATGGGTCAATACTCAAATGGCCACTACACCTGATGATAGCTCCAACTGTCTAATGAAATGCTGACAGTACGCTGATGCACAAATTACCTTTTAATTGAACCTAGTGTGAAATTAATTTACTTGAAGGTATCAACAAGTGAATTTATCAACACTAGTTTGTGAGGGGTGAATTTCCTGTCTGTCAATTACAAATTGTTTGGGGCCAGATTCGAATCTGATTTGTTGCCAGAAAAGTGATATTGAATATACATTTACCGAATTAATAGCCAGTTGACTAAGTAATAATATGGTGTGTTCCTTCAGACACATTGGTATGTCTATGCTGGTTTGGAACTCCTTGTGATATGTTATTTTGGGCACTTCCTGGTTACCCAGGGGACAAATTAGTACTTGGTATTGACATACTGTGTCTTTGTAGGATCATACTATCATTTATGGATCAACACATGCCGTACTTTGCATACCTTTATCAGGTTATCCTGTGAATGATGTACATGTATAGAATGGTACAGCTATTGCATGCCTAATTGGGGTGCACATGTGTCCAGTCTTGTATGGTTTACCTCGGCTGACTTACATTAGAAAAACAGATTAGATGAACATACCTTCAAACATCAACAGCATTGGGTGCACTCATACAGTAAATTATTTTAGCTGTCAAATATTAGGTTCTAACAGAGTAAATCATATCTTTGTTTCGTGCATTTCGTTCGTTCGCTAGTGTTCGCTAGTTCGTTCGTTCGTTCATTCAGTTGCCAGTCATTCAGACATTGTCTGATTGGTATGCAGATTAATTGAATGGATTGATGGATTGTCTTTCATATGCAACTAAAAATGTCATATGGAGTTAAAGAATACTAACACTAGTAGGAATACTGTTAAGCACCTGTAAATATCATGTTGATCTTATCAGTACTTATAGAGGCAGCCGTCTAAGTAATGTTCAGCTAATGTTGTTTTGCTAATGTACACGAAATCACTGGTGTATTGAAGTCAGTGTATACTTAATTAGTGAGGGTGCAAATCAGTTAAGCATCATCTGATTCTTATACACTGAACGATGTACCCAGGCCATTGTAGTAGAAACTTAGTAATATATATATACATGTACATATATTGGGAACATTATTATTATTAGTTTACATCTCAAGTTGTATGTGTGTATGAACATGTCATGAAACAGTATACATACTTGTTGCGGATTGGGGTTCTGGCAAGGGGACTAAGCAGAAGTTTGTGTGCATTAAGTGAATATACTAACTTGTATTTGTTTGTTCATTTACTTACTTGAACTGCTATAATATAAGTAACAAATACCAAGGAACATTGTGTTTACCATTTTAAATTATGGTGCCACAAGAATCAAGGAATAATGCCACCAGGAGGTGTCAACCTGAGGGGGGGATAGTGTGGCAAACTTTTCCCAGTTATATACACGTCTTAATTAATTATTTGCTGCAATGGGAAATATATTGTTACCCTAAGTTAGCCACTGGTCAATTAACAGTTATGGTGTGATGGGCTGTAAAGCCTCTATTCACTCAGATGCATGGGGAAGCTATTACAACTGCATATGAACCCTATTGACCTTTTCATAGTGACCTTAATCTTGGTACACTGCCAAGCTAAAGGTAGACCTTAAACTGGGTCAAACCAATTAGGAGCCTTATCACAATACCCACTACATCACTGTGGAACCTTGTGCAGACATAGGCTGGCTCACTGCCAAGCGTAAGGTAGACCTTTTTGTAGGTCATCTATATTTAGCAACAGTACTCCTCCAGTTGATATGATTTGAGAAAAGCAAAGTTGATAAACATTGCCCAGTCTTGTTGGTAAATGAGCAGTTACCAGACATAGTAGCTCCTAGCTGTGTGGCATAATTTGTATATCTAACGACCACTCATTTGACCCGTCTCTCTCTAACGACCACTCATTTGACCCGTCTCTATGAGACGATTGAGACAGTGAATACTTCGTGGTAAACTGTGTGTTCGTCTTGTTTCTCCACTAACAAATATGCAATATGTCAATGGGCTATGATCACACATTTAACCGGCTCTATGAGAAGATTAAATTTCAAGTGTGGTCACCTAAGACTTAGTATTCCCGTGGGGAGACGAGAATAACATACAGTTATGGGCTGGTAGAAGGGTATGTTCTCTGTATGAAAGGGGTTAAAATGACAATCGTACACCATATTTCTTGTATTTTACTACAACATTGTTCAATTGAGCATGGGTCTCACTTATAAATATGAAAACATTATAGTGTTAATGTTTATCTCATTAAGGCATGAACTGACTGACTGTTTCTAGCCAGCGGCATTACAAAAAGATGTAGAAGGACACTATTATATTATGTAGCCAGTCAATCTCTTGTGACCTGTCTTGTGTGCTATAAGTTTAAATTGCCATGCTCATATGAATATTGTTGTAGACACACGTACAGTGCATTATCATCTATTATCTTGGGAGGGAATATTTGACAAGACACTTTCTTGCCTGATTCACCATAACCTTTAATTCAATTAAAGGTTAACCTTAAAATAAAAGGTAACCACTTAAAGGTAGACCTTTTCATTAGACAGTTGGAGCTATCATCAGGTGTAGTGGCCATTTGAGTATTGACCCATACATCCAGAAATGACTGGCTCAGTTTAAACAGAGAGAAATGCTTCTTAAAACAATACAGTAACCACTGCAGATCTGGATGAGGCGGCTTATTGTGCGCCGGCTCATCTGGAACTACAATTGTCGATTATTATGTTGTACGTTTCGGGGCTAACGGCGGGTTGAAGGCGTTAATTTTCATGAAGACAGCAGATCGTGCACAAATTATAACCCTCATTAAGTACTAGTAGATGCAACCAAATGACCAGAGTTGAAATCTGTTTTTGACACCATTATACCTACAGTTCCAATAACGTCATTCACGAAGGGGAAACTTACATTTTTGCCATTTGTATCTTAAGTAATAATTATGTAATCCAGTTAGTGATAGCATTAGGCATTACAAAAAGATGTAGAAGGACACTATTATATTATGTAGCCAGTCAATCTCTTGTGACCTGTCTTGTGTGCTATAAGTTTAAATTGCCATGCTCATATGAATATTGTTGTAGACACACGTATAGTGCATTATCATCTATTATCTTGGGAGGGAATATTTGACAAGACACTTTCTTGCCTGATTCACCATAACCTTTAATTCAATTAAAGGTTAACCTTAAAATAAAAGGTAACCACTTAAAGGTAGACCTTACTCAAGGTCACCATTAAAGGTACCTGAATCACCGAGATGTATAAAGGCTGAGATTTCCCGATTGAAGGGAGAGTGCCAGTTTTGGGTTTTAAAGAGCATTCTGTTTTGGCTCCTTTGGATAAATTAAATAACCTACAGGCTACGCTCGTTTACTCAAAGTCGCTTACGTCGAAATCACCGGTTACGTCGAATTACTAGCACGGTCCCGTTTAAAATCCTATTATTTTCCATATAACTAAGTTCGGTTAAGTCAAATTTCGATAACTCAAATTTTCCGTTTATTCGAAGGTATATTTAGGTCCCGAAAACGTAAATCTACTGTATTTCACACTCGTTAAGTCGAAATGTCAATTTGCGGAGGTAAGTAGAAGTTTGTCACCTGTAGTTTACCTGATCAAAGTCGGGTATTCAGACCGTAGTTAAAGGTGTTTGCGTTGACACTGATTAAACAGGACTCCCGAAATGACCGTCGGTGATCATTAAGTGGTGAGCAATAAATGGCAACTATTTTAATTGGACTGGCATTAAATGCTTTTACTCGAACGTTAATTAAAGTGAACACAAGTTGCGCGATTAGAAATGAGTGAAATATTTCACACTCGATCGAGTGTATATATCTCCCGAATGTGACAGCATCAGTCACAATTCACAATCATGTCTACTACACATCAAAGTGCTGATTCTAGTGAAGGACCCGGTACCCAACCCGGGGGGATAGCTAGATTAGCGCTGTGTTCAGGCTCGACTAAACGGGGTACCAAACAGAAGTTGCAACAATCGAAACTGGTGTGGATTCAGATTATACAGTATAGGGACGAAACATTGAATGGGCGAGTTTTATGTTCTAAACATTATTAGTTTGTACAATCAAGTCTGGTCAGAAATAATCATTTATAATAGTGTTACAAATCAGTATTTCTTGTTGTTTTGTGTTGTTTCCGTGTATAATTTATTAAAGTAATTCATAAAATATTATGTTCTTGTTATTATTTATTTCATTGGTGAACTGAATATGTACATATCGCTACATGCGCATGTCACGTGTGCCACATCCGGGTTATCTATTAATTACACTTGTAAACAAACCGAAAGTGTTTAAATATGATTTGTCTTAGAAACAGAATTTAACATGTATCCATGTACATTTAATTGCTAAAATAAATCATATTTACTACTCAAGGCTACATCAGCAAGTAATCATTTGGTTCTAACTGTCAATAAAATTGTTTGTCAAACTACGGTTAACTCGAAGTATTTTTTTATCTCCCTTCGAATTCGAGTAAGTGAGTGTGGCCTGTACTTTAGTTTCGGAATTACTGTGATCTAAATTCAAGGACGGAATTATTAACTTTTAAGCAAATTGCAACTGTTACTTATTTTTACTGGGGTGTTTGTCACGGAAAGCCGTCGAGCCAACTCCCTGACGGAGGGGAATGTGGAAGTAGGAGCTTGTGTTTCTGAACTACTTCATGCGTGACTTGGATTTGTATATTTACTTTATTAACCACATTAAAAATATGTACTCCTGAACGAACGCCTTCTCTACAATTTGAGTTTCCAATTGGTACTACAAAGAATTGTAACATTCTTTCATCTGACGTTGCGACAGACAATTATTATCACATTGAGGTGAAGAAATCAGCAACTGACGTCACTCGGTTTCTAATTGACCAAAAGGTCTGGTGGCAGCGAAACAGTTCAGTCCTGACAAAAGGGAACCATCAGCCGACCAATTCAGTCCAACAAGGGCTGAGTTACGGAGGGTAAAAGGATTGCGCTACAGTATGTCAAATGTAATCCTATTGTATTGCGCGTAACCAACTAGGAAACACCGAGTTGAATTATCACTAAAATGAAATTTTGCGTGTGAAGACGTGGTAAACTTAGGTTCATAAACAGGGTCTCTATGATTATGCGAAACGAAATACACGACTGTGTATTCAATTTCCGAATAGTTAAAGCATAATCTGCGAGTTAAACATCAGATACCGTCAATCTCGTGTTATGAACGCTTCAATTAACAAACTCGCACGAATACTGATACTATCGATGTATAACAAGGTGGAACATAATGCATGTTATTGACCATGCACTATTAATTATTGAAAATATGTTTATTGTAAGATCCATTTTGCCAGTAGAGCCACATAAGATACTACTACTACAACTTGTATATATTCATGTATCACTATTGAACATGGAAAGCGAGACTATACTGATGTAGGGAGTCGGTAAAATACGAGAGCTGTCCTATCCCGCCTCCAGCCTTCGTAACCCTGGGGAACGATTAAAATGTCAAACTTAGTCTAGCTTTATCACCGTGACCATAGCATGGTGTCTACCACGATATATGTACGATCCGACAAAATGGGGTTATTCATGTGTAGACCGAGACCAGACAGTGCCACCGGCCAGTCTATCTATAAACATCACCAGCTTGAATGTTCGCAATTCGATCAGCCAATTAGCCAGCCCGGTTTTATCAGATCGGGTCACATACTGGGTATACGGATAAAAACTTGGACAATACTGCAGTTGGAACAGTTTGCAGATTTTGATTCTCTTGCGTGTTAGATCAATCAGACGGCTGTGTAGAGCCTGATCACACTGCGCGGAAACTGGTTTGAAAGCTGCCCATGCGACTATACACATGACGTATTTGCGCAGTCTGATCAGAACCTACCATGTTTATTAATCAGTGAAACACGAACCATGCATAGACCCTGCCTCCAGCAAGCAGTATATTTCCCTGTCAATAGGTCAGGATGTAGGTGCGTGATGGCTAATCAGGAGATAGACATGTCGCTAATTGATAGTTGCATACAAAATGCCCATTTTGGTTATTATTAAAATTAGTTGATGTAAACAAAATACATGTATTTCACGAAATGTACGACTTTTATCAATTATCAATCACGCTTACCATGTGTACTTTACGGTGCATACAGGTGCTCAAGTGCCGCGGATATTACATGTCTTATTACGTGAATAGGAGTACGCAAAATACGAATACACGTATCTTATAGCATTGTCATAATCATGATGATTGTCTAATGCTGCTTACACCGGCGTCATTGTATAGCGCCAACAGACTACGCTACACACACTTATAGTTATATATTATAATGCTGTGTAGACATGTAGACTGGTGGCAAAACGACGGGCGTATCTTAGCAGCATATGACCATAATCAGACTTCGAAACACCATATTCACAACCCACGATCAAAGAGCAGGCAAGCAATGACTA
This sequence comes from Conchocele bisecta, assembly GCA_029237695.1. NCBI lineage: Eukaryota > Metazoa > Mollusca > Bivalvia > Lucinida > Thyasiridae > Conchocele > Conchocele bisecta. The sequence goes on along the minus strand of CM055274.1, from coordinate 9,100,580 downwards.
ACAGTCTTATCGGGACAAGTCCTACAGAGTTGTCTTGCAGCAAGCGTAGATACAACTTGGCGCCAAATATAATAACTGAAACACGTTATCCCGGGAATTACCTGTAAACTTTGAAGGCTTTGCGCAACGCTAATCTACGATGCGCAACGAAGAAACCTGTTTATACGTATTTGCAAGGTGTTGGTATCTACTAGAAAACTATACAATCACTCGGGAAAACTTTCAGAGCTTCACAAACCACCTGTAAAGATACCCTTTATTATACAAAAAAAGTGCGCGAAATGTGCATAAACTTGACAATTTCCGTTCCACTCGTGCCAGTGAATGTCAATACATAGTTACATTTCAAGTCCCAAAACCATATTTCAGCGTTAAAATAACCCCGGATAACCGGAAACACGGTCACCTGTCATCCAAGAAATACACCGCGCCCAATGTTAATGTTGTTGTTTCAAACGGGTGTCAAAATCACACCGTGTTTACAATAGACTGGTTCCCGGTAGTATTGTTCAGCTCTGGTTCCCAAAATGCGGAGCCACGAGAATGAGACGATTCTAACGGACTCCCAACTTGACCAAATTGACCAAATTACGCACATTAACTTGAGCTCTGTACAAGCGCTATCCATGCGTGTAATGCGCTAAGAGGCTTGTTTTTTGAACGTCATAAGCGATTACAAAAAATCTATTCAATACATGCGACCTAAATACGAGACAAGTTTGCTGTTTTACAAGCTCATTACAATAGCATGGTTCACAATTTAATTATACACGTACGTAACAATTAGGGAAAAAAAATAATCGGCACATTATTTGTGAACCCACCGACCGATTAATTGAGATAATCTGATAATTACTTAACCAGGCTGTAAACTCGTGACTGTAGCCTGTGGGCTATTGTATCAGCTCGCGGTAACTACACAGCACACGCGAAATATGTCATATGCTCTTTGCGACCAGTGTAGACCGTAGACTCAGATTACATTGCGAATCTGCACTATTTGCTATACCCCTTGTGAATCTGCACTATTTGCAATGTCAATTAAAAAAAACACATTCTGATCTTAAAAGAGCGCTCCAGCTGATCGAGAAAGTTCCACAGTGGCACAAAGTACTTAGGGGCCTTTATTCCATGTCATCTGCACTCTGTTTATTGGGAATTACACAAGTCGACATGATAAAACGCAACTGGGTAGCCGAGCCCCCGTTAAGGTGCGTAATTTGGGGGTACATTTCTTATTTCTCCACATACAAACTTGACATATTTATTGAAAAAATGTGTACATATGCTTTCAATATGGTAATAATGGTAAAAACAATTCAAATCCAAGAGTTAATGATGGTAAACATACATTTCCTTAACTGGAAATAGAAAATCCCTCTAAACCAAAAACCCCTATAAACCGAACTTTTCAGTCTGTCCCCAGGGTGTTCGGTTTAGAGAGGTTCCACTGTATTTTGAATAAACATCTCCCATCACATATTTCAGTACGTTCAGTACTTTGATTATATGTTATCTCCCTTGAGATAGCATATTATGTCATGCAAATTTCTATGGGGGCAGCCATATTGTCGTGCTACGCCTAAGCGGCGAGTACGACCAATAAAATAGTGCCAACTTATCCGATGACGGTTTGGTCTGTCTTGCGTTGTCTCTAAAACTCTGCATATACTATTCTCTATAGTTTTGACAGTTTTGGGCTCAGTTGATCAGTTTAATTTTGGAAAATACGAATCAAGACAGTTCGTGCGTATGAATACAGCAGCTATATTATATATTGCCTGATGATCTGCCGGACTCAGGAGATCTGCTTGGTGGACTTCGTTCGGTACCGGCACGTCGAATTTCGGGCGCGGAATATTGTGAGGCGCGGACAAATAGATCTGCCAGATGGCCTGCTTCTTGAGCCATTCCGTGCCTGCGTTTTCGAAAACCTTGGTCGCCGCCGCGAGGTTCTTGATGGCCGCGAGTCCCTTCCAGTAGCCGCGGGGGGCTGTAATATGTGTTCGCTAACTTGCGCGCTAGGCGAACCGATAGTTTGATATCAATCTTGCGCTTGTCCATCGTATGCGATGTATTCTAGTAGATCGAACAGTCTCCAACATGCCCTCGCCGATCGTCCGGTAACTGCGTCGTCGATACTAAATCTTTGTTGGAAGTCCAATTGCGATTGGGGCTGCATCTGCCGGTTAAGTTTTCAAGGATCTCGGAGGAATCTAACATCCGCTTTGCGAAAAGGGTGGTAGCTTTTTCGTCCTCGCGCCACGTCTCTAGAGAGTCTTGGGCCAGACGGATCAGAACCTTTGCGCCAGCTAAACGGTGTTTAAGGGCCGTGTAGCCTACATCGATCAAAGCGTAATAAAGCTCGTCAACTAACATTGTTCTATATATATTGTTTAAAAAAGTGTTTTTAAATAATTATTGCTTATTGCTTTTGCTTATTGTTTTCTTCAATATAGTAGCTGACGAGACCCACCACACCCATTCCCCGACGATGAATGCGATCTCGCGGCCTTTTTGAGCCTCTGACGGTACATAGAAATCTGAAAGTTGAGGCTCGGGATCCAGCGGTGCGAGAATTTTCTGAGGATATGCCAGCTTGTACTCGCGCATGGCTTCGTCAACGTTCCGGAAAGTTTGCACGGCGTGATTTTCGTGGCGAAGCTCTTCGTTGATCAGTCCACATGGTTGGTTCGTTTTTCCGCCCATGCTTCCTTTGCGCTCTGTAATTGTTCTTTAGCTAAATCGTGACGCTTTTTCTCCTCTTCCGAGGCTGTTCCTATTAACGAGAATAATGTGTTGCTACCACCAAACGCCACTGCGCTCACGATTGCACCACCTACTATTGCTGCGGCGCTAGCCATTTTATTTCCATATATTAGCAGGTAGAATTCCAGCTTTAATTAGATAATCTCGGGTCGAAATTGCGGACGCTACATTCAAGATCACGAGCCCTGCGTCTCTCACGGTCATGTCCAATTTGGGAGCGGGCCGCCCGAAGGCCATCTTTGATATTCGAGCAAACCCGATACTGAGGCCTGATATCACCACGGCGTGATAAAGCGCATCCACTATCATTTTACCTTCGTTTTCAGCCATTATATTTATTGCATAAAAAAGGGATCGTGATTAATGTTTAAATGGGGTGCAATTGGTTTCGTAACTTTCTTTGGAACCGCCTTCAACACTGTTGTGGGTTGTTTCGAAAGGTAGTTCCACACACACAGGGTGCCCACAACTGTCAGACCCCCACCAACAACCCACGGGATGATCCAGGTAGGAGCTACAGCAACAGCTGTCTTCGGATGTTGAACTACCCCCAACACAAATGGCGATTGGGGCACCTGAGCTGGAGAGGCTGGAACAGCAATCGGGGATTGCAACGATTGTTTGGCCTCTCGAAGCTCGGCGATAATTTTATCTTGTTTAACTTTTCGGGTGGCTGCCGCTGCCTTCCCAGCTGCCTGTCTTTTTGGATTTTTGTGTCGTGCAACCGGAGCTTGCTCCTGTGGAGCTTGCTCATCCAACACTGTTGGGTGAACAATCGGGGTCATCCAATCACGATTGGGAGTTGGAGCAATCGGGGATTGCGGTTCCGTCACTCTCGCAGGTGCTTGCACAGGTGCTTGCACAGGTGCGTCTTGTGTCATCAATTTCTGAGCTTATAGTTCGTGGGCATATATGTCCAAATTGACAGTGCTTAGCCGTGGTCAACGCGGTTGTCAGCGGAGCTAAGTACATTCCAAACTTGTGATAAATTGAGCAGCAGGCTGTTCTAAGAGTGTGTCCTACAAAAGGGTCAGTCACTAGATCACCAATCAACCCCGCGGTGTCAGATATAGGGAGAATTGCACTGACAGCGGTAGCGTACAAATGAATAGCCGCCGATCCAAGAGTTTTCGTCATCTCTGCCCCCAATTTAGATTCGTATCGTATACATTTCATCAACCTCGACATCTGACATCTTGTCCACCTGGCAAACTGAGAGACGCCGACCGAAATACCGCTCCGATTGTCCCCCAGCAACCAGCGCAGCTAGCCGCTCGCGTCGCGTCGTGTTTTCATTTTCTTTCAGGAAAGATACCGTATCGGCAGTCGTGCCATCTTTCAGGAAAGATATCGTGTCGGTTCCTACAATGTCTTTTGGGAAAGAGGTCGTGTCGGCAGTCGACACGATTGTCTCTTCCATTAACTGATCGAGAAGTTCGTCGCAGTTCATTATTTCATTTTTAATAATTAGTACTATTCTGACTAGCCTCATAAGTCTAACATATTGCTTTATTACAAAGTAATAATAGCGCACCACCCGATACTTATGATCACCGTTATGCTCGCAACAAAGCTCGCAGCGGAGCAACAAATTGATTCCCACATTGTTAACCATTGTTCAGCATTTGTTCAACATTTGTTAATTATTTGTTAGGCATTGTTCAGCAATTGCTAAGCATTGTTAAGCATTTGCTCAGCAGTTACTAACGAGCGTTAAGCAATTGCTCAGTAATTAATTGATAACTTCGTAAGCAGTGTGTTTATCAGTCTTTAGCAGAAGCTTGGCATGCTTAGTTTCTGAAAGCATATATCCAGGCGCTCCTCGCGCGTTGGGATAACGTCGTTCTCTCGAAGACAGTCGTCGAATGAATCTCGGTCCTTGCAATGAAAGAGGGCGACCCATTTCGTTTGCTCGCGCAGATCCTTGAGGACGGCGTTGTACTTCTGAGTTAAGATCCATACGCTTTGCCCCGCATGGCGGCCAGAAAATGCGAGCTCAGAGAGCATGTCCTTCTTTTTGGTCATCGCCGCCTTGGCCGAGCAGTCGTCAATCACGTATAGGATAGGCTCGCCCTGAACGATTTGGTATAAACCACGCAGCCAATCGTGAAGCCTGTCGCCGGGGTCAATAACGTATACCTCAGGGTCGGTCCATGTCCACGGGCGCCGCTGATAAGTATCGTTGTGCCGCACAGTGGGACACAGGATCACAATGTGTCGAAAGATATCGCGGTAGGACCCCTCGAGCAAGTTGAGGATGAAAACCGTTTTTCCGCATCCTGTCTGCCCACATATGATGGCAGAGTGGGCATCACAGACTTTATTTTTATTAAAATCTTTAGAATGATTTTTTATTCAATCAGTAGAGTGCTCAGACGTATCGACCATCTTCGATGTTGAGTTGTGCGTCTGTGATTATATATAAGTACACGTTCAATGCGCCAGCTCCATCCGCCTCTTTGGTTATCTGGATCGTCACACCCTCGCTAGCGTTCTCAACTCGGCGTCCACTACCGTGCATTTGGTCGTCGTCGCTGGCTCGCATGTCTAGCCATAACGCGTACTTGGAAGTCAGGAACTGTGCGAGGGAGACGTCCGAGAGCTGCAGGTCTTTGGCAACCGCGGCAACCTCTGTGGAGCGTTTAGAGCCGGCAGCAAACTGCTTTCTGGCTTCGTCCCACTGCTGGTGCGCGCGACGGCCCTGGCTGTAGAGCTGATTGGGAACTCCCTCGATCGTCACCTCGACCTTCGTGATTTTGGGGTTATAAAATTTGCCGCTTTTTCTAGCACCGAGCGCGAACCGAGCCTCCTGGAACAGCATCAGTATACCTTTCATCGAGCGGGCGGGTACATTGACGTTAATATTCCACAATGTGTCGCTTTTGTCTTTCGCAATCTTGCGATGGCGAAGAACTCGGTCGTAAAGTATGGCAACGCGCCCGGCGTACTGGGTTCTGATCAATCGCGCGAGTTCGGGTATCGTGACCATGTCGTACTCCAACGGAACATTGTCGATCGTATATGTCGATGCTATATCGGTGGCTATGAGAACTCGGCCGTAGTCGTTAAACGTTAGTTCGTATTCGAGGCGGTCAGCCAAAGCGCTGATAGTAGGGCATGTGACTCTCCAGCAGCAACTCAAAGTCGAGCGGGATGTAGAAGCGGTTGCCGTAAGCGGCCGCGATCGCGTTGTCACTCGCGTCGTTATCTGCCTTGTTACCAGCCCCGATTCTAAGTCTGGTTACGTTCTTATTTTTGCTGGTGTCAATACCCTGATAGATCGCATTTTCACGCTCTTGCGCCGTCTCCCACAGGTCCTGGTAACAATGGTAGACGTCGCTGTCGTCGATCGACATCACCTCATTACCACAAATCTTTATCATGGTCTTCTTGACGATGGCGCGACCTAGGTTCTGAACGACTGTTCGGTACGCGTCCGTCGACGTCAGCGAAATAGTGAAAGCGAGGCGAACAGTCCCCGGCACAATGACGTCGCTAGATCCGAGGTTGGGGAAGCAGGCCAAGAGCTGCTGGTTTTGGTCGATCGTCGATGGGTTGTTCGTAATAACGACGCTTTGTCTCACGTCTTTCGTCCCAAGGGGCTCCCGCAGTCTACGGTATGAATTGAGTTTGCGGCCGTATTGAATCGAAGACATAATTTCAGTGAAACTAAATACTCTATTAAACCCGTATGGTTTTTTCTTTAATACATCGTTAAAAATGGAGGATTACGATATGGAAGAATTCGGCCGAGACGATTATCTTGATGATGATGACATCGGCGATGACATCGATGATGACATCGATGCCGAAACGCCCTTCATAGAGACTCCAGTTCCAATTCGTGAATTGGGGGAAATAGGTGGCGCTACCGGCACCATTAGTCTAAGTCAGGAATTAGTCAAGTCAACTGTAGACGACTACTACAACAGTTTGGCAGAAGAAGGTACGGTCCCATCTGTCGGCCGCGACTGCTCCAAGTTCGAATTGGATCGGTATGGTAGGTTGCGACTAAAAGCATCAAATATCCCGATCGTCAACATGAGGACCGGAAAACCCTTATGGCTGAGCACCATTGCCGGAAACCGGTGCGGTGGCCAAATCGTAAGGAGCGAACTAGGATTCCCAGATTGGAAGCGTGGTAAAACAATTATACCGGCCCGCGCTGTAGAGGCCCTACAGTCCACCGACGAAACGATGGGGAAGACGGCCGCCGCGATAGAAACTATCAAGCTCAGCGAGATCCCTCGAGTAGCCACCGACGCTATTCACACAATGGAGCTCAACGAAAGCGAGATAGATGGAATACTCAGCACGATGGATGACCCACCGTTACCTCTTCGTGAACTCCGGGGCTTCGATAAGGCTATGCAAACAGTCCGGGGTGAATTGGTCCATAACCTCTCCAAACTAACGGCGCTGGATGAACATATCGCGCTAGAAGAAAGAAAACTTTTTTGATTGGCGGTGGCGATTACGATCTGATTATTGTAACCGTCAACCGGGTCGTCTCGTAGTATCATATTGCTCGGCGCCATATAAAGACATATTCCAAATACATAGTCTACTGGGGTGCTGGCATCCTGCAAAACATCATGATACCGCCTGATCGCATCCGGGAGGTCCACCGGTTTGTTTATTGCGTCCTCGACATTTGCCAAGAACTGTTTTTGTGCGTCAAACGCCTTACCGTCTCCTATTATAGAACTGCGCTTGCGCCTGTGCGCCGAGGATGGCCCAGACGTATGCACGAATGGAGTCGTTGAGGCGGGTAACTCCAGCCTTGGTGAACCCTTTCCCTCTATCCAAAATGAAAGTCCCCAAGCCGATATCGACGTGTTCGCGTTGTTCTATGTAGACAGGTTCATCCACGATGTCTTTACACATTTGAAAATTACAGTAAACATTTGAGTCATTTCGTGTATATGTCATGTTGGTAGGATTAAAAAACCCAAGAGTTGTGTCCGTTACGATGTAACCATTTACATATATATCACCTAACCCACCATTTTTAGTAACTGTTTTCTGTTCCCAGTCGGTATTTTTAGAAATCTGAAATTCATTGCATATTCTTTCGTAAGCTTTGTGGTCGTATGGGCTGTATAGAGGGTCCCAATTATCCTCTTGTGGGAGTTTCACGCTCATCTCTTTGAGAATCCTCCTAATAGTGTAGTAGACGTGAAAAGTATAAACACTTTCGCAGAAAGCGGTCAGATTATGCTCCATGTGGTTTATGTAAGAGACACCATACCCGGTTGTGGCACACCACACAGCAGTATTTAACTGATTCTGCCAAAACTGCATCGGTGTTGCTTTCCACGCGTCTCTGGTTTCTTGGGTAGTAATTTTGGGCAGCCTATAATTATCAAATATGTTTGAAAAAGTTGTATCAAATCCGGTGTCTTCGTTTACTCTTATTGTTTGGTTTATTAGCTTTCTAGTTAAGTAGTGTATTCCTACCGTTAAGTAGTACACACCTCCCCCATCGTACTTTGCCTTTGAATTGAAGCTAAATGCCTTGGTATTCAACGACATTTTAATCGGAGTTTATTATGTTTGCTACTATCACTAATGTTCAAAAAGAGAGTTGTGAACTTCAGAAGTCAATCGACAACTGCTGCAGAAAACACCGGGTAGGCCTCAGATCAATCACCTTCACGGTTGGGTGGCAGAATGTGGGGACGAGCGAAGGATTTTACTATGTGAAGGATGGACAACAAGTAGGTGTAAAGCTGCCCCCGGACTGTTGGGAACAAGACAGTTCATAGACTTTGTTTCCACAGAGCTTGACGGTATAGTCAACCAACCTCACAGTATCGAAGGTTACCGGACTTGCAACAATGACCATCGGCCCAGACCGCCAGATACTGACCACCCCGATGTTGGGTATTCAACTCGGGTTTAGAGAGACATACTCCGCGAATAAAGGCGTGTTTACCCCGGGGGAGTACGTCGGTGATAACCCGGTGGACTTCGCCTTCACGAAAACTCTCAGGGTGCACCTGGATCGGGTGAACACATCGTACAACACGGTATACGGATCTCCCAGCACATTACTGAAAACCGTGCAAGCCAGTGACTGTTTCTTTGGGGAGACTGTGACCTTAAACTTCCCATGCCCCGAGATGAAAGAAAATTTTGGAATCGGGACATATCCACGAATGTACGGTCTCGATTCTTGATGATCAAGCGAGAGAGTTAAAAAATTATTACCCGATTTCGGTAATCCTAGAAATTTCCAATTAATTCAAAGAATTAGACTCAAGTTCGTAATATAATTATCAATATTATTGACAATGAGTATATACGGACCAGGTAGTTCTTCCAATTCCAATCGCGATTGGGTGACAGATATAAAGAATTTGAAACCGGCAGAAGGGGGATCCAACCCCACAGGTGATTTTTTAACTACCGGAAAAACCAAGGCACTGATCAATAGAACTATATCGGCGGCCACGGACGAGATTCACAAGAGTCTACTATCACAACTTAAATTATATGCCCTGGCTGTGACTACACAAAGTCGTGAAGAAACACATACAGAACTAAACGAACTAGGCGGAAAAATAACCGAATTTTGGGAAGAGGCCCGGTTGGGGATTGAGGGAGTCCGAACGGGTATTGAGAAAGCCCGAGAAGACCAGGCGGCCCTTACCGAGGCTTATAGAGTGTTGCGCTCAGAGGATCATGCAGCACTTACTGAACTAGGCGGGAAAATAACCGAAGTTTCCGATAAACTAAATCGAGTTCGTAAAGACGCTCACAAAGCACTTAAGGAGACCTCTGAAAAGGTTCGTATTGAGGCCCATACCGCTATCGAGGAGCTTGCCGCATTGTTGGACACATGTGTAGAGCGGTTTAAGTTATTGCAACAACAAAAACGTGTCATAACAGTTTGGGCTGAGTAGCGGGGCCTATTGAATGAGGGGATCTATGAATATTCGTTCGGTGCCAAAGCGAGCAATAGATATGGGGGATACGTCATGACATCTCCTGGTACGGCTCGACGAATGGCGTTCTGTTCGGTTAATGCTAAGGGTAAACCTGTGGGCGCGGTCATGGTAAATCTCGTACTAGATGGGGAAGAACGGGCGATTGGAGTCACTAAACTGGCTGGACAGAGTTCATGGGTGGTTTTGTTCGCCGGTGACGATCCAATTAGACTTTCCGAAGGTAGTGTTATTAACTTTGTTACGAAAATCGCTGACCCAGCGAGTTCTTCCACTGTTGTGACATTGTTGATTGAACTAATATGACGAGTGGACCGTTGAATCTACAACCTGCCGATACTGTTTCAACACCTAATGTGACCCCGTCAAACTTCAGGTTGGAAAATATCGTCCAGATGCAGCAGGTTCTAAAACAAGAGGGAGAAACTCGGAAGGTAAATGCTAAAAAATATAGACGAGCGGCAAACATAGTGGAGGGGGTGAACACCTTGTTATCGTCCGTTTCTATACTGGGTGGGGCCGGAACCGCTGCATTGTTATCTACAGTTGTGGCAATTCCTATTGCCGCGGGTTTGAGTGGTGTAGCCACTGGGGCAGGACTGCTGTGTATGGCGTTCAGAGTCGCGGGGAGAAAATTCGAAAATAAAAGTAGAAAGCACGACAGAATATCGGTTCTCGCGAGGTGTAAGAAAAATAGCATCGACGTTATCGTGTCCAAAGCGTTGGCCGATAACAATATATCGGACGCTGAATTTGAGTTGGTAGTGGAGGAGATGTCTCGATATGAGGATTTAAAAAATACTATTAGAACAAAGGCGCGTGCCACCCTTCCCAAGATTGAGAATACTGATTGGGATAAATTAGGTTAAAACTGGGTGATAAAGTGGGAGGAAAAGTTACAACGCCACCGTGAGTATGTCACCCACCGGCCACCATACTTATCGATAAACACAAACCTCTCTTATATATAACGTCTCGAGATAGCTTGTCGCCTATGGCTAAACCAATACGCGCCCTCAACTCCGTTGAAGCTATTGTAGAAATACACCGGCGGTTTATGAACAGGTAATGTTTTCATAACTTTGGGATTTAAATCAATACACATCGTGGCCTCGATAATGTGAAATTGGAACATTGTCGTCTGCTGATAAAATATCGTGTTTATTCACTGAGCGCTCTGTTAAACTTTATAGGCAAAGAGCGGTCGGATAGGAACGCTGTTTAAAATCAATACACACCGTGGCCTCGATAAGGTGAAATTGGAACATTGTCGTCTGCTGATAAACTATCGGGTTTTTTCACTGAGCGCTGTATCTGACAAACAGCGGTCGGATACGAACGCCGAGTGCATTTCACCTTATCGATTATTAGGATAACAGTGGGGGGGGGAAGTAAAATCCGTGGCAAATCTGTAATAGTTTCGGCTACTATTTCATGTTAAACAAACAAAACCTATAGGTAAACCAAAGTTTGATATGAAGCATATATTTGTCTCGATTGTGGCAGAGAATCCGCGACATCGCGCGGATTGGGGGTACACAGGCGGAAGGCTTCGTGTAGACCCACCAAAGTCTTGTGCGAATGGTGTGGAAAATCAATGGCTAGCGCGGCAACCGTAAAGACACATAAACTCATGGCATGCCAAGGGGTTCCTGCAGAAATTAAATCCGATATCATTAAACATAGAACGCTGGTAAAAGGCTAACCACCAATTCATAGGAGTTTGTTTTACACTCCTATAAATTATGGCCCCTATATTAACAAAATACTTTCCTTTTTTCTTAGCCATTGGGCTAAAACGCCTGCTTTTCAGAGGGGTTTCCGTAGAGGTAATCCGCGTGCTCCACAACATTTTCCAGCATTTCGGTACCGACTATACTACTGACCCATATTCACACAAACATGACAATCGCAAACTACCTTTGTTACTTCCATTCCTGGAGTCAGTGACGATTGTTTAATTGACTGAATGGCGAAGAGTACAAACCCTGATCAGACTACACGGATGCGTTGGGCACAATTTCTTATAACTTCTGTTTCGTTACAGCAGATGCTTAGTAGTATATGAGGAGGGAAATGGTAACACCCCCGTTAATTTCCCCAGTTGGGTAAATTAAGGCTTATGTGGGATTTTACTAATTTCGTCATATGTGACTTGTGACGACATCTCATGTATGACAGATTTGTTTCAAATCAATTTCCATCCAAAAAAAAAAGATGTTACACCAGTAGCAAACCAAAGTGGTATCTCAAAATTGTGTACGGGTTTCAACTACCCCGCCATTGCCGACCAGTTTTGGTCCAAATAATTTCGGGTTAGATATATATGAGTACCACTAGACATACCGATGAGACTGAGTAATTAATAATTACTGACAGATTTGTTCTCGAAATAATTTCGTGTTAGAGATAAGAGTACTACTAGGCATATCAGTACCACTATGACTAACAGAGAGCGAGAGACGAAGAGGATTTTGAGAGCTATGACGAGCGGTGCGACTTGTCTGTGTGCCACAGATTACACTCAGACAGTTAATGACGATCTGCAAGACGAGGAAGTGGTGGCACTCGTTAACGAGCTTGTCGGACCGTACGAGAGTGAGAAGAAGGGGAGGAGGACCAATGTGGAAGGGTCGATCACGGACCGGATAATGCACGATGTTGTTCCGAACGCGCTAACAGCCTTCTATCTGATGTACAGGTACTCCTACGTGATACGAAACATTGAGACTGAGAAGACGATGGTCTTTTACAAAGAGAGACGTGGAAGCCCTTGGCTCAATTATTTGGATAAAATGAAAGAGTGGGAACGTCCCAGCACTAAATGGGTCTTTGTCCGTTGGGCAGCAGTTGAGATGAAGATGATAATAGACCGTCAACAAGTTTTCATTGGTGCTGGAAAACTGCCCGACTGGTTGAGACAGAAGAAGGGCATGTACTCGATCGACACGTATAACGATAATTTGTGTCTGTTTCGCTGCATAGCTATCCATCGTGGTAAAAGAGCCGATCGATGTTCTGCAGAGGCACGAGCACTGTCTGCTAGTTTTTTCGGACACGATTCCGGGCCAGGGGATGGAGGTGTGCCAATCGATTCACTGAACAAGGTCGAAGAGAAATTCAAGCTTGGCATTCGTGTATATGAACCGTCAGTGGATGGAGTCTGGAGTCTGAGAAACGTGCCGGCTCACTACAACGAGATTGGTACTAAGACCATGACCATCGGAATGTATAAGGGTCGCGCGTTTCTGATCACTAACCTAGCCAAGCTGACAAACGAGTACGCGTGTGGCGAGTGCCAACAACGTGTCCACAGACACGCAAAAACCTGTGAAAGGGGAACCACCCACGTGATATGTCCGGGTAAAAAGATATTAAAATCAAAGTCGGCATACGAGAAGGCCGTGTACCCTCGTGGGTCAGCTAGCGAGATATCTAAACGATGGCTCGAGTTCGTGGCTAACAAGCGAGGTGAGCATACTCATCACGCCAACTGTGGACACGGAGGTGAGAGGTGGATAGCAGAAAATCCAGGCGACGGCTACCGTCACGAGTCCGAGACGGTCTACCAGTTTCACGGCTGTCACTGGCACGGTTGCCTGAGGCACTGCAAGAGAAAGGATGCTGCCGAGATCTACGCAACGACTAAGAGTCAAGACTCAAAGATAAGAGAGGCTGGCTACGAGTTGAAAATTATGTGGGAGTGCGAGTGGAAGCAAATTGATTCAAATCGTAAACCGAATGAAAAGAAGAAAGTAGTGACACTCTACCCTCATCAGATCGTGTACGACTTTGAGGCATATTTTCACAAGTCCAAGGCTACGTATCCGATCCCAGATTTAACCTTCGAAGCAGAGCACGTGCCGATTTCCGTATCGATAGGTGACACTACCTGTGAAGAAATATCTCACATCTGTGAACGAGATCCAGAGGTATTGGTTGAGAAGTTTGTGGCGGAGCTCAAGAGGAGGGCATCTGTCATAAGAGAAATAGTTCGAGCTGAGTATTCGCCAGATGATTTGGAAATGTTACTGGATAGTCAGCAGAAGATCATCAACGGGTGGACGGACTAGGTTCCGGTGGTTGGTTTCAACTGTAGCCGTTACGATTTGAACCTCATCAAGAAGTACTTTGTCGAGAAGCTAGCAGAGACAGTCACGAAGGTAATGGTCGGAAAATTACAGAGCACAACGATGTTCTTGTTCACGACATAATTCATATTTCTAGATGTCATACAATATCTTGGACCGGGAACCAGCTACGAGAAATGGGTCAAAGCCTACGACTGTAAGAAGTCTCATTTCCCATACGAGTGGTTCGACAACGCTTACAAGCTAGACTATCCAGGATTACCAGATTACACATCGTGGTACTCTAAGCTCAAATATGGTTATCTACTCACGCTATCAGAGTGGAAAGAGTGTAAGCAAATATTGAAAGACAAAAAAATGACAAAGTTTGAAGACTGGTTGAGGTATAACGATCTTGATGTGGGACCGTTCTTCGAGGCTCTCACAAAGATGACATAGTTTTACAAAGGAAGAGGTGTAGACATCCTAAATGACGCCGTATCACTGCCCGGTGTGGCCCTCCAATATATTTTAAGAGGGACTCGCGAAAACGTTCTATACGCACCAAAGAAGGAGACTTACGAGATTATGCGAGATGCACTAGTTGGTGGACCTTCCATAGTATTTGCTAGATATGCCGAGGCTGGTCGATCGAATATCAGAACAGGGGACAAGCTATGTGAGTCGGTTCTTGGCTACGCCTCAGGCGTGGATATTTGGATTCGGATTTGCCGAAGTGGATATCGCGGTGCCAAAAACATTATGGTCCATTTTCGAAGAAATAGCTCCTGTGTTTGTAAATCGAGAAGTGCCACGCGGGGCCGTCCCGGATTACATGCTGGAATACCTTGCCAACACAGGTAGAACTCTCACGGAAGGCCAGAAGAAGTTGGTCGGTGCGCTGTCGGCAAAGAAGATTCTCATATACGCGACTTTACCCAAATGGTATTTACGTCACGGATTAGTGATCACGGCTGTTCATCGAGTTATCGATTATAAAGCCGGTACACCGTTTCAATGGTTCGTTGAAGAGGTCACGGCTGCTCGACGGACTGGCGATGTTGACAAGTATAAAGCGGTGTTGGCCGAAATATTCAAACTTGTTGGAAACGCGTGTTGTGGCAAAATGATTGAGTCTCTCGAGAGACATATCAACACCATTTACACGAAAGACGAGAAGACTGTTGACAAAGCTTTGAGATCGGCTTGGTTTCACAATCTCGAAGAGATAGGAAGCGCGTACGAAATCTCGAGTCGAAAACCACGAGTAGTCATTAATGTAATGTTTCAGTGTGGAATCACCGTGTATCAACCTGCCAAGCTTCGTATGCTAGAGTTCTACTATGACTTATTGGATAGGTTCGTCGATCGCAAATACTTTGAACTCATTCAGATGGATACGGACAGCATGTACTTCGCGCTGTCGGCGAAGGAGATGGAGAACGTGGTTAGACCCGATCGACTCGAGGTGGAACGAGCGCGACGATTGGTTAGCTTGGGACCAGGGGAGCAATCGGACTCCGGGCCTGTTCAAACTAGAGTTTCGAGGCGATCGCGGCATCGCCCTGTGCAGCAAGTGCTACTACGTCGAAGGGGAAATAGATAAGTACTCCGCGAAGAGAATGTCGAAGCGGACCAACGATCTGACTTGGGGAAGCTACATGGCGGCCCTCGAGGGAGGCCTCGATCGGGCGGAGATCCGAGGTTTCAGACTGGTGAATGGGGCGATGCGCACGTATTGTTCTGTTTTATGACGTTGTGGTGCTGGTGAAATCACAGGTTGCTCCAGCGATTCCGATGGTTCCCGCTTCGTCACTCTCGTAGGCTTCGACATTATCTCTGCTTACAGTCCGCTGGCATACGTGTTCAAAATGACAGTGCTTAGCTGTGATCAACGCGGACGTCAGCGGCGCTAAGAACATGCCAAACTTGTGGTAAATTACGCGGCAATCTGTTCTTAGCGCGCGTCCAACAAAGGGGTCTGCCTCCAGGTCGTTGAATAATCACAATTGATTCTGGATCGGCAGAAACGTACTCGCCGCGGCTGCGTAGAGCTGAATGGCTGCCGCCCATAGGGGTTTCTCAATCTCTGTGTTTGACATGTTATCAACCTGGCCGGCCGTGAGACGTCGACCCAGATACTCCTCTGCCTGCTCACCTGCAACCAGTCGCAGTTTCCGTCGTTGCGGTTCCCGCTACTACAATTCCTTCAGAGAAACTCGCGGTTTCAGCTGTCGGCGCGACAGTCGCAGTTGTTCCATCTGTCGGTGCGACTTCTATTGGAACAGCATCTTCCAGCAGCCGATCGATAAGTTCGTCGTAGTTTATTGTGCCAATCGAATATTGTTTGATGTTAAACAGTGCTATTCTGACTCGCCTCATAAGTTTAGCATATTGCCAAGCGCACCACCCGAAAATTATGATCACTGTTATGCTTGCAGCAAAGCTTGCAGCAGAGCAACAAATTGATTCCCACATTTTTAGCCGCCACGGCTAAAAGAGCTAAGCAGTGTTTATTACAAGCTAAGCAGTGTTGTGTTTATCACAAGCTAAGCTGCGTTTAGCACTTCGTAAGCAGTTGGTTGATCAGTCTAACAGAAGCTTAATGTGCTTGGTTTCTGAAAGAATCTGCCGAACCTCTAGCCGTTCCTCACGC
Organism: Conchocele bisecta; assembly: GCA_029237695.1. Lineage (NCBI taxonomy): Eukaryota > Metazoa > Mollusca > Bivalvia > Lucinida > Thyasiridae > Conchocele > Conchocele bisecta. Next base: position 9,084,135 of record CM055274.1, on the reverse strand, counting down.
GTTGGGATAACGTCGTTCTCTCGAAGGCAGTCATCGAAGGAGTCTTGGTCCTTGCAGTGAAAGAGGGCGACCCATTTTGTTTGCTCGCGCAGATGCTTGAGGACGGCGTTGTATTTCTGAGTGGAGATCCATACGCTTTGCTCCGCATGCCGGCCCGAAAATGTGAGCTCGGAAAGCATGTCCTTCTAATTGGTCATCGCCGCCTTGGCTGAGCAGTCGTCAACCACGTACAGGGTTGGCTCGCCCTGAAATAGTTGGTAGAAGTCACGCAGACAATCGTGTAGGCGCTCACCGACGCGGTCAACGACGTATACCTCAGGGTCAGCCCAGATCCACTGTCGTTGCAGATAAGTCCTGTTGTGCCGCACAGTGGGACACAGGATCACAATGTGTCGAAAGGCATCGCGGTAGGGCCTTCGAGCAAGTCCAGGATGAAAATGTTTTTTTTCCGCTTCCAGACTGTCCGCATATTACGGCGGAGTAGGCATCCTCAGTAAAATCCGGAGGATTTTTAATTTTAGTAGACTGCTGAGACGAATCGGCCATCTTCGATGTTGAGTTGCGCATCTGTGATGATGTAATGGTACACGTTCAATGCGCCGTTACCGTCTGCCTCTTTGGCTATCTGGATCGTCACACCCTCGCTCGCGTTCTCCACTCGACGTCCACTACCGTGCAGTTGGTAATCGTCGTCGGATCGCATGTCTAGCCATAGCGCGTACTTGGAATTCAGGAACGAGAGAGACGTCCGAGAGCTGCAGGTCTTTGGCCACCGCGGCAACCTCTGGGGCGCGCTTTGAGCCGGCAGCAAACTGCTTTTTGGCTTCATCCCACTGGTGTGTTGGTGTGTGAGAAGGCCCTGGCTGTAGAGCTGATTGGGGACTCCCTCAATTGTCACCTCGACCGTGGTGATTTTGGGGTTATAACATTTGTCGGTTTTTCTAACGCCGAGCGCGAACCGGCCCTACTCGAACATCGTCAGTATGCCTTTCATCGAGCGGGCGGGGACGTCGATATTAATATTCCACAATGTGTCGTTGTCGTCTTTCGTCATCTTGCGATGGCGAAGAACTCGGTCGTAAAGAATGGCAACGCGCCCGGCGTATTGGGCTCTAATCAATCGCGCGAGGTCAGGCATTGTGACCATGTCGTACTCCAGTGAAACTGAGACTTGAAGACATCTTCGAACAATACTATTGAACCCGTCTGATTTTTTGTTCAATACATCGGAACGATGAACATGGACGAATTTGATCCCAATACGGGCGACCGAGAAGACAACATCGCCAACGACGAAACGCCCTTCATTAGAGACGCCAGGAACTTCAGCCGCGTGGGCGGCGAGGAAATAGGTATAAGCGGCGCTACCAACACCAGTGCTCTAAGCCAGGAATTACTCGAGGCAGCTGTAAGTGACTACTAAAACTATTGGGTAGAAAAAGGTACAGTCCCATCTATTGGCCGTGACTGCTCCAAGTTCGAATTGGATCGGTTCGGCAGGTTACGACTAAAAGCATAAACTATCCCGATCACCAACGAGAGGACCGGACAACCCCTAGCGATTAATAATATTGCCAGAAACCGGGGCGGTGGCCAAGTCATAAGGGACTAACTCGGTTTCGTAGATTGGAAGCAGCCGGGTGGTAAACACAGATCTTTCCACGCCCGTGCTATAGAGACCCTACAGTCTACCTACGAAACGATGGCGAAGACAGCCGCCGCGACAGTCGAGCTCATCGAGGTCCCACGTGTAGCCACCGATGCTATTCGCACAATGGAGACCATGTTCAGCGAAAATGAGAGAAGACACACCGTTACACCTTCGCGTACTCCGGGGACTCGATAAGGCTATGCAAAAAGTCCGGGGCGAGCTAACGAACAACCTCGCCAAACTCTCGGCTCTGAAAGAACATATCGCACCAGAAAAAAGATACTGGAACGGCATGACTATATAGCTCCTAGTTCTAGCTATCACGGGAGGCAGCGGTGGTGCGGCTGCTGCGCCCGCGCCAGCACCCGCGCCAGCACCGCGCCAGCCGGCGGAGCCAAGGAGTGGGTAAAAAAACAGCTGAAAATCCTCGCCAGTCTCCTGGCTAAATTAGCTGCAAAACCGGCTGCCGCACTGCCTGTGCTGATAGGCTGGCTCGTCTCCTTCTTGCTATCCATCTAGTCAAAAACGGCTGGATAGCTTGCCGAGAATGCTTGGGCTATAATCGTCGCGGTCGTTGGTCTCCTACTATTCGCCGTCCTTCGGAACAGACTAAACCCAAAGCGTGAATAGCCCGATCGCCACGAGGGCGATGACGATCCCTAATGGTTCAGCCTCGTGGGCATCAAGTTCTATTTCACCAGTTCCGAATGAACTTACTGGGGTACTATGCGCTGTTGCATCAAGTGATATTGCACTTTGCGCGAGTGATTGCGGTTTTATGAAATCGGTTCCAGTTGTCAGCTCGGCTGTGCGCTTGATGGTATCCGTGTTCACGTTGCCGTTATGGCCGATCTTTTGTTGGGCTGTGACAATTTCGATCTGATTATTGTAACCGTCAACCCGACCGTCTCGTAGTATCATATTGCTCGGCGCCATATACAGACCTATTCCAAATACATAGTCTACTGGGGTGTCAGCATACTGTAAAACTTCTAGATACCGCTGGATCGCCGTCGGGAGGTTCACCGGAGATGAGATGGCGTCCTCGACGTTTGGCAAGAACTGTTTCTGGGTATCGAACGCTGTTCCTGACCCCAGTATAGCACTGCACGCTTGCGCCTTCACACCGAGGATGGCCCAGATGTATGTGCGAATGGAGTCGTTGAGCCGCCGAGGAACCCCGGCCTGCGTGAACCCCAGACCCTTGTCTAACATAGATGTACCCCATACGTCCTGGACCCCAGCAGCTTGCTTTACATAATCAACGTAAGCTCGTTTCAGATGTAGCCAATCGCAGGATGAGACTCCACAGTGCCGGCCGCCGGACATTCCAGGCCCGAAGGTCATCGTTGCGGGGTCAAAATTCCCGGCGATCCGACTGACGATGTGGTCGCCGGAGTGATAGTGTCTAACATCCGTCTGCGTCCAAGCCCAGTGGCCCCGAATGAGAACGTCCCCAAGGCCAGTGCTGCTCGGAAATGCTTTCAGGTGCCAGTCCGCGTCTTTCGTTACAAAGCCTTTCAAACGCCCTACGGCCGTATGCGTTGGAAATTGGATTCCAGCCGTCGTCCTTTGTCAGAGAGATTTTCTTTGAGAATCCGCCTAATAGTGTAGTACACGTGATAGTAGATATATTTTATTTAATCGTAAATATATTAAATGTTTGCTACGCTCACCAATGTTCAAAGGAAGGCTTGCACGCTTCAGTAGCCGATCGACAACTCATGCGGGGAACGCCGCGCCGGCCTCAGATCAATCACCTACACGGTCGGCTGGCGAAACTTGGGGAGTACGAAGGGTTCGGCTACATGAAGAACGGCCCCCAGTAGGCATAAAGATAACCCCCGGTCTTTGGAGTTTGAGAGTGCTCCAAGCTTTTGTCACGTCTGAGCTTGATGGTCGAGTCAGACTCGCAATCTCGAAAGCCACCGGTCTTGCGACCTTGACCGTCGAGCCCGCCACCAGGGTAAGGATCACCCCGGCGTTGGCTGTGCAGCCCGGTTTTACAACAACATATTTGGACAATAGGGGATGGTTAGAGCCAGGCGAGCACGTCGGCGACGGCCCAGTGGGCTTCGACTTCACGAAAACGCTCAGGGTGAACCTGGATCAACTGAACGCATCATACAACACGTTAGACGGAGCTCCTGAAGGTTGTGCACGCCAGCGACTGTTTATATGGCGAGACCATGACCTTAGACTTCCCAACCCCCGAGATGCGACTGCAAGCTCGGAAGCCCGTCATAACAGTCTGGGCCGAGGTGCATGGTGCACCGAGCGCGGGGCCGACGAATAATGTGGCTCCAACGCGAGCAACATATATACGGGATACACCATGGCAGCGTCCGGAACGGTTCTGCGAATGTCGATCTGCTTGGTCAATTGTCGGGGACATGCTGCTACCGAAGTCTACCTGAATGGCGTAGAGCAGACGTCTGGCGTCACCAAGCACGTGGGGCAGAGGTCAGGGTTTACGATATTCGATGACACTCCAATTAAAGTTGTTACAAAAATCGCCGACCAATCGATTTCCGTCACTGTGGTGACACTGTTAATCGAGCTTAATTTATGATGAATTCCGAAAAACTATATCCTCAGCTGCCGTCATCTTTTAGGATGACCAGGATTGTCGAGATACAACATATTCTCCAGCATGAGGGAGAGACGCGGACGGGTCATGCAAAAAAATATATAGGCGGGCAGTCAATGTCGTCGAGGGGGTGAACACCACGCTAGCCTCAGCTTCCGTTGTGAGCGGGATGAGGAGTGTGTCTTTATTGTCAGCAGTCGTTGCCGCGCTGATCACAGTTGTCTTGAGTGCGGTCGCGGCAGGGGCAGGCCTGCTTTGCATGACAAGCAGACTCGTGGCCCGTAAGCTCGATGCCAAGAGTTTAAAGCACGACCGAATAGCAGTTCTTGCGAGGTCAAAGAAAAACGGTATCGACGTTATCGTGTCGAAAGCAATAGCCGACAACGATATATCAGATAGTGAGTTTAAACTGGTCGTCGAAGAGATGGCCAGGTACCAGGAGTTAAAGGGCGCGATCCGGTCCAAGGCCCACCCGCAGGTTTTGGGAGAAGACGACTTAAAAAAAACTCGTCATGGAGGTTGGGCCGACGAGAGAAGGACTCTCCTCGCCCGCCTCGGGACGTGATATGCTTATTCGCGTGTCTGACGACGGGGAGATCCCGCCACCATACTGTTAAAACGTGGGGAATTTTTTCTAATTTCAGAAATAGTGGACCGATTTTCAAAATGTAACTTTTGTTTTCTTAATTAGATCATTTCCAAGCCATCTAGCTAGGTTTCAGAACCAATTTCCAAAATGTTTCGTTTTTGGTGAATAAAATGAATATTTGACAAAATTTCATGAAATGAAAAGAAGGCTCATTCTTAAAATGCTATCAAAAAAATAGCTTTCGCATTGTTTATATGGCCGTAAAATTTGGGCAGATTTCGTGAAACAGTAGGCTATTGTCCGCATGAAAGGTGCACCAACTTTCAAGGCGTAGTCAGTAAAAACACTAACGATTTCTGACAAACAGACTTGATTATGATCACCATATTTCTGACAACTGACGTCATTGTCATCACTACACCCCTGTATAAGCTCAAGAATAGGAATGGTTGCTGCGCTAATTTAAGTGAGAATTTTGCTCGATAAAAATGTTTCCGGTTGTTCAATGCGATTGATTTCAGCAGAATAGTCATACTTCTTGCAAGACTAACGTAGTTTCCCAGATCATTCGAGAAAACTAGCGTACATGCCCGACCAGGTAGCGATTTTTTTTTTCATTTTCCCAGCCGGCATAATCACGAATATACACGTTTCCTTAGACATTCAGGAGTGCTAAAATGTGCACTGTGTCATCAATATTGCTCAAACGACTGATGGATTCTCGAAAATGTTCACAGTAGAGCTGTGAAGTCACTTTGTTTGCTGCGTTGACAGTATAACCCGTTTAACCTTGATGCGGAGCATACTTTTTTCAGTTTGATGCAAAGACAATCTACTTGGATTCGTAAGTTGGTTGCCAATGGGTTCTATATGGTGTTACTGCCTTAGTTTAAAGTCACATGTGTATGTGGCCCCTATGATATACAGTTTAGCATGGGATTATGCGTGTTTGTGCGCAATAAGATGTGCAGCACTTATATGTATTCACATTTGGGTTGAATGCCGTTAACCAGCAAGCTTATGCTTATGCTTACATGTTGTAGCAAATTAAATAATATGTTAGGTTGAACTTTACAGGGTGTGCGCAGTTTATCAATGTTAAACTCATAAACTGAATGTCGCGGGTCTCGTCTTTCTCGTGAAGGAGTTGCGGGAGTCGCTGATTACACGGGTACTTGGTAGTGCATTCCAGTTGCTGGTGACACAGTTAATAGAGGAATTCAATACATTTTGTGTGATACTAAGTCTACTGTGGCTTTTACTTAAACAAAATTCATACCTCCTTGTTATGTCACATGTTGGCTGATTGAAGATGATATCGGAGTTCAAGTTGTCTATGTCGTTTAACAGTGTGTACATTTGTACAATGCTGGTATTTCAACGTTGGTAGACCTAAAGTTCTCATATATCTTCGTATGGTAAATCTAAAGATAATGGTTTTCGCACTTTGTTTGCTTTCTTGACCGAGTTTAAAATGTATTTACTGAATTGCGTGTGAACGTCAATCCCAAGTGCATTACATCTGAAATAGTGGTGATAGTATTGGCTTCGCTTTCACACATATAATACTTGTTATGGATACTGTTTCTCCCGAAGTGGAAATGTTTACACTTTCCCATGTTAAACCGTAATTGCCATGTATCCTACCATCGTCACAACGCAGCCAAATCTACATGTATGCTTCCCCTCTCACTCTGGCAATTCACTATAAGAGCATAGTATCGTCTGCATATAGTTTTACCCGAGTTTGTACTACTCCTGGTAAATCGTACATAAATGTTAACATAATGAAGGACCTAATACATGTAGTTCCTTGAAGGTGTCACGCCAGGGTGACACCGAGATAGTTTGCTGAAGGGATGGAACACCAAGCACGTTGTGAACGACAGAGACAACAAGGTATATATTTGCAATGATGATGTATTTACATATAATGAAATGCACAAACAATGGATGGTAATGTCAGTACGGACGTCCCCTGCATGAAGCCCCCAGATACAATCGCACAACCAAGGCACCGTCACTATTCTGGAACAGGTAGGTATAGTTCTACATTATGCATCAGGTTCAAGATCCGATTTTAGAGTTCCGTTAATCAACTCCGGTTTCCGCCATGATGATAGTGACGTTCTTATGACGTCGTAAAGTTACTTGGAACTAGAATATACAGCCTACTTGGGCGGATAGGACCAATATCACATGGGTGAACGTCCTTCGAGATTCATCTCGTCCTTGGACGGAATGACGTCACCGGAATGATGCCCCACTCGATACGCCCTTGGTCCACGCGGAGCAGAGTCCCCGCTGGTATACGGTGTCATGTTGTGGACTCCAGAATAAATAGGTGTTGCGCACTGGTTCTACGCGTATACACCAGATGGACGTGTCGTCGCTGCATGGTTGCTGACTGGCTGACTGACTACCTGGCTGGCTTACTGGCCGGGACTACAAAACACCAACGGTGTTTTTACCAGAATGTAACGTGTTATAGTCTCAATAATAGTCACAGTAGTGCACATGAAATCAATATTATGATTGCATGGCAATACTAACAAACATCATATATTTCAATGATGAAACATGATAAATTGCAATGTACACAAACATATTTTCACTAATTGGAAGAAGGGGGCTGATAGAATTCATATGTCGGAGAATGTGATGTAACTCATTAATGAACGGCTACTATATCTAGTGTACCCAACGATATATATCTTCACAGCCGTACATGTGAACACAGACGTCATTCACAGTTATTTACCATTAGTAAACAAACATTTAATTGCAACAGGCCTTACCCTGATCAGACTGGCCAACTACGCTAACTTAATAAAGAGCAACTGTGCCAAGTATTTTCCAGTGCAAACTCATGTATTACATTACTAATGATACACACTGTAGACTCTAATCAGACTGTGGGATTCCACAGGCTGACCCAAAGCATCAGTGATTGAAATAAATTATACTTCACATCAAGTCCTTATTGCAGCTTACTGACGTATAAATCAGTGCATTTAGAGCAGAACTGTCTGATCTGGTCTATCCTGGTCGCAATAGCATTTACAATATTTACAATACACTGTCAACGTACATGACGTAATAAAATGAATGTACAGACGACTGGGTTTGGAGTTCAAATGTACCCACCATAGAGTAAATGAAAGCCGTCCAGAAAATTCACGTTACAATTGTGACATGTTAAAATTGGCAGTATTCTCATGTATTGTACAAAGGATTGATATTGGACTGAATCGTAATATAAAATGCATAGCTAATTTTAGTAAACATTTCAATCGTGTTCGCCCTTCGTTTACAAATAGAATAAATTGCAACTGCAATTAGTCGGAGTGACATGCAAACAAAACACATGAGCATAATATGCGATTACAATATTCACGGAATTCTCCCACATACCAGACCTGTAATCGTTATCATTTACATGTAAACACGACGTAATAATGAATCAGTTCGATTTGATTAAGGGAGATAATGTACATCAGCGGATACATGCCATACGGCTTTTATCGACCAAGCATTTAGTCGAAATGGGTCGAAATAACTAAATGAAATAGGGCAGTAGTATCGAGGACACGATAACAATGCGGAGAATTGCCGGTCTTGGCAGGATTCAGACTTAAATGGCAGCATTAGAAAGTAACTAAAAAACATATGTACTCACCAATTCCCAGTGATTGCTTGCGATCCAATGTGTTCACAAGAATATTTGAGTGTCCGACTTCTAGAATATGGTTTGTGATAATATATATATGGCAACTCTAGCGCACAATTTTCCTACCGTAGTCCGCCTGTCAATATAAAAACTCTGTGCCAACATTTGGCTTACAATTTTGCGTAAGTGGACTAATGTTCTAACAGTCAGTCTAGCTCATGAGATATCTGGTGAATTAATCTGAAATACTTCAGTCATAAGTAGATACGACCTACTAGGTATTTAGGCTAGCATCCAAGTCTGCATAAACGGTGTAAATCGACCAGCTATAACCGGTGCAAAATCCAATACTGGTGGTCCGTGCACGGTTTCGGATAAAGCGCTATTCTCTCCAGCGGTGTATTCCACGGCAGCGATATTACACACACGAAGACCTATTCGATAGTCGGTACTAGATTATTCGATTATTGTGTTCTAGACTAGTATTGTGTGACCCGTGTTACAAATAATGGATGATAAAGAAAATAGTCGGCTTCAATTCGTGACAATACACCCTCCTAAATAAAAGTGTAAAACACTTAGCGGTAATCACGAGTTGTACCAACATTTTTCACCTATATACATATATACACATCCTACACAACTTTTACTTTTTGAGCCCCAGGATCTCGGGTATGGTGTGTAGTGTACGACTGGATCTTACTCAAATAATCTGCACCCACTTTGTCTGAGCTACTGATGGCTCCGATTGCTATTTGTCCGTCTATGGAATAAATTCCGTCTTCTCTCTGCGTTATTCTTCCTAACTCGCACGACTGGGTTTGGACATGGATAATTAGAAGTTTCGAATACTCCTAACAGCCAAATGTCTTCTGCCTCATATCTGTCTATGTCATGAACTTTGTACGGGATGGGATAACCTTTTATCCGTAATGTGTCCGAGGTGGACAATTTAATGTCATGAATCTCTACATGGGTGCGCCCTGGTCTATCAGTCAGTACGTGCTCAAATTCCTTAAGCACCCTTTGTATTTCTACTGTTTGGTCCTTGGACAACCCTGGGGCTAAGTCCACCCTGTCAATCGATTCCTGTGTCCCCATAGGACACGCCATGTGCTCATCGGCACTTCACTCCCCTGTACTCGAGTTCCCGTCAGTTATGTCGTCAATTACCGCCGTGTTTATGACGGCTAGTATCCCCTTCCCTGGGCTTTGAGGCGTACGCTCTACATAGCGCTTCAACATGTTCACATGGAATGTTTTCAGTTTCCCCTTCATGTCGATCCTATAATCCCAGTCATTTAGTACTTCCACTATAGGGTATGGACCTTTTCATTGGAGTAACAGTTTGTTCCTATCTGTGGGGAGTAGTACTAACACCCGGTCACTCTCATTATACTTCCGGTCACGCGCTTTCCTGTCATAGTACTTCGCATACCGCTTACTCGATTTCTTGAGATTTTCTCTCGCGATTTCACAGATTTGCTCGAGTTTCTGTCTGAGATCCAGTACGTCCTGGTATGTAGTTTTAACGTTTTCGTCAAGTTCCTTCTCAGACCACAGATCCTTGAGAACACTCATAGGACCTCAGACTGTTCTCCCATAGAGTAGTTCGAATGGGAAGTGTCACACCAGGGTGACACCGAGCTAGTCTACTGAAGGGACGGAACACCAAGCACGTTGTGGACAGAGACAACAAGGTATATTTTTACAAGTATGATATATTTACATAAATGATAAACACAAACAATAGATGAATGTCAGTACGGACAACGTCCCCTAGCAGCCACCGCCACAGGCCCTTACACAACCAAGGCACATCCTCGATTCTGGAACAGGTAGGTAAAGTCAAAAGTAAACGTCATCATAATCTGGATAAATATCCAATGTTAGAGATCATCTAAACAACTCCGGCTTCCGCCATGATGGGAGTGACGTTATAATAACGTTGTAAAGTTACTGGTTCTTAGGAGATACTGAGCCTACTTGGACGGATGGGATCCATAACGCATCGGTGAACGTCCCTATCGATTCTTCAAGTCCTTTAACGGAATAACGTCACCGGAATATGCCCCACTCGATTACGCCCTTGGTCCACGCGGAGCAGAGTCCCCGCTAACACACGATGTCGTGTCGTGGACTCCAGAATAAGTAAATAACTCTGTGTTGCGTACTGAATTACGCAGACAGAAAGTAGGGACGTGCCGTCGTTCGTTGCTGACTGGCTGGCTGCCTGGGTGGTGTACTGGCTGGTGTACTGGCTGGGACTACAAAACACCAACGGTGTTGTTACCAGAATGTAACATGATTATAGTCTCAATAATAGTCACAGTAGTGCACATGAAATCAATATCCTGATTGCATGGCAATACTAAACATCATCATATATTACAATGATGAAACATGATACAATGCAATGTACACAAAGATATTGTCACTAATTGGAAGAAGGGGGCTGATGGAATTCATAAGTCGGAAAATGCGATATAACATATTAATGAACAGCCACTATATCTAGTGTACTCAACGATATACCTCTTCACAGCCGTACATGTGTATACAGACGTCATTCACAGTTATTTACCATTAGTAAACAAACATTTGATTGCGACAGGCCTTACTTTGATCAGATTGCCCGTGGCCAACTGCGCTAACTTAATAAAGAGCAACTGTGCCAAGTATTCTCCTGTGCAGATTCACAGTATTACATTACTAATAATAAACACTGTATACTCTAATCAGACTGTAGGATTCCGCAGGCTGACCCAAATCATCAATGATTGAAACAAATTATACTTCACATCTTGTCCTTATTGCAGCTTACTGATGTATAAATCAGTGCACTTAGAGCAGAACTGTCTGATCTGGCTCATCTTGGTCGCAATAGCATTTACAATATTTACAACACACTGCGAATGTAATACGACTTAATAAAATGAATGTACAGACGACTGGGTTAGGAGTTAACATGTGTTTCCCCATAGAGTAATGAAAGTCGTCCAGAAAATTCACGTTACAATTGTGACATGTTAAAATTGGCAATATTCTCATGTATTGTACAGGGCGCAGACTGATATTCGATTCAATAGTAACATAAAATGCATGGCTAATGTTAGTGAACATTTCAATCAAGTTCGCCCTTCGTTTTACAAATACAATAAATTGCTAATGCAATTAGTCAGAGTGACATGCAACAAAACACATGAGAATAATATGCCATTACAATACTCACGGAATGCTCCCACATGCCAGTCCTGTAATCGTTATTATTTACACGTAAGCACGACGAATTAATGAATCAATACTATTTGATTAAGGGAGATAATCTACATCAGCTGATACATGCCATACGGCTTTTATTGACCAAGCGTTTGGTCGAAACGGGGCCAAATAACTCAGGTAAATTAAATAGTGCAGTATTATCGAGGATACGATAACACTGCGTAGAATTGCCGGTCTTGGCAAGATTCAGACTTACATGGCAGCATTAGAAAGTAACAACATATGTACTCACCAATTCCCAGTGAAACACTTGCGCTCCAATGTCACAAGAATGAAATTGAATGTCCGACTGATAATATATGGTGCTACAACGAATATATACCCCCACCCTAGTGCATGACTATCCCGTGTTGTCTGCCTGTCAATGTAAAATGTATGTTCCCACATTTGGCTTACAATTTTACGTAAGTGGACTAATGATCTGACAGTCAGTCTAGCTCATGAGATCTGGTGAATTAGTCTGAAATACGTCAGTCATAAATAGGTATGACGTACTAGGTAATTAGGCTAGCATCTAAGTCTGCATATACAGTGTAGATCACCCAGATACGACCAGTGCAAAATCCAATACTGGTGGTCCGTGCGCGGTTTCGGATAAAGCGCTATTCTCTCCAGCGGTGTACTCCACGGGCGATATTTCACACACCAATACCTATTCGACCGTCTAGTACTAGAATATTCGATTACTGCTCTAGACTATGTGACCCGTGTTACAATTAATGGATGATACAGAAAATAGTCGGCTACGATTCGTGACAATACTCCCCCCTAAATAAAAGTGTGAAACACTTAGCGGTAATCACGAGTTTTACCGACATTGTTTACCTATATACATATATACACATCCTACACAACTTATACTTTTTGGAGCCCAGGATCTCGGCTATGGTGTGCGGTCTATGACTTAATTAGATCCCACTCAAATAATCTGCACCCACATTGTCTGAGCTACAGATGACTCCGATCGCTATTCGTCCATCTATGGAATAAATTCCGTCTTCTCTCTGCGTTATTCTTCCTAACTCGCACGACTGGGTATGAACATGGATAATTAGAAGTTTCGAATACTCCTAACTGCCAAATGTCTTCTGCCTCATATCTGTCTATGTCACGAACTATGTACGGGTTGGGATAACCTTTTATCCGTAATGGGTCTGAGGTAGACAATTTAAAGTCATGAATCTCTACATGGGTGCGCCCTGGACTATCAGTCAGTACGTGCTCATACTCCTTGAGCACCCTTTGTACTTCAACTTTCTGGTCCTTGGACAACCCTGGGGCTAAGTCCACCCAGTCTATCGATTCCTGTGTCCCCATTGGACACGTCATGTGCTCATCGGCACTACACTCCCCTGTACCCGAATTCCCGTCAGTTATGTCGTCAATTACCGCCGTGTTTATGATTGATAGTATCCCCTTCCCTGGGCTTTGATGCGTACGCTCTTCATAGCGTTTTAACATGTTAACATGGAATGTTTTCAGTTTCCCCTTCATGTCGATCCTACAATCCCAGTCATTTAGTACCTCCACTCCTGTCATAGTACTTCGAGTACAGTTTACTCGATTTCTTGAGATATCGTCTCGCGATTTCACATGTTTGCTCGAGTTTCTGTCCGAGATCCAGTACGTACTGGTATGTAGTTTTCACGCTTTCGTCAAGTTCCTTCTCAGACCACAGATCCTTGAGAACACTCATAGGACCTCTGACTGTTCTCCCATAGAGTAGTTCGAATGGGGAGAATGCTAGGCTCTCCTGTGGAACCTCGCGATACGCGAACAACAACGCGTTAATGTACTTATCCCAATCTTTGGGAAGCTCGCTTGCCATGCGTTTAAGCATCTGCTTCAATGTACCGTTGAATCTCTCCAACCCGTTGCACATAGGATGGTAGGGAGTAGTCGTAAGTTGTCTCAGTGATAATAGCCTACTGACCTGCCGCATTACGTTCGACGTAAATTGAGATCCACAATCAGTCAATAATTCCTCAGGAATTCCTAAACGACTGAACATGTCTACGAGTGCCTCAGCTACTCGTTCTGCTTCGATACTCGGTAATGGTACTGCCTCTGGATACCGTGTGGCGTAATCTACTAGCGTTAGAATATACCGATTTGCATTATCCGTTGTTGGATAAATCGGTCCTACGAGGTCTACGGCTACGCGTTTGAATGACGTGTCAATCAGTGGCATGTTGCCTAGCGGTGCCGTTATTACATGACCTTTCGAGATTGTTCGTTGACAAATGTCGCATGACCTACAGTATCGTGTCACGTCACCGGACACGCCAGGCCAGAAAAATTCTGCCAAAACGCGATTTGTTGTTTTCTTTACTCCCTAAGTGCCCTGACATTATAGATTCATGTGCCACCTTTAACACGGTCTGTCTAAGTTTTTCAGGAACGACTAACTGATAGTATTTTCTGTTGTTACCTGTCGTCTCAAATTGTCGATACAGTAAATCTTTTCGGTACAGAAATGACGTAACGTTACCGTTCTTAGAATACTTCACGTTTCCGTTTTTGTGTTTGTGTGTAATGACGTTAACGTAACGTCGCTTGTTTGTTGTTCTTTGAATTCACTACGCGAAACGTGCGATACGGCTTCCGGTATCCGCAGTTTCCGGTACGATTCATCGCGTTTCAAAACCTGTGAACGCGTTTCGACTGCTAACGTGGTCGCGCCTTTGAAATCATTCAGTACAGGAAGTTGTGACCCATCAATGTTCCCTATCGTTACATCATACATAATTTCATCCATGCATAACGCTTCGGTCTCTCCTTTGAAAAATGGGGTGTCAATGGTGATTCTCGCTACAGGGACTTCACTCAAGCGTCTCTTGTCTACTAGCATACATGTGGCCACTCTCATGAGAAACTGATCAGGATGTACTAGTTCCTTTCTCACTACTACGCCCGTGCAACCTGTATCACGCATCACAGTCACCACTTTCCCATTTAACAAACCTTCTGCCACTGGCAACTTCGCACTGGAAAATGTGCATCCTGTAACCTTCGGACTCTGGTCAACTTCCTTACCTGCGCATATCATAGTGATTTCCCCGTCATCTTTGGTCTTGTTGTCCTCTACAATACAAAAATTACCCTGATCTACAGGTGGGGAAAAGGGGCGCCCTCTGCCTCTTCCGCGGTGGTGATAACGCCCTCTGCCCCTGCTCCTGTCTCTACTCCTGCCTCTATGTATTGCATCATCCATTTCTGGTTCGTCACCGGTGCCTGCAAAGCTTACCTTCTTTTGCCCATATGCACCAGTATCCTTTTCCTCAAGGGCTGCAGCTCGATGCATGTGACCTCTTCTTGGGCAGTCTGGAGCTACATGACCTTGACCTCCACAATGGTAACATGTAATGGTACGTCTGTCATTGTCTCTGTACCTTTCCCTACTACTATCTACTTCTCTCGCCACCTCTCTCTCTCTACCATGGTTACGAGATCTGTCATTGCCTCGATATCTCTCACCTTGACCTCTCACCTTCCTCTCATAACCTGTGTTAAGATTCTCACTTTTCGCTCTATTGTCTCTGTTCTCTCTCTGTACTACGTACTTTGTACCGCCTATGGCTTCCGCAAAGAAGTCAGCTTGCACTACCATCTCATGTACTTTGCTCACGACCTTTTCCTTAAGAAAAACGTACAAGTCACGACTGCAAGTGCTTAGTAACTGATCCATGAGCAAGAAATGTATCACGCCTTCATAAGTGCGTTCAACTTTGCCTAGTTCAAACCACCTATCAAGATAACTCTTAGCCCTGTTGATAAATTGCACAAATGTCTCCCCCTGTTCTGGCTTACCGTTCTTAAATTGCTTCCTGAACCCTTCTACGGTTAAGTCAAACCTTTTGAGCAAGGCTGTCTTCAATGTGTCATAATCAAGAGCATCTTCCAACGATAAACGGGAGTAAACATCTAGAGCTCTGCCCCTTAATAATGTGCTAAGGTGTAATGACCACTGACCTTTCGGCCAACCTTGCACTTCCGAGTAACGTTCAAACCGTGTCAGATAACTATCCATATTGTCCTTATCTTAATCGAAATACGGTCATTTCGGACCTTGTGGTATCTTATGTACAACTACCGGACTATAATTATCCGATATTCGCATTTCTGCCTTCGCTATCTCAACGCATCTTGCATTCGTACTCTAATCTCATTTTTGTAATTTGCAAATCTATTCTTACCTTTTCCATTTCTCGTTCCTTCATTAATCTGTCTGCCTCAAGCTTATCTTTATCAGTCAGACTCTCTACCTCGTTTGCTAGTCTGTCAGCCTCAACCCTATCTTTCTCAGTCAGTCTCTCTACCTATTTTGCTAGTATGTCAGACTCAAGCCTATCTTTCTCATTCAGTCTCTTTACCTCTGTTGCTAGTATATCAGCCTCAAGCTTATCTTTCTCAGCCTGACTATCTACCTCTTTTGCAAGTCTGTCAGCATCAAGACTATCTTTCGCAGCCTGTCTTTCTACTAGTCTATTCTCTCTCTATATATATTGTTCTTCTTTCACAAAGGACCTTAACTCCATCCCAGTTAAGCCTAATTCCCTGCATACGTCCATTAACTCTTTAATGGTCGACATGATTGCCTTTTATTGTCTCAACAAAATAGTCACTTAGTCACGAGGCGGAGTGTACTATGTACAGCTCTTTGGAATATGGGGTCTCAGCACTACTGTCACGAGGACTGTGCGAGTCTCAACCCGATTCACGCCTTATTGGGTAATGTCAAATCCGGTATGTATTGTGTTCCTTCCCACCCGATTAATCATAGTCCAACACGTATTTACACTGGTGGGGAATTTAAGTTATATGTCACCGTCTCAGCTATCTCATATAGCGTCCCATATCGTGAGGAATTTTGGGATATACGTCACCTTCCCACTAGAATGGTATTTACAATTATGGGAAATTTCCCATACACGAAAAACACATTAGATGGTCAATTGTGCTAGAGTCATGAAGCGATTAACCACACACCAACAAAATGGACCCTGTGTCTAATGTTGTAACCCGGAAAATAGTGAGTCTCTCTCAGATCAAACCCAACCAACTAGAACGATCCCTATGTTTATGGATACGCGTTGCGTCTCTTCACTGACAGATTACATTTTTAATAATATGTTGCCAAATGACAGGGTGAGTGAGACTTACCTTAGCGTCGAGGTGTACAGCTTGCCGGACGTCTTGGTGGTGAGGCTAATACATGTACATGGCTCGCAGATCCTGTGGTGGATTGAAAAAAAATTATAATGGGTTATATTGCAAGATAGTAGGTGTATGGACTGGGGTGTATATCTCAGTAAGATGGACATGGGTAACACTTATCCTTGTTTTAATCCCTACTTGGACTTGTAATCCCTACTTTAACGGACTTCTCGGACAAGAGTAAACCTATCTCATGTTACTGATTTTCACCAGTATGACCCTGGGGTCCTCTCCACACCATCCTTGTTGTTCCCAATAAACTATAACCCCATTCTGACACCATTGTCACGCCAGGGTGACACCGAGATAGTTGATTGAAGGGATGGAACAACAAGCACGTTGTGGACAGAGACAACAATGTATATATTTACAACATAATGAAATTCATAAACAATGGATGGTAATGTAAGTACAGACAACGTCCCCTGCATGAAGCCCCCAGATACAATCGCACAACCAAGGCATCGTCACTGTTCTGGAACAGGTAGGTATAGTTCTACATTATGCATCAGATTCAAGATCCGATTTTAGAGTTCCGTTAGTCAACTCTGGTTTCCGACATGAAGACAGTGACGTCCTTATGACGTCGTAAAGTTACTTGGAACTAGAATATACAGCCTACTTGTGCGGATGGGGCCAATATCACATGGGTGAACGTCCTTCGAGATTCATCTCGTCCTTGGACGGAATGACGTCACCGGAATGATGCCCCACTCGATACGCCCTTGGTCCACGCGGAGCAGAGTCCCCGCTGGTACACGGTGTCGTGTTGTGGACTCCAGAATAAATAGGTGTTGCCTACTGGTTCTAAGCGTATACACCAGATGGACATGCCGTCGCTGCATGGTTGCTGATTGGCTGGCTGACTGCCTGGCTGGCTTACTGGCCGGGACTACAAAACACCAACGGTGTTGTTACCAGAATGTAACGTGTTCCTATAGTCTCAATAATAGTCACAGTAGTGCACATGAAATCAATATCCTGATTACATGGCAATACTAAACATCATCATATATTACAATGATGAAACATGATAAAATGCAATGTACACAAAGATATTTTCACTAATTGGAAGAAGGGTGCTGATATAATTCCTATGTCGGAGAATGTGATGTAACACATTAATGAACAGCCACTATATCTAGTGTATCCAACGATATATATCTTCACAGCCGTACATGTGAATACAGACGTCATTCACAGTTATTTACCATTAATAAACAAACATTTAATTGCGACAGGCCTTACCCTGATCAGACTGGCCAACTGCGCTAACTTAATAAAGAGCAACTGTGCCAAGTATTTTCCTGTGCAGACTCACAGTATTACATTACTAATGGTAAACACTGTAGACTATAATCAGACTGTCGGATTCCACAGGCTGACCCAAAGCATCAGTGATTGAAATAAATTATACTTCACATCAAGTCCTTAGTGCAGCTTACTGGCGTATAAATCAGTGCATTTAGAGCAGAACTGTCGTATCAGGTATATCCTGGTCGCAATAGCATTTACAATATGTACAATACACTGTGAACGTACATGACTTAATAAAATGAATGTACAGACGACTGGGTTTGGAGTTTACATGTGCCCACCATAGAGTAAATGAAAGTCGTCCCGAAAATTCACGTTACAATTGTGACATGTTAAAATTGGCAATATTATCATGTATTGTACAGGGCGCAGAACTGATATTGGACTGAATCGTAATATAAAATGCATAGCTAATGTTAGTAAACATTTCAATCGTGTTCGCCCTTCGTTTACAAATAGAATAAATTGCAACTGCAATTAGTCGGAATGACATGCAAACAAAACACATGAGAATAATATGACATTACAATACTCACGGAATGCTCCCACATGCCAGACCTGTAATCGTTATCATGTACACGTAAACACGACGTATTAATGAATCAGTTCGATTTGATTAAGGGGGATAATCTACATCAGCGGATACATGCCATACGGCTTTTACTGACCAAGCATTTAGTCGAAATGGGTCCAAATAACTCGGGTAAATGATATAGGGCAGTAGTATCGAGGACACGATAACAATGTGGAGAATTGCCGGTCTTGGCAGGATTCAGACTTAAATGGCAGAATTAGAAAGTAACTAAAAAACATATGTACTCACCAATTCCCAGTGATTGCTTGCGATCCAATGTGTTCACAAGAATATTTGAGTGTCCGACTGCTAGAATATGGTTTGTGATAATATATATATGGCAACTCTAGCGCACAATTTTCCTACCGTAGTCCGCCTGTCAATATAAAAACTCTGTGCCAACATTTGGCTTACAATTTTGCGTAAGTGGACTAATGTTCTAACAGTCAGTCTAGCTCATGAGATATCTGGTGAATTAATCTGAAATACTTCAGTCATAAGTAGATATGACCTACTAGGTATTTAGGCTAGCATCCAAGTCTGCATAAACGGTGTAAATCGCCCAGCTATAACCGGTGTAAAATCCAATACTGGTGGTCCGTGCACGGTTTCTGATAAAGCGCTATTCTCTCCAGCGGTGTATTCCACGGGAGCGATATTACACACACGAAGACCTATTCGATAGTCGGTACTAGATTATTCGATTAGTGTGTTCTAGACTAGTATTGTGTGACCCGTGTTACAAATAATGAACGATAAAGAAAATAGTCGGCTTCAATTCGTGACAGAGGGACTCCATTAATAAGGTTCGCCCACTCTGATGTTTCACCATCGAGTATTTGGAGGAAGTTGCGTATCCAGTCCAGCAGGTTACCATCGGTTCAGTGCCTAAAAGCGTATCCAGAATCGACACATGTCATGGAGAACACAGAACAACGTCTGGCCATTTAATAAGACATTTGCGGTCGAGTATGGAGATCGGAGACATTGTGCATATATTCCTTAACGGAAGGTGTCTAAGGGACTTCCACCTACGTATTCCTACTTAGTACACCTACTTAGTATTCGACGATACCAACAGGGGGCGAATACGCCGGGTTTGTCCATACCTGCGACATCATATGATATAGCGTCCGATTGTCGTAATTACGTTATACATGTCACTATATATGTCGTAATTACGTTATACATGTCACTATATATATGTATATTAAGTGCATGTAACGTTTGCATTGGCACTGTTGTTGATGTTTCTTGGTAGTCCACCCGATGAATGTCGAGTCAACGACGTAGAAATATTATCACAGTTACTATAACAATGTGTATTATCACGTGGTACTAACAACAACAACAAGTACTGAAATTTCCAGAATCCATCTGATTCAAAGTAGGTATTATTTTATAGTGTCCTTATTACAAATATAATTGATTGTTCGATTGCATTCAATGCGTAACAACTGCACTGTCAAGTGAATTGTCTGAAGCAAACAGAACAAGAAAAACATATGTGCATAAACAAATGTACGTCATGATGAACAGTTTCCACACATTCTTTCCGTTTAATTTGAACGGCATCAATGCTACGCATCACACCTTATATCCGCGCATCAAATTGAAAATGCATTATACTGTAAACGCATCAAATAGTTCGACTTTACGGTTCAATTGTGAACGTTTTCGAGAATTCGTAGACTGATTAATATTGTTTTAACAAAATTCATCACACAGTGCACATTTTAGCACTGCAGAATGTCTTGAGAAACTTTTATATTCGTAATTGTGAGGGCTTGGAAAATTAAAAAAAATCGCATCCTGGACATGTATGTCCGGTAGCTTTCCCGAATGATCAGGCAAACTAGGCAATCTCGCAAGAAGTATGAATATCCTGCTGAACTCGGAATCATTGGCGGTCCGGATAAGCATAGTGTGATGTTCATTCGATGTCTCTACAAAAATATACAAGAGATGAAACAGGGATCCCACCTGTGTTTTTCCCATTTGAAATCGCATTGAGCAACCGGAACTATTTGTATCTAGCCTACGTATCACTTTAATTAGATAAGCCATCATTCATATTCTTGAGCTTATACATGTGTGCACTATAGATATCACGTTCTTCGCAACGCTCGCTCCAAATAGAATATCTTCAATCACACCGATTTAATATTTATTACATGATCAATATGCAAAATGCACAGGCTTTTGAAATGGCAAGCAATGAACATAGACCGGCCACCCACATCATAATGTTGAGTCACATTGCATATTAGAACGTGTATTCTATTACCGTATTATTATAGGTCCGGACTGATGTGTCTACCTATAATTGCATGTTTTCTGCATTTCTAAATGTCAACAAGTGTACATGTTTGTATACTTTACCATTTTATTCCGTAACTATTTGTTAACCCCATATATTTATGTTCAAAAGAAAACTCAAGATAATGCCATCTTCAAACATAATTGTAACTGAGCAAAATAGTTACAATGGTGCACCCAGTAACAACATTTGGTTTAAACTGATCAAATATAGTGTGCAATTGTAATTATAGGTTATATGATTTGTATGTGGACATATGCACGAATATAGTTTAAACATTTAAACAAATAATCTTCGCTAGTAAATTTCCAAAAAGAATAGAACAGGGAAATCGTTTTCCCATGAAAGCCATATTTTCTGTGGTTGTTGTTCAACATTCAACATAACGAAATGAAGCTTTCAAATTTACAAGATATATATGTAAATGTCAGATAAACACATTTACACGGTAAAATAACCAATGTATGCATGTGTATGTTCTTTATTAATAATGTATTGATACAGACTTGACAGTTTTATATTGCTAACATATCAAACACTCCGGATAATCGATTGCAACTATCACTCTTCCATGTGTTACATTAAAGAGATGGGGTTACATTGCTACCCTCGCGAGAGATATGGAGCTGGGTAGCATTTTTTGTTTCTACGTTGGCACATGTACTTGTAAAAACATGTGTATAGTAAAATTGCATAAATTGCTGATATGCTGACAACCAGAGAGGAAAAGCAAATATATGCAACTCGGTAATGCCGATGACTACTGAAATAGACTATGTTTCATACGACAACGTGTGTGTTCGAATGTGTATGGCCGTCATTCATTACCAGTGTAAGTGCACACCCGTGCATACATCATGACTATTGCCTAATGCATATATATAGATATATTGCTACATTAGTGCACTCTCTCATTGGAGAGTCACCCATTACACTATTGTATTTTGAAAGTCAGGCATTGTAATTCAAATATTAACCAGGATATCTTAATAGTAACATTTGATTACATGTAAGGTCGATATACCATTCCATAATGTTCATAAAAACAAAGAAGGTACGTGATCTTTCTAAAAATATGCGTGTGCTCTTGTCACACTAGGGTGACACCGAGCTAGTCTACTGAAGGGACGGAACACCAAGCACGTTGTGGACAGAGACAAGGTATGTTTACAAGTATGATATATTTACATAAATGATAAGCACAAACAATAGATGAATATGTCAGTACGGACAACGTCCCCTAGCAGCCACCGCCACATGCCCTTGCACAATCAAGGCACATCCTCGATTCTGGAACAGGTAGGTAAAGTCAAAAGTAAACGTCATCATAATCTGGATAAATATCCAATGTTAGAGATCATCTAAACAACTCCGGCTTCCGCCATGATGGGAGTGACGTTATAATAAAGTCGTAAAGTTACTGATTCTTAGGAGATACTCAGCCTACTTGGGCGGATGGGGTCCATAACGCATCGGTGAACGTCCCTATCGATTTTTCACGTCCTTTGACGGAATGACGTCACCGGAATATGCCCCACTCGATTACGCCCTTGGTCCACGCGGAGCAGAGTCCCCGCTAACACACGGTGTCGTGTCGTGGACTCCAGAATAAGTAAATAACTCTGTGTTGCGTACTGAATTACGCAGACACAAAGTAGGGAAGTGCCGTCGCTCGTTGCTGACTGGCTGGCTGCCTGGGTGGTGTACTGACTGGTGTACTGGCTGGCTGGGACTACAAAACACCAACGGTGTTGTTACCAGAATGTAACGTGATTATAGTCTCAACTGGAAAAAGTCGATGGCGCGCCATCGCAATATACCCACTTTCCCCAAAGTCCGAAAGGGGGAGATAATCCATGATGGAGGGTCGGATAAAAAATCCGAATTCACTTTGCGCATCAGCACATCAAAACGAAGCTACGAACCAAATATCAGACGCGTAGGTATTAAGGTGAAAAATATTTTTCGAGTTACAAGGAAAAAATGGGAAATTCTGAGTCCGAAAGGGGGAGATAATCCATGATGGAGGGTCGGATGAAAAATCCGAATTCACTTTGCGCATGTGCACATGATAACGAAGCTACATAGCAAACATGAGGCGCGTAGGTATGAAGGTGAAAAAGTTTTTCGAGTTACAAGGAAAAAATGGGAAATTCTGAGTCGGAAAGGGGGAGGTAATCGATGATGGAGGGTCGGATCAAAAATGGGAATTCACTTTGCGCATCTGCACATGATAACGAAGGTACATACTAAATATCAGGCGCATAGGTATGAAGGTGAAAAAGTTTTTCGAGTTACAAGGAAAACATGGGAAATTCTGAGTCCGAAAGGGGGAGATAATCCACGATGGAGGGTCGGATCAAAAATCCGAATTCACTTTGCGCATCTGCACATGATAACGAAGCTACATAGCAAATATGAGGCGCGTAGGTATGAAGGTGAAAATGTTTTTCGAGTTACAAGGAAAAAATTGTAAATTCTGAGTCCGAAAGGGGGAGATAATCCATGATGGAGGGTCGGATCAAAAATCCGAATTCACTTTGCGCATCTGCACATGATAACGAAGCTACATACCAAATATCAGGCGCGTAGGTATGAAGGTGAAAAAGTTTTTCGAGTTACAAGAAACGTGACGGACGTACGGACGGACGGACACTCGTGACGAAAACAATATACCCATTTTTTTCCCCAAAAAAGTGAGTATAATAATAGTCACAGTAGTGCACATGAAATCAATATTATGATTGCATGGCAATACGAAACAACATCATATATTACAATGATGAAACATGATAAATTGCAATGTACACAAAGATATTTTCACTAATTGGAAGAAGGGTGCTGATGGAATTCATAAGTCGGAGAATGTGATGTAACTCATTAATGAACAGCCACTATATCTAGTGTATCCAACGATATACCTCTTCACAGCCGTACATGTGAATACAGACGTCATTCACAGTAATTTACCATTAGTAAACAAACATTTGATTGCGACAGGCCTTACTTTGATCAGACTGCCCGTGGCCAACTGCGCTAACTTAATAAAGAGCAATTGTGCCAAGTATTCTCCTGTGCAGATTCACAGTATTACATTACATTACATTACCTTACCAATAATAAACACTGTATACTCTAATCAGACTGTAGGATTCCACAGGCTGACCCAAAGCATCAGTGATTGAACCACATTATACTTCACATCATGTCCTTATTGCAGATTGCCGATGTATAAATCAGTGCACTTAGAGCAGAACTGTCTGATCTGGCCATCCTGGTCGCAATAGCATTTACAATATTTACAACACACTGCGAACGTAATATGACTTACTAAAATGAATGTACAGACGACTGGGTTAGGAGTTAACATGTGTTTCCCCATAGAGTAATGAAAGTCGTCCAGAAAATTCACGTTACAATTGTGACATGTTAAAATTGGCAATATGCTCATGTATTGTACAGGGCGCAGACTGATATTCGATTGAATCGTAACATAAAATGCATGGCTAATGTTAGTGAACATTTCCATCAAGTTCGCCCTTCGTTTTACAAATACAATAAATTGCTAATGCAATTAGTCAGAGTGACATGCAACAAAACACATGATAATAATATGCCATTACAATACTCACGGAATGCTCCCACATGCCAGTCCTGTAATCGTTATTATTTACACGTAAGCACGACGAATT
Source organism: Conchocele bisecta (assembly GCA_029237695.1). Classification (NCBI taxonomy): domain Eukaryota; kingdom Metazoa; phylum Mollusca; class Bivalvia; order Lucinida; family Thyasiridae; genus Conchocele; species Conchocele bisecta. The sequence continues at coordinate 9,059,233 of CM055274.1, read as the reverse complement.
AATGAATCAATAATATTTGATTAAGGGAGATAATCTACATCAGCGGATACATGCCATACGGCTTTTATTGACCAAGCGTTTGGTCGAAACGGGGCAAAATAACTCAGGTAAATTAAATAGTGCAGTATTATCGAGGATACGATAACACTGCGTAGAATTGCCGGTCTTGGCAAGATTCAGCCTTAAATGGCAGCATTAGAAAGTAACAACAACATATGTACACACCAATTCCCAGTGAAAAACTTGCGCTCCAATGTCACAAGAATGAAATTGAATGTCCGACTGATAATATATGGTGCTACAACGAATATATACCCCCACCCTAGTGCATGACTATCCCATGTAGTCTGCTTGTCAATGTAAAACTTATGTGCCCACATTTGGCTTACAATTTTGACGTAGTGGACTAATGATCTGACAGTCAGTCTAGCTCATGAGATATCTGGTGAATTAGTCTGAAATACTTCAGTCATAAATAGGTATGACTTACTAGGTAATTAGGCTAGCATCTAAGTCTGCATATACAGTGTAGATCACCCAGATACGACCAGTGCAAAATCCAATACTGGTGGTCCGTGCGCGGTTTCGGATAAAGCGCTATTCTCTCCAGCGATATACTCCACGTAACGGGCGATATTTCACACACCAATACCTATTCGACCGTCTTGTACTAGAATATTCGATTACTGCTCTAGACTATGTGACCCGTGTTAAAATTAATGGATGATACAGAAAATAGTCGGCTACGATTCGTGACAGCTCTGCAAATGTACCCACTATATTCATATAGCAGTTATATACGTATGTATGAAATGCTGTTTTGAACATTCAGTGTTCTGAACTGTTTCACATGTGTTACTCTATACCTGATGTGTCAAATTACCAAAAAACCAACAATGATGTGGGTATGTAATCAACTTATAATAGTTCCGATTGGCATATACCGGTATAGCCAGGCTACAGACGGTACTGGAATAGATTGCAAGAGTTACTGTTCGCAACTTAAGACTAACAATACATGTCTCTAAATCATTTTTTAAATTTTGTTCTTCGGCTAGAGACATCCGTATAGCTGAGACTATCTAAGACAAAGCTAGCCATAAGATAATGTCATACTAATACGTTACGTTTTTCAAACGGGCATATAGTAAATAGCAGTAAATAGAAGCAAAATAGCAATGTTATTAAACAATTTGCCATTTTACACTTTTTTTGTTAAAACAAAACTAAAAGATATTTGCGATCGAAACCAGATATTTGTCATAAACTTATAATAGCTATTGATTATAAGGCACGGCAAAATAAAATGAGGTCCGAAACGTCCAGAACTGGTCCAAAACGTTGTGGTCAGAAACGTCGTGGTCTGAAAGATCCTTGCTCCGAAACTTCCAGCACCCGGAAGTAACTCACGAAAACTAGTGTAGGCTATTATTGCAATGTAATTCATTTTGATTTGTTCTTACTGCTGGGACTGTTAGTTTCTTTGTATTTCATTGGGGAATAGTTGTTGTGCGTCTTTCGTTGTATTTGTTTTATTATATGCATTTCAAGTACTTTCGTGTTTGGACCGTTTGTCGTGCAATGCATGTTTGTATCGCCTCCTCTACAACCGATGTACTAATCATGATGTATTGTGTTATTTTTGTTCTATACATTTTCAAGTGAGTTACGGTAACAACTGTAACGAGAGACTGGTCGATAGTTTTCAACATTAGTAGGATCATCGTTTTGTAAACTTAAGTTTGTAAACAGACGAGCAGCTTGCTGGACCAAACATGAATCACCACATAGACAAAACTGTTACCACAGCAGGTAAGACACTGGACTTCATGAGAGGCGGCATAAAGACAAACCATGAAATGGCATATAATACACTATAGTAAGGCCACGTCTCGAGTATGCCTCCACAGTGTTGAGTCCGTATACACAGCTCAATATCATGAAGGTGGAAATGGTTCAGCGCCGGTGTAACATTAAATTTTGACCCTCGTTGAAAAATGACCCGCCGGGTAATTTCTCAACGGATTTTGATCAATATTCAACGTTGAAAACGGACCCCGGGTCACTAAGGGGTTAAATGGTGACACCACGCGTGAAATATTGACCCTCAGTTAAAACTGACCCGGGTCAATTATCAACGTTGAAAATATACCCTGTGGTCAAATGCATCAGTTTTTAGACCTTTTCAATATACCAGATAATTGGTATACCATAGCTCACAAACGTAGTGTATAAGGGTAGGGTGTATGTATATGAGCCAACTTGTAAGTTGGTTAGAAATTCTCACATCCGGTTCGTGAGAAGATTTTTTAAAGAATTTGACCTAATATTCCACGGCGGCAATTTTGAATTGTCGATGACCTCCATTTTAGCAATTTTGTAATCCCCTACCTAAGGACCTTGGCCATGAAGTTTGGTGACTATATAGGCCCGATGGTTACTGAGGAGAAGACGTTTGACCAAATGTTCACGGACGACGGACGACGACGGACAATTTTGAAATTTAGATGCTCTGAGATGCGATTTCAGGCCAATCCTGACAGGATGCAATGACCAAATATTATCAGCAAAAACACAAAGATAGACGTCACAGAAATGTAAACATCAGTTTAACTCTCAGTATTTGACACAATGTTAAGTTAAGAAATTTTCCTTATCTACCGAAAATAGAGCCGTAACCAGACCCAAAAATGACACGAGGCGAAGTTATTCTTACGACAAATAGAGCGCGAAGCGCGACGCGCATCGTTAACACGCGGGGTATGGGGGTTTTCCCCCAGAAAATTGTAATATATAGATCGCCATATACGCGATGTCCCGCCACTTAGACCACTGGATACGGCATTAAATATAATGCCCTGAAATCGCTCTGAAATCCCCATTCGAAAATCGTTGGTCGTCGAGAGCAGAGGGGGGGGGGGCGTCGGGACCACCTCGACCCTCCCCCTGGATCCGCCCCTGCCCAGGCACACCAGAGTCACGTAGTTCTGCCCCATATTAATTGTATTAGCTATCTATAAGCTTATCACTTCCTAATGGAGTGTAACAGGATTTAGCTCTCCAGTACAGGGGGACATGTAAATGAGGGCCAAACCATGTAAGTCGGCATTCCGGAAAGGATCGTAGCTAGCTTAGTTCGCCTGGCCTGCTCTAAATTTGTCACGTTGACGAGTCGGGTTCGATCCTGGGCGAGTGCATTAGTTTCTGTTATACTTTGTATTTCTTGATCTACTAGGTCTGTCGGGTGGAAAGTTTTAAAGGCTGTCCTGTGTATCAGGTTTCCCGATTATGTTTTCTACTAAGAGCATACTTATGCTCCTGGGGTCGATTTCCTTTAGATCTGTATCCAATGCACATACTCTCTTTCTCCCTGTTTTGGGGTGTGCAATTCCATGGAATGTATGCGGCCGTAAAACATATACCATTCTCATTGTTCAGTTCGCCCTGTTATGCAGTGGTCACACAAAATGCAACCGCCGGGCTGCAGTAACATTACGGCGACCGAACACCCATCGTACAATTTGTGATATCGAATTCCGGGAGTTAACCACAAGAAAACCGCACCCTCATGGCGACCCCAAGGCAACCTCGAAGTGACCGCACGATGTTCTAAATAACGTGCAGCTGCCGTGCAGTGACTGTAGGGCTGTTTTCCAGGCACCCGAGACAGAGTCAAACCGCGGGTTACCTCACGGTCATCGCCAGGTAACCCCCTGACCACCAACTCTATGGTTGCCGTTAGAAAATCGTACGGCAGCCCTAAATTCACTACACGGCCGCCGCACGGTATTTAGAACAGTGTACGACCACCTCACGGATGCCGCAAGATGCGGTGGCCGTTCAATGTATCGCTCTCCTACAGGAGGAAACGAAGATTATTATTGACTTTAGGGCTGCCGAATGATTTCCTAACCACACGAAACTGCGGGTCACCTGACGGTCATCGCAAGGTTACACAACGGCCAGCGCACGGTTATGGTAATTCTGCGGCTTACGGACGCCGCAAGTCATGTGCGGCCAAGACATTAGCGAGAGGCCCCCGACTGGCTGATGTTTTTTTCTTTTTGTCACCTGAAGTACATACAGACATACCTACATGTATCAGATAAAAGCTTGAACGTGTGTTTTGTATGGCCTGTTTTAAAAGAGATCGACCAATAATATTCATAGATATACAGGTGCATTAACATGCATTTGCAATGGGTTTTGTTCTTCTGGTAGTCGTATTCGGCCATTAGCATATATATCTTGACCTTGTCTTACTACGTGGTATTCTAGACCGGTAGCCCCACAGGAGCATGTTCGGACATGAGACTCGGACTCCGTATTTGGATGTTGAATTGTACACATTTGATAATAGTACAAGTAAAGGATTTTGCGAAATTAATTTTTCTAGGACGTTTGAACATCGTGAATTATTTCTCAAACACTGACTTGCACATTGGATTCCTGCGCATGCGCATTCCATGAGCGCCAAATTGGAAGAGGTACACGTGAAATGTCATTCAGGTCTTGGGAACCAGTGAACTGGTCTAAGTTCTGTTCATCCTTTTTTACGGTTTTCACGATATCAATTGGATTCAAGAATGTGCTCATTCACCGACTTGTTTAAACTACCAATAAACTACCAATAAATGATTTAAGTTCTGACTGTACTGTGCACACCTGCGAAGGGGGGGGGGGGGGGTGTGCACTATACATGTCAAACTATATTTGTCAGTAAGCAATCAAGTTTTAACAACAGTGACCTTGACCTTGGACGGCAAACTCCATATGCTATAGGTGTATTGCCGTCATTGAGATTATTGCACATGTGAAGTTTCACGGAGACCGGAGGCACAAAACTCAATGTTTATCCGCGCGGAAAACTAAAATGTTACACAAAATATCAATCTTATTTTTTAGCAATAAGTGAACTTGACCTTGTACGGACAAAACCCATATTCAATAGGGTGTCTTGCCATCATTAAGATCAATGCACAGGTGTTAAACAAAAAAAAGGAAAAAAAGAAAGATTAAAAAGAAAAAAAAAGCAAACCCGGAATAGCACAAAGAACTCCCCCCCATGTTATATCATGTGGAAACCCAACCAGAAATGTTTATGGACGAACGGACGAAACAAACCGTAGCCGTTCAAACGAACGAACGGAACGAACGAACGGACGGAACGGACGGAGAACCAAGGGTGAAACCCAAGTATACCACACCAAAATGAACTATCGTTGCAGGGTATAGTAATGTTTCAAATCCATTTGTGTAGCAATTATCAAGCAAGGAGTGTTTTTCGCATTGGTTATATAAATAATCATCGCATGTAATTACCCACGACCGATTGCTTTTCAAATCTGCCCATGAGCGTTTTGTTCCCACTGCCAACTGGACTTGTCAGTAAAGCGAGAGCTTAACGGGAATCCCCCCCCAAGGACCCCCCCCCCCCAAATCGCAAACCCACACCTAACCCTGAACCACCCACCTCCCAACCCTCAAAAACCCTCCCCCACCCCCCCCCCCTGACCCTGAAGTTGACCCAACATTGAACCCAAACATCCAATCTAGTTTGGTAGCCAACAGTACCGTGGAACGGAACGGACAAAAACCCATAGTTCAATAGGTGTCATCGTTCGTCATTGATCAATACGCATGAGAATTTGTTTCACGAAGACCGGCGGCACAAAGAACTCATGTTATCGTTCGGAAACCAAAATGTTACACGAATATCAATAATGTTTATTAGTAACAATGACCTTGACCTTGGTGGGAGGACGAAACCCATAATCCCAATATTTGTCTTGCCATCCCATTGATATCAATGGCACATGTTGAAGTTTTCATGAAGATCGGACACCGATATAACTCAAGTTATCGGTGCGGAAACGCAAAATTTGTTACGAACAAACGGACGGACGAAGGACGGACGGACGGACGGACGAACGAACACGATTAAACCAGTATACCCTCCACAACTATCGTTGCGGGTGGCGTATCAAAAAGAATCCTACAATAAAGGTGATCAATGAATAATGTATGGAATAAAACCAGCATACGCATTTAATCATCAAACATTCGTGAATTAACCAGTCAAAATGGTAAATCAGATACACTTTTCGGCTCACATGCATTGAACCTACCGGTAATACTAGCAAGTCTTCATAGCTAATGGTTGTTTTACTGCTGAATCGGGAATTACGACGCACTCAAGGTGGCCTCAAATATGCACAGAGCTGAGTTATAGCGCAAAAGAACGCCATCCTGTTGAAACACTGAAACAATCCACCTCCAGTCAAATCGGAACAAAAGATTCACCAACGTCTACCCACAGTTTGCATTCCCTGGGTGGGGGGGGGAACCTCGGATGTTGAAAAATGAAGAAAAAAATAAAAAAAATATTTTCAAAGTTTGGAAGCTCATTAATATTGAGAATTAGTAAAAAATGGTTTAACAGCAAGTAACCTTTTTCACATTCATGGGTTTTTATTTGAGCAGCACAACATCGCACAAAATAAGGTATTTTCTGACCAAGCTCTGTTTTATTTTTTGTCCGTAGCGAACATTGGTTAAATTGCCCAAGAAAAACATCACTTCAAAGTTCAAATCTCAGCCGTTGTCAATTTATATCACCATTGCTAATAACGTAAACTTGTGAGCTGCCAATTTCAGGCTCCGACAAGAAAGTGTCCTACATGACGTAAAATCAACCAGCAAAGGTCACAATATAGACCTAAATACCGCCTGATAAATTTGGCCATCTATGTTGCTGTTTTCCGTGGTAACAGGTGGTTAAAAACATTGTTTCTCCACATATCCGGATACTTTATAATTCCCCGCCCAATTCTTCGCTCTTTTCGGTAAAGACAACACTGACTTTTTATTCACCTTCTTGTTTTACAATAGAACGTGATTTACAGCCGGTTGTTCACTCTGATACAAATTTCAAATGGACATGGGATATTGTGAAATTATTTGTATATACAATTTGAGTTTTTGTCCCTCGAAAAGAGCGAATTCGGAGAGTATGGTAAGTATTAGGATACGAGGTATGTCCGAAACAATTGTTTTTGTTTACACAATGGTTAACCACGAAAACAGCACATAGAATGCCCAATTTATCAGCGGTAATTTGGGGTGTAATTGCGACTTGCTATTGATGACGTCATGTTGAACACATTTTCTTGTCGACCTAAATTGGCAAGCTCAATTTTCGTTATGTAGCAAACTTGAAACTAATTAGTCAAATAACTTGAAAAACGGCTGGAATTTAACGTGAAAAGTGATGTTTGTTCTTTTTTGGAATTCTTGGAATTTTAAAACCCATTTTTCGAACCAAGAAAAAATAAAACAATTAGCTGGTTCTGAAAATATGTTTTTGGGTTTTGGGCCGATGTTGCACTTCCTAATAAAATAACCACGGGGTGAAAGTACTTGTTGTTGAAACCTTTGATTGGGGGTTTTTTTTTTCCTTTACATTCTCACTATAATGAGCTTCAAAATTGAAAACGATTTTTGTTTATTTGCATTTCTTTTTGCATTATTGCAACTATCCCATGTCCGGGAATGCAACCTGTGCGGCTAAACTGCACTCACTGCGCATTTCGCGATCACGTAAACACAACAATTCATAATTATCATCCAAATATTCGTTGATTACAGTCAAAAATGGAAATCCGAATACACTTGCGCCTCACATGTTAATGGAAGTTAACGGTATACTAAGCAAGTCTGTATAGCTAATGGATTTGTTAGTTGCTGGATCGGGAACTTACGCACTCAAAGCGCGAAAAATAACGCCATCCTGCATACCGCTGATATTTGTTCATATCCAAAATAAGTCCCAATGGAACAAAGATTACCAAAGTCTAACCTGCGCTCACTCGCCATTTGTGGCGATGACGTAAAACACAACATACATAATTTATCATCAAACAATTCGTGACTACAGTCAAATGGAAATCAGATACACTTGCGCTCACCATGTATGAATTACGGTATACCTTAGCAAGTACTGTATAGCTATGGTTTTTATTGCTGATCGGGAAACTACGTACACTCAAAGCGTCGAACGAAAAATAACGCCATCCTGCATACCGCTGATAAGTTCATATCCCAAAAGTCCAATGGAACAAAGATTTACCAAATAGTGTCCCTGCCCGCCTCACTGCGCATTTTTGCCCGATGACGTAAACACAAGCATACATATTTAATCATCAAACATTCGTGACTACAGTCAAACATGGAAATCCAGAATACCGCTTTGCCGCTCACATGTATGAATTACGGGTATACTAGCAAGTCTGTCTAGCTATGGGTTGTTATTGCTGATCGGGAACTACGCACCGCAAAGCGCGAAAAATAACCGCCATCCTGCATACCGCTGATATCTTCATATCCAAAAGTCCCAATGGGAACTAAGATTTACCAAATCTACCCTGCGGCCTCACTGCGCATTTATGCGATGACGTAAAGACAAACATACATATTATCATCAAATCCAAATATTCGTGACTAACGATCAAATGGAAATCAGAATACACCTTATTTTGTACCCCTTTGCGCTCACATGTATGAATTGACGGTATAACTAGCAAGTCTGTATAGCTTATGGTTGTTATTGCTGATCGGGAACTACGCACTCAAAGCCGCGAAAAATAACGTCACATCCTGCATAACCGCTGAAGATTGTTCATATCCAAAACAAAAGTCCAATGGAAACAAGATTTACCCAAAGTCTTACCCCTGCGCTTCACTGGCGTCAATTTGCGAATGACGTAAAACAAACAACATACATTTATTTAATCATCAAACATTCGTTCGTGACTACAGTCAAAATGGTAAATCAATACACTTAGCGCTCAACTATGTATGAAGAAATTACGAATATACTTAGCAAGTCCTTCAAATAGCCATGGTTGTTATTTGCATATCGGGAAATTACGCAACTCAAAGCGCTGACATAGCATAGTCCTGAGCAATTACGCGAAAAAGAAACGCCCAACCTTTTAGAACTCTAATATTGTTTCACCTGAAAAATCCACAAGTCCAATTGAACTAAGATTTTACCATAGTCCATCCACCTCGCCGTCACTGCGCATTCCCCCCCCCCCCCCGGTGAGTGGGTCAAGCCGTTTAATGAACGAGTGTTGAACGGTAACAGTCAGGAAAACAAATGGTGAAGATACATTGTTTCTTCAGTGAAGAGAACTGGCCCACCGGCCCATAATTTCAGTGATGAAACAATGCTTAGCCCATTTATTTTATGCACCAATTAGTAACAATACTGAATGACTGCGAAAATGGACAACCGATATTTAGTAAGGCCAATGTGACAATTTTTTGTTCAAATAAAAACATAATATTTGTAAAATAAATAGCATTATTATTTACATATTTAATCTATAGTCCTATTTTTTAAATTATAATGGCCGAGTTTACTTTCAGTCCATCGCTAGAAAGGTGTTGGACAAATATGCAACGTGGTTGCCGCCGAAATATGTTACATACTATAGTAATACAACGTTACTGATTTATACTATAAGTTCATAAATGCTCAATACAGAATGTTATTTTGTATAAAAACAGGAATTACATGTGATAAATCCAACATAACCGTCAATGATGTTGGTTTCGCAACTGTAACGACATGCAATGTATGACAGTCCATTCTTGGCCGCCATTTTTATTGAATTAACCCATTATCTTTTTTTCATTTTCGGAAGTTTCTATAAATGGATCGTGTGCAAACATAGGAAGTTTTATACACAAAACAATAAGTAATTTTTGGGCACCATATTAAATTGACCAAGACCCTCAAGATGCGACCTCAACTAAAACACTGGCAATTTATACAATTGTGATACTCGTATTAATAATAAATTACGTGTCCGACTCGGTATAAATGTTTATTTATATGCAATGTTTCATGTTTCCTATTAATAAAATCGCAATTTTTGCTGCTAACAAACTATTGGGTGCCTATCTTTGCGTCCATGTTGTAATCGACGGTTAGCGCAAATACTTATTAGTCCTGAACTTTCTTTCATCGTATTAAGAAGCGGTTCAAGTTACCGTTTCTGAAGAGAAAAATACTCCTACAATTATTGTTCCAGGTTGTTAATGTTGTTTAGATGAACAACGTCTACTTTGGCGGCCATGTAGAGCTGCGAAGTTGCAACAAATGTTGACGTTTTACACGTGATCCATGTACTAAGGAATGTTTTCACTGCAATTATGTTCCTATGCTATCATGGGAACCGCTTTATGTGTCAAATGTGAACGATTTTGTTAAACAACACAAGTCTAATGTATGTGTGGAGGTGGTGTGAGCTGGGTCAAGTGCAACGAGTTTTCAATGATTTGCTGAAACTTTTGGTCGCGAAGCTTCTCGTGATCGCACAGGGGTTAAATAATTGAATATATTGCAAATCCATTTGCTGGGCCCACCGCTTCCGTTTCCTGGAATCCCTGGTAATGGTTTTGGTCTGTGTATGGTGTGTACATAAAATACACTTGATTTCAGGGCACGATTTTGTTCTTGTAGTTGGTCTTCATCTCCATAATTGTCTACAAGAGCTCCTTCAGCGTTTTCAAGTGTCCACGTCCTTTCCGAACTCCAATTAGTTTATGTGGGACATTTTATTTTCCGTATTGGCATGTAATTGGGGTCTTGTCGAACTCATCTTCTAAACGTCCAACACGGCTCATTAGTGATCAACCGTTGCGATGCCATATTGTATAAAAGAAACTATCTGAAATAGAAACCAATAGGCGTATACTCAATCCCACTTATACGAGCCATCTTCAACCGGATTTACAATATAACTAAAACATTTGTATTTGAGCATTGTTTATGCCAATGCCCATTATCTCTACGTCCGGTTCCCCACCGTCCCAGTCCATCCCCACATTCTGCTGATGTTTAAGTATGTTTTGTTAAATGACTCATCGACATAATCATCGAATATTGCACTATGTCTTATCATGAAATCTATAAATCCGCCTGGTCGTATTTCGGCATAATAATGTCTGTAACTCCGAATTATAGAATAACCTAAAACGCTCTGAACAGACAGTTCCCGTCCCCCCTCATCGTGGGGCCAACGTTCACTGGTCTGGCAATCGCGACTCCACTGGTCTAGATCTAATTACGTTTTATGATGGGTTCTTTTACTGCCGTTTTTTCCAAACATACCTAGACTTATCATCCTGCCATGTTCATTTCTATCAGGGTAAACAAATATGGTTGGTCGTTGGTCTCGACATTTAAGAAGTGTGTATATCAATCAGACATCGCTTCGGGTTCGTATTTCCGTCTTTTTTTGAGGGGCGGGAAGGAACGGTCCACTTTTGATTTGGTCACATTAATACCTGTAGTTTGGTTTTCGAGTGCTCGTGACTTTTTCTCGTTTTTCTTGCACGAGTCTGTTCCTTCCGTTCCGGTGTGCAACTTCATTTTTGCATCTTGATTGTCCTTATTAGATTTCAGTAGTTTTGTTTGCTTGGTTTCTTTTGCATCGTTAGCATCTCTCGGTTCTCACAATTGGTTCATTCATTTCAAGCTCGGTCCTTCTTTCACGTCATTTGTGTTATTTGTCGAGGCGTTCAAACTTTATTTCTTTTTTAATCTCTTGATTTGAATCATTTCTACCGTACGCTTCAATCTGTTGCCGTTTACAGCTACTTTATTACCGTTCAGTCGGTAACAATCATTGTCTAGTACTGTTTGAACGATATGCGGTCCCGACCACAGCGGATTCAGTTTCCCACCCTTTCTTGTCAGCTTCCGCGTATTATGAAGCAATACCTCATCACCTATATTGAATATGGATTTTGTTATTTTCGAATCATAATGCTTCTTTTGTTTTGCCTGTCCTTTCTTAATTTTTTGTGCTGCATCTTCTCGATAGTCTTTCAATTTCAGAAACGCGTTTACTCGTTCGTTCGTTATTACATGCCATTGGCAGCTCCAACTCTATGTGTAGACGTGCTTTTCTACCATAAACGAGGAAAAACGGATCCTGTTTTGTGGTACTGTGTTCGGCAGTTCTATAAGCAAATAATACACTTACGGTAACTTTGAATCCCAGTCATTGCAATTTTCGTTAACGTAGCTGACAAGCATGCTTGAAAGTGTTCGGTTTGAAGCGTTCTGTGTGTCCGCCTGTTTGCGGATGATATGGTGACGCGAAGTTGTGTTGTATCCCCATCTTCTTACAAAACATTTCATTTAGTTGATTACTAAAATTCCCGCCCATGGTCCGTTAAATCAGAAGTGTCTGGCATACCCATGTTGTAAACATACGAATTTTTATGAACGGTTTCAAAATCGTTTATCAGCTTTTTATCTGGAACAGCTTCCGCGTCGACAATTTCGTTAGATACTCGGTGAATACCAAGATGTACTTGTTTCCTGGAACAAATTGAAAACAATGTAACCATAATAAAGCAAATCTAGCTGTGGTAACTACGGTGGCATATAGG
>CM055274.1:8758020-9046262 GCA_029237695.1 Conchocele bisecta | reverse complement strand
TATTCATTCGCACAATACATTTTCTGGTGTGCAATATTGATACTTTATAAAATATTGATATGATTCATAATTATTTCCATATCCGTATTTTATTTGAATAATTAAAATATTTTAAAGTCACCATTTCTCCGCTGTACTCACAGTGACGCGCGTGACTCCCTGCATAGTAGTCAGAAATTAGGTATCATTGTGTAAAAAACGATCGCTTTTGATGTTGGTAACGTGTGGGATGATGACAAAATTAGATATCCGTTTAATTTCCGTAATGTGAGATTATGCAGTGGTCGGGCCGGAATCCGAAAATCAACGTTGCCCGCGAACAACGTCGCTTACGTCGCCGACGTAGTGATACGCTGATGCCGTGCATCTGCTGAAGTGACGGTTTGTAAACTGATGCAACTTTTCATCCAGTAGACGGAATGCAGCCATTTCTGCTACATATATGGTGGAAACATATTTAAAAAATATACCTTTTATGATGTTCCGTTCAGTAATAAACGTCTGAGAGCAAAAGTCCAAGTTATTTTTTAACAACCCTCGTAAGTATATGTTCGGCAACTGATGGCACTCATACTAGACGAGATTTAGAGCGAGCAATGTATACTCGAATTTATGTTCATTGGTGGTGATTCCATCGAGGTAGGGTGGTTGTTTGGCATTGTAATTAGGAGCATACCGATCGGACCATAGGCATAGCCACCATACTCACGTTTTTTTGACACCTAAGTGTCCGCCGTGTGGCGCCGTGTGGGTGTCCTTGAATACTCTCGCGAACATATTTTCGTCAATAACCCGCTTGTCTCGTCTTTTGCACTTCTTGTAAAGAACGTCTCCATCCATCCGGTAATTTCGACAGTCTCTCCTGAAATTTCTTATTTTCCATTCGCATTTGTCAAAACGTTTTGGATATATCTTGAAACATAAATAGTTTACGATTTCGTCTATGCGATCCATCTTGCCGTAGAGTTGAAATCCAAATAAATGTCTAAGTGTAGCCGAACGGCTTTTTTATACGACGGCTCTTCAAAGTGCGTGAGACATTCCGCCGTTTGAGTCGGTGTCGCTTGATGTACCTTTGATCTACATCAAAAACTCCGAGCGCGCACGAGACAATGGAGGCACAATGGTGCCATTGCTGAACAATTTTGTACTTCTAATTATGATTTGTTTCCAAAAAGGCTGCCGAACAATAATGATTATATTATAGCTGCCAATTTATAATGGTTATTGTGTACACTAGTTACATAGTCTGATTAAAAAACACATATCAGCAACATGATTTAGGACATCATATACGCGGGTATACATAACCAATATGTCGACTATTAGGTCCGATGAAGATGTTTGAAAATTGTGGACGGACGACGACGGACGACGACGACGGACGAACAGCGGTAACAATAGCTCAATTGAGCCTTCGGCTCAGGTGAGCTAAAAAGTGCAGATCCTGATGAGACGGCTCGTCACTAGCCAGGTGTGCTATTAAATTTTGATCCTCGTTGAGAAATTACCCACAGGGTCATATTTCAACGTTGAGAACTGACCCAGGGTCACTTTTCAAGTGACATTTTTATTTTTCTGCCCATGGTCACTTTTCAGCTGTTATGTTTTGATTTTCCGTTATATTTCTGTCGTTGAAAATTGATCGCCGTGAAATTTTGACCCTATTTTGGGTATTACCAAAAAAGTCAGTTGAAAAGTGACCCGGGGTCAGAAAAAATGACATAAAAAATCAGTTAAAAAATGACCCTGGGTCAGTTCTCAACATTAAAAATCAGTTGAAAAGTGACCCCGGGTCAGTTCTCAACATTAAGTTATGACCCTGTGGGTCATTTTTCAACGAGGGTCAAAATTTAATGTTACAGGACTGTCAGGTTGGTAAAAAGTAATTACTCTATGATAGTGGAACCCAAATGATAAACAGTATTGACTGCACAGACAGATAGACAGACAGACAACGTCTAAAAGAACGAGGTGTTTGTTGTTGCCTTTTGTGAGGGTATGGGCCAAATCATCAACCTAGCTACGAATACTGTAAAGCGGAAAGCGTTTTCAAGAACAGGTGAATTGATGGACCTTTTCTTTTCTATTTTTCTTTCAACGATAAATCCCGCCTTCCATAGGCATACCCGGCATCAGTTGCGGCCAGTAGTTACGGTTGTCACGACTATTTACAAATGTCACAATCGCCATCTTGTTTAAGTGTTTTACCTATTTGGTTGAGTATTAATTGTTATTCTCTGAATATGGAGTTTGTAGCATATGTGTCTGGATATGGACTAAACTTCACCAAGTAAGGAATTGTCACTGGGTAGGATGCCGTCTACCGATAAAGTTCTGCAGTCCACTGTAAGTTTACAGATAGTTTCACGGTTACAGTGGCTAGCTTTCCACGTTGTTGGACCAATTAGGTGATTAATTCAGTCTCAGCTATTGAAAGGCTCCTTACGAGCTGCGGTTAAGGTTGGACATCTGGTTAGCATATGGGGTACGTCCTCGTCTTCCAGTCGGCACAACTGACATATAGGTTGAATACATATTTTACTGAATTTGCTTTTTTGGCTCTGCAGAATATATGTTCCTGTGAGTAATCTTGCCTTCGTAGCTGCTCTCCTGACATCGTTGAGATTTGAGTCTACGGTGTCTCAGACAGGGTGAGTTGACCCCATCTGCAGTTGGCTGGTACAACAGAGATTTAGTGTTTTCCTCGCAGATGCATCGTCTTGTAGGTTTGACGTCCGGTAGTTACGTACTTGTTTCTTGACCAGTATATAGTTTCCAAGTATCCTTTGACATACTATTAATTTCCTTGGTTGGTGGGGGTAGTTTCTTCAACTATGTGGAAGCAATCCAGATAGTGATGATTGGCGTATTTTCATTTCGTTTAATTTTGCGTTATTTGAATTCAAAATTGAATAGTGTAAACTGATCATGAGGTGTCGTCTTTCTAGTTCCGGTTCTAACGGCAATGCTCCAACTAGAAGATATTGCTGCTAACGAAGTTCTCTGGGTTAATCATGGTAATGATTGAAGTTTTCGCAAAGTATCAACATGAAAGTCACTGAGCTTTTCATTTGTGTATTATTCAAAGGTAGCACCTCCAGACTGTGGAGCAGTCTCGGCAAGACGTAAAATTTATATATTTTATATCCACTCTAGGGTTTATTCCGTTACTTCCATGGACGCCTGTATTCATGACTTTATATAAGGTCCTCCTTGCAATACTTATCATAATGCATTGCTCTGGTTAATCCTAGGTGTTGTGTTTGGCTATTAACGTTCATAGTTTGTTGACCCAGATGAAAATGTGATATGACTGTACTCTTGGTTGGATGTATTTTGTATCTATTCTCTGTTGAATATATGCGTAGGCTAGTGATAGCATTGCCTTTAATTCATCTGCCGAATCTGCAATCAGTAGGACAGCATCGGCACATGTGGGGCATCAGACGTAGGTGGACCCAATACATTTCCCGAGACTATATATAGCTTTCCAGATGTAGTAGTAGATTGTTAATGTACACCTTATACATATTATATAGAGGAGTCGACAGCACACCGCCTTGATGTACTCCCTGTGATATTCTAAATGATTCACTCAAGTTATTTGCCCATTTTACTCTGGATGCAATTCTAGAATACATGTTCTGGATGACGGCACAGGCCTGTGGATGAATTCCCGTTTTATATAGCTTGTTCAGTAGGATTCCATGTGAAACGACGTCAAAAGCCTTTTGGCTGTCCAGTGTAGCTGCGTATATTGGTTTACTTTCCAATTTTAACTCGACAATTGCTTCAGACATAATAAAAGACGCCATATTTGGTGAGAGGTCGTTGGTAAAGTTGAATTGTAGTTCCGATTGAGTGTTATTTATTTCTGTGATTCAGTTCAAAAGGGCATATTCAAATAACTTTCCTATAATGGAGGTGACTGTGATTCAACGGTAACTGTCCATGTATTTTTCATCTTTGCCTTTTTTTATGTACCGGTGTATATAATCACTCCTGGTTTGAATGATTCAGGAATTTTCTCTGTCGATATGATGCCATGGAATATGGTTGTCATATAAGGTATTAAAGTGTATTTTCCGATTTTTAGATGTTCTGAACTAATGCCAAACTCGTCTGCTCTCTTGCCACTGTTAAGTTTGATTCATCAATTTCAGATTCAGTAAACGGATTGAAGCTTTCTTCACCATCCTGATTATTCAGTTGATTGATAATATCTAGGTTGAGTCTTTGCAGATTGTCATAATCTCAATCATAATTACTGCCATCCTTTGGTGCTGTCAGATCCTCATAGTAGCGTGCCAATCCAGTGCGCTGGGTTACAGCATCTGCCGTTTCATGACCATATATCACAAGTGTACATCTCTCTGTGATTTTCGAGCTTCCACATTGACTACGTCTTATGAGTTTGAAGAAAGTTTTTGAATCAGGATTTACCATGATATCGGTCATCAGTTGGGCTTTTTCAGCAGCATGCCGTTTACATGTGTATCGTCTGACTTTTTGCTTTGCTAACTTGCGCTGAATTGACATAGGATGGTCTGGTCCAGGTGATCCATGCTGAATCCAGGTCCGATGTTGTAATTTACTGGTATATAATAGAACTTTCAACTCCGGAGTGATTCTGTATCTGGGACCTTGGAGTCTTAACACCTTGTAGGGTATTGCTTTCTTTGTGGTTGAATTGAGTGGACTATGGTGAACTCGAGTCTAATGTCTACGTTTTGGTCAGGTAAAGGACTGCTGTTCATTTTCTTTTGGAGTATAGTTCATTATACAGCTCACTATATATCTCTCTACTTTTTCCCAGTGGAATTTTGTGATCGTTTATCGGTTTACATATTTCTTCCTGTTAGAGGTTCACATTGGCAATGCAATTGCTAAAATTCCAGTAACAACTACATGTGCTGACGAGTTGGTGTACGTTAGGCTGCCGATAGCCTGAGTGGTAGATTTCAAGATACTCGATTGGTCGGTACTGAATATATTGTCTATTTGTGAACTTCCCTTTCCCGACTGGTGAAAGAATGTTTCTGTCTTTGGTAGGTTATTTGTCGTGAATAGCCTTTCAAGATCGATGAAGAGCTTTATGCGTTGATCGTGTGCGTTGTTTCTGTTGTCCAGAATTGACTGACTCCTGAATATTTACCAACCTGAGTCATAACTTTATTTGGAATCCCTACTACCACACCGGAAGTTACAGAGCGCCATCTACTTCCTGTTTCCATCGAAACATTTTGCAGATTAAATTTCAATGTTGCGAAAAAGAAGGATTTTAAACCGGTATAACGTTTACTTTTATTTAAATATTTGATATGTTGTTGTTGAATAACCGTCTTGGTTCAGTTTTATTCATTATTTTATTTTGTGTAATGTTTTGTCACACGACAAATACTAATCACATAATGTTGTTTGACTTTGCTACAGCTAAAATTGGTGGGTGGGGTAACATTTGTACTGCTTGCTTGGTTACTTAGTTTTTAGTCGCTTTGTCCATTAGGCGCAACTCTTAAGTTTTTCTTGAGAGTATCAGCAGTGGTCTGTCAAGGTTTCGAGCATTTAAGCAATCCAAAATTCAATGATAAAAAGCACAGGTGATTCCAGCACGTTTTGGATGGTCAATTAGGATACTGCCTACTGGAGGTTTCGGTAAATGGCCAGTTCGGTAAATTGATATTATAGTGTGAATGGTTTGGAGGTTTCGGTAAAATGATACAATAGAGTAATTAAGGTATGTGCGTAAAGGTAAATGGATTGAGTTAGTGCATATTTAAATTCAAACCGGTAAGCCAGTTAAGGAACACCCCAAGTTCAAAGGTGATCCGCAGATCAGTATGGACTCCCAGCAACTGGTGCGTATTCAGGGAACAAGTTAGGACCAACAACGACCTTGAAGGTATGTAGTATTTGAGACCGTTAAAAAAAAAAAAGGATTATAATGTTCGTAAATTTGGTATTTTTCATTAATAAAAAAAACGTTTTCATAAATTTGGTATTTTTCATAACTTGTTTTTATTTTCAGGTTGGCATAGACGGCTAAATACATGTGCGGGCCACCCCAACCTCGGCGTCTATAAGCTTATGACGTTGCTACGGGAAGAGTCGACAACCGTGGACATCCAGATCAGATTAGTTTCTGAGAATCTCCTCTGCAAGATCCGACGCAAGAAGTACACGCAGCTGCATGGACGACTGATAGATGCTTGGAACCGCTACCAGGAAGACGAACTCACGACGACAGCTCTCTTGAGGACAATCGCCCACATCACCGGATTAGAACCAACGAGCGCCGCCAACCACATCTTCGCCGACTACGACGAATAGAAAAAGTGTATTGAAATGTGTATATATTGTTTGCTGGATGTAATTTATGTATGTTTGTATATGTATGTGTCATGATTCGTAAGTGAAGATCCTGATCAGAAGGCAAACCAATAGTCCATAATAGGATCTACACTGTTCGCACAGGTGCTTTAATGTTAAATGTGCTGGATAAATGTAATTTATGTATGTTTGTATATGTATGTGTCCATAATAGGATCTACACTGTTCGCACAGGTGCTATTTTTAGCTCACCTGAGCAAAGCTCATGTGAGCTATTGTTATGGCAAAGTGTCCGTCGTCCGTCCGTGAACATTTTCAATCATCTTCTTCTCCCGAACTGCTGAGCCGATATTGGTTAAACTTCACAGGGATGATATATGGGTGATGCCATTTCAGATTTGTTAAAATGGAGGTCGTCGACAATCCAAGATGGCCGCCATGGAAAAGTAGGTCAAATTCTTAAAAAATCTTCTTCTCACGAACCGCCAGGCCGATTTCGACGATACTTGGTATGAATGATCGATAGTTAGCGCTGTTTCAGATTTGTTCATATGGTGGCCCGTGGGTCAAAAATGGGCGTCGCCCGAGGGGTCAAATAGGGGTCAAATTTTATTTTTAACCGAATATAGTCATGTAATAATATTACATGACTATATTCGGTTAAAAATAAAATTCCATTTCTGTAGTAGGACTTTTTGGTGTACTTCGCGTTGTGTGATTTTTTTGTTTTGTTTGGGGACCTACTCCGGACCTTGATCGTATATATCCAGGTTCCGAGGATATTAAATAACGTTATCTCAACGGGTATTAGGAATGACAACAGGAGATGGAATAAGTGAAATATATATAACTTTATATAAACATAAGGATGATAAATAGCACTGTATATAGAAGTTACAGATAGGGCATTAGACAGTTGTACACTATATAACAGGATGATACAAAAATTAGACAGTTACGTTTACAAATGATACGGACAATCACGATATATCAAATCGAAGGTATTGACGAGACAATCACTCTGGAACATTTTTTGTCTAAATCATATGATTACGTCATCCAAGATGGCCACCGATAGTTCAAATGGTCATTCTTTTACTAAAGATTTCAAACGTCTTTTTCTTGTAAACTGCTTGGCCGATATTGGCCAAACTTAACTGTAATGGTCTGTGGTTGAAGCCTGTTCATTTTTGTTAAAATGGAGGTCATCACCAAATCCAAGATGGCCACCATGGAAAAGTAGGTCAAATTCTTAAAAAATCTTCTCACGAACCGCCAGGCCGATTTCGACGATACTTGGTATGAATGATTGCTGTTTCAGATTTGTTCATATGGTGGCCCCTGGGTCAAAAATGGGCGTCGCCCGAGGGGTCAAATAGGAGTAAATTTTATTTTTAACCGAAGATAGTCATATAATATATCAAATCGAAGGTATTGACGAGACGATCACTCTGGATAATTTTTTGTCTAAATCAGATGATTACGTCATCCAAGATGGCCACTGATAGTTCAAAAGGTCATTCTTTTACTAAAGATTTCAAACGTCTTTTTCTTGTGAACTGCTTGTCCGATATTGGCCAAACTTAACTGTAATGGTCTGTGGGTGAAGCCTGTTCATTTTTGTTAAAATGGAGGTCATCACCAAATCCAAGATGGCCGCCATTGAGAAGTAGGTCAAATTGTCAAAAAATCTTCTTCTCACAAACCTCCAGGCCGATTTCGACGAAACATGGTAAGAATGATTGATAGTTATATATATAGTATATCGGATCGAATGTATCGACGAGACGATCACTCTACAGCATGTTTTGTCTAAATCAGATGATTTTGTCATCCAAGATGGCCACCGAAAGGTAAAAAATTTGTTTTACGATTTCAAACGTATTATTCTTGTGAACTGCTGGGCCGATATTGGCCAAACTTAACTGAAATGGTTTGTTGGTGAAGCCTGTTCATTTTTTTGTCAAAATGGCGGTCATCACCAAATCCAAGATGTCCGCCGTTGAAAAGTAGGTCAAATTGTCAAAAAATCTTCTCACAAACCTCCAGGTCGATTTCGACGAACCTTGGTGTCAATGATTGATAGTTAACGCTGTTTCAGATTTGTTCATATGGTGGCCCCTGGGTCAAAAATGGGCGTGGCCCGAGGGGTCAACTAGGGGTCAAATTATATTTTTGCCCAAATATGGTCATATAATATATCAAATCGAAGGTATCAACTAGTCGATCACTCTGGAGCATGTTTTGCTAAAATCAGATGATTACGTCATCCAAGATGGCCACCGACAGGTCAAAAGGTTGTTCTTTTACTAAAGATTTCAAAGGACTTGTTCTTGTGAACTGCTTGGCCGATATTGACCAAACTTAACTGAAATGGTTTGTTGGTGAAGCCTGTTCATTTTTGTCAAAATGGAGGTCATCACCAAATCCAAGATGTCCGGCGTTGAAAAGTAGGTCAAATTGTCAAAAAATCTTCTTCTCACAAACCGCCAGGCCGATTTCGACGAAACTTTGTACGAATGATCGATAGTTAACGCTGATTCAGATTTGTTCATATGGTGGCCTCTGGGTCAAAAATGGTCATGGCCCGAGGGGTCACATAGGGGTCAAATTTTATTTTTGACAGAATATGGTCATTTTATATATCAAATCGAAGGTATAGCAGTAAATCACATGCACATTCGCAATATATGTTAGATCAGAAGGTACCAACAAATTCTGTGGAACATTTGAAGTTGTAAGTGAAGAGTCTTTGTGAAATCAAGATGACCACTATGGAGGCTTTTAGGTGAGCGATACAGGCCCATTTGGGCCTCTTGTTAATGTTAAATGTATAAATGTGTGTGTATATATGTTACTGTTACATTAAATAAAATATATAAACCAAATTGACTTGGTTCATTTTGTTGTGTTCCATGACCTAGAGACATTCGTCCATCGGAAACTGAAAATGCACAATACACAAAAAGATTAACTTTTACAAAGACAAAATATCAATACTCAAACAACTGACACGCCAATATGTCAAAATCGTGATCAAAGAGGTAATAATCAGGTAATTACATTGTTTGGTCACACTTTGCCATGTTATCCTATTGTTAGGCCTTCACCTTTGATCAATTATACTATAATAATCCTTTTTACCGAAACCTCCAAACCATTCGCACTATAAAATCATTTTACCGAACTGGCCATTTACCGAAACCTCCGTAAATCTTCAATTATTGTTTTTAGCCCCAAATTATTCTCATGGA
The DNA here is from genome assembly GCA_029237695.1 of Conchocele bisecta. Lineage (NCBI taxonomy): Eukaryota > Metazoa > Mollusca > Bivalvia > Lucinida > Thyasiridae > Conchocele > Conchocele bisecta. The sequence continues at coordinate 9,036,675 of CM055274.1, read as the reverse complement.
TTCGTGCCTTCTAATTGATTTGTGTCTCTAGAAAGCAAGTGAATCAGCATATTCTAAGAATAGGGTTAATTGAAAACTATTTTAAAACGGTATTTTAAGTTGTTTCCCACGGTTTTCTAAGTTACAGTTACATACAATTGTGATTTAGCACCTATTTTGTGATTTTTCTACATACCGGTACTTCCTAAATCTGAAGAGGGTCTGGTCGCAAATTATGCATAAATTGTGATGTTGATTTCTAGGTGAATCTGGACTTCACCATATTTAAATTTGAATAGGTGACTTGGGTGGCTTATTTCTAGGGACTCTAAGACTTGCATAAACAACAATTTTGGCGAATTCCTTGTGTGCACTCGTAGTCCAGTGTTTGAACTTTATGTTGATGTATACATTTTCAGGGATTAATCAGAATATAAAACACAATATGAATTTATGTGCTTAGGGGCACGGATCCATGAGAACATGGACTATATACATGAAACACCTTTCTAAACAGTGTACAAAACAATTTGAATGCGCCCGGGTGTAATAATAATAGTACTTACATATAGAAAGGTATAAAACTTCCATTCGCCACCATTGTCAGAGCGGCCACATGATGTAGTCTTCTGGAATTCGCCTATACAACGCATTACAGCGTGTCGAAACCACTGCTTGGGGTTGGTTTTCGGCATAGATTTTACAGTTACTAATACATTAACATAAATCTGAAAGATTTCGAGTGTAAACTGCACTAAAAATGCGTCTCACTAACCTAAATTCGCTTTTTATGCCCCCGCCACCGAATGGTGAGGGGGGCATATAGTGTTACCGGCGTCCGTACGTACATCCCGAAACCTTAACGCTGGGTAAATGGCTTATAATTTCTGTTTCCTTGTTATGCCCCCGCCACCAAATAGTGAGGGGGGGGCATGTAGTGTTACCGGCGTCCGTACGTACGTACGTCCCGAAACCTTAACGCTGGGTAAATGGCTTATAATTTCTGTTTCCTTGCACGCATCTGCTTCACATTTCACACACGCATTGCTCCAATGGTCCTCTACCGCCCTGTGACAAATCCACATTCGTCCCGCCCCCGCTAAGCCCAGGGTCTAGGTCACAGACTTGGTGCGTTCGAAACCATTAACGCTGGTAAATGGCTTATAATTTTCTGTTTCTTGCTCGGATCTGCTTCACATTTATTTCACACACGCATTGCTCCAATGGTCCTCTACCGCCCTGTGACAAATCCACATTCGTCCCGCCCCCGCTAAGCCCAGGGTCTAGGTCACAGACTTGGTGCGTTCGAAACCTTAACGCTGGGTAAATGGCTTATTAAATTTCTGTTTCCTTGCTCGGATCATCTGCTTCAACATTTCACACCAACACATTGCTCCTTACGATCCTCTACCCGCCACCCTGTGACAAATCCACATTCGTCCCCGCCCCCCCGCTAAGCCCAGGGTCAAGGTCACAGACTTGGTGCGTTCGAAAACCTTAACAAGCTGGGTAAATGGCTTATAATTTCTGTTTCCTTGCTCGGATCTGCTTCACATTTCACACACGCATTGCTCCAATGGTCCTCTACCGCCCTGTGACAAATCCACATTCATCCCGCCCCTGCTAAGCCCAGGGTCAAGGTCACAGACTTGGTGCATTCGAAACCTTAACGCTGTGTAAATGGCTTATAATTTCTGTTTCCTTGCTCGCATCTGCTTCACATTTCACACACGCATTGCTCCAATGGTCCTCTACCGCCCTGTGACAAATCCACATTCGTCCCGCCCCCGCTAAGCCCAGGGTCTAGGTCACAGACTTGGTGCGTTCGAAACCTTAACGCTGGGTAAATGGCTTATAATTTCTGTTTCCTTGCTCGGATCTGCTTCACATTTCACACACGCATTGCTCCAATGGTCCTCTACCGCCCTGTGACAATCCACATTCGTCCCGCCCCCGCTAAGCCCAGGGTCAAGGTCAGAGACTTGGTGCGTTCGAAACCTTAACGCTGGGTAAATGGCTTATAATTTCTGTTTCCTTGCTCGGATCTGCTTCACATTTCACACACACATTGCTCCAACGATCCTCTACCGCCCTGTGACAAATCCACATTCGTCCCGCCCCCGCTAAGCACAGGGTCAAGGTCACAGATTTGGTGCGTTCAAAACTTTAACGCTGGGTAAATGGCTTATAATTTCTGTTTCCTTGCTCGGATCTGCTTCACATTTCACACACGCAATGGTCCTCTACCGCCCTGTGACAAATCCACATTCGTCCCGCCCCTGCTAAGCCCAGGGTCAAGGTCACAGACTTGGTGCGTTCGAAACCTTAACGCTGGGTAAATCGCTTATAATTTGTGTTTCCTTGCTCGGATCTGCTTCACATTTCACACACGCATTGCTCCAATGTCCTCTACCGCCCTGTGACAAATCCACATTCGCCCGCTGCTAGCCCTCAAGGTCACAGACTTGGTGCGTTCGAAACCTTAATGCTGGGTAAATGGCTTATAATTTCTGTTTCCTTGCTCGGATCTGCTTCACATTTCACACACGCATTGCTCCAATGATCCTCTACCGCCCTGTGATAAATCCACATTCGTCCCACCCCCGCTAAGCCCAGGGTCAAGGTCACAGACTTGGTGCGTTCAAAACTTTAACGCTGGGTAAATGGCTTATAATTTCTGTTTCCTTGCTCGGATCTGCTTCACATTTCACACACGCATTGCTCCAATGGTCCTCTACCGTCCTGTGAAAAATCCACATTCGTCCCGCCCCCGCTAAGCCCAGGGTCAAGGTCACAGACTTGGTGCGTTCGAAACCTTAACGCTGGGTAAATGGCTTATAATTTCTGTTTCCTTGCTCGGATCTGCTTCACATTTCACACACACATTGCTCCAACGATCCTCTACCGCCCTGTGACAAATCCATATTCGTCCCGCCCCCGCTAAGCCCAGGGTCAAGGTCACAGACTTGGTGCGTTCGAAACCTTAATGCTGGGTAAATGGCTTATAATTTCTGTTTCCTTGCTCGGATCTGCTTCACATTTCACACACACATTGCTCCAATGATCCTCTACCGCCCTGTGACAAATCCACATTCGTCCCGCCCCAGCTAAGCCCAGGGTCAAGGTCACAGACTTGGTGTGTTCGAAACCTTAACGCTGGGTAAATGGCTTATAATTTGTGTTTCCTTGCTCGGATCTGCTTCACATTTCACACACGCATTGCTCCAACGATCCTCTACCGCCCTGTGACAAATCCACATTCGTCCCACACCGCTAAGCCCAGGGTCAAGGTCACAGACTTGGTGCGTTCGAAACCTTAACGCTGGGTAAATGGCTTATAATTTCTGTTTCCTTGCTCGGATCTGCTTCACATTTCACACATGCAATGGTCCTCTACCGCCCTGTGATAAATCCACATTCGTCCCGCCCCTGCTAAGCCCAGGGTCAAGGTCACAGACTTGGTGCGTTCGAAACCTTAACGCTGGGTAGATGGCTTATAATTTCTGTTTCCTTGCTTGGATCTGCTTCACATTTCACACACGCATTGCTCCAATGGTCCTCTACCGCCCTGTGACAAATCCACATTCGTCCCGCCCCCGCTAAGCCCAGGGTCAAGGTCAGAGACTTGTTGCGTTCGAAACCTTAACGCTGGGTAAATGGCTTATAATTTATGTTTCCTTGCTTGGATCTGCTTCACATTTCACACACGCATTGCTCCAATGGTCCTCTACCGCCCTGTGACAAATCCACATTCGTCCCGCCCCCACTAAGCCCAGGGTCAAGGTCACAGACTTGTTGCGTTCGAAATCTTAACGCTAGGTAAATGGCTTATAATTTCTGTTTCCTTGCTCGGATCTGCTTCACATTTCACACACGCATTGCTCCAATGGTCCTCTACCGCCCTGTGAAAAATCCATATTCGTCCCGCCCCCGCTAAGCCCAGGGTCAAGGTCACAGACTTGGTGCGTTCAAAACCTTAATGCTGGGTAAATGGCTTATAATTTCTGTTTCCTTGCTCGGATCTGCTTCACATTTCACACACGCATTGCTCAAATGATCCTCTACCGCCCTGTGACAAATCCACATTCGTCCCGCCCCCGCTAAGCCCAGGGTCAAGGTCACAGACTTGGTGCGTTCGAAACCTTACCGCTTGCTAAATGGCTTATAATTTCTGTTTCCTTGCTCGGATCTGCTTCACATTTCACACACGCATTACTCCAATGGTCCTCTACCGCCCTGTGACAAATCCACATTCGTCCCGCCCCTGCTAAGCCCAGGGTCAAGGTCAGAGACTTGGTGCGTTTGAAACCTTAACGCTGGGTAAATGGCTTATAATGTCTGTTTCCTTGCTCGGATCTGCTTCACATTTCACACACGCATTGCTCCAATGGTCCTCTACCGCCCTGTGACAAATCCACATTCGTCCCGCCCCCGCTAAGCCCAGGGTAAAGGTCACAGACTTGGTGCGTTTGAAACCTTAAAGCTCGGGTAAATGGCTTGTAATTTCTGTGTCTTTGCTCGGATCTGCTTCACATTTCACACACGCATTGCTCCAATGGTCCTCTACCGCCCTGTGACAAATCCACATTCGTCCTGCTCCCGCTAAGCACAGAGTCAAGGTCACAGACTTGGTGCGTTTGAAACCTTAACATTCAGTTAAATGGCTTATAATTTGTGTTTCCTTGCTCGGATCTGCTTCACATTTCACACACGCATTGCTACAATGGTCCTCTACCGCCCTCTACCATCCACATTCGTCCCGCCCCCACTAAGCCCAGGGTCAAGGTCACAGACTTGGTGCGTTCAAAACCTTAACGCTCGGGTAAATGGCTTATAATCGAATATGCCTCGTTTTCTTTGGCTGCCAGCGGGGGCATTCGTGTGCCGACAGGCCACATTTCTAGTTAAAATCAAACGCGTTCACTTCCTGATTTAAAATGGATGTTAGCCGTCATCTTTGAAAATATTTCAATCACGTGCACGCAGTGGTTTCGTTGGTTACTGGAGACTAACGTCATTTCCCATTAGCCAACCAAATCAGTATGTGTCACGTGATTCAATATTTTTAAAGATGGTGGCTAACATTCATTTTCGGTCTCACTAAAAAGCGACAATATAAGCGACAAGAAACGTCACTATTTAATATCATATAATGCAATATAGTAATGTAATGAACATAACAAAATGATATTTATTGAAAAGATGCAGTAATTCAATGATATACAGTGCCGTAGCCACGTTGAGGCCAGACGAGGCCATGGCCTCGTCCGTTTTTTCACGATTTTTTTTTTTTATTTTTTTTTTATTCCAATATAGGAAAAATGGGAGTCATAGTATGTGCTCAGACTTTGCTGAGAATGCAGGAAATGGCGTTTCAGACCACTTTGATTTCAAAATTTTCAGGGTGGGCATGCCCCCGGACCCGCCTAGCAAACTCGGGCCCTTCGGGCCCTCCACACTTCCACCCCCAATAATTATCGTCTTCCGCCGCTTATGTTGGCCTCGGCTATTTCGAACCTCTGGCTACGGCACTGATATATAGCAAATAGTATCTACCGGTAAATCAGATTTCCTGCCCGAGCGTCACGAAACTGAGCGAAGACCACATATGGACAATATTTATAAGACGATAATTACTATTCAAAATACAATCAATAGTAGTAAAATCTTACCTTTGGTCACCAACTAATCCTTGTAATCCTTTTTTTAGCTCGCAAGAGCTTATGGCATACCCCCGGCGTCGTCGGCGTCCACAAACTTAACGTTGGGGTAAATGTCTTATAACTTCTGTTTCCTTCCATGGAACACCTTTTTATTTCATACATGCATTCCTCAGATGACCCTCTATTATGCTGTAGCAAATCCATGACCCACCACCCAACCCTTACCCCAAGGTCACGGTCACAAACTTAGCACATTCATAAACTTAACGTTGGGGTAAATGTCTTATAAGTTAACATCTGTTTCCTTTCATGGAACGCCTTGATATTTCATACATGCATTCCTCAGATGACCCTCTATTATGCTGTAGCAAATCCACGACCCACCACCCAACCCTCACCCCAAGGTCAAGGTCACAAACTTATCATGTTCATAAACTTTACGTTGGGGTAAATGTTGTGTAGCTTCTGTTTCGTTACAGGGAACGCTTTGATATTTCATACATGCCTTCATCTGATGATCCTCTATTGTGCTACAGCAAATCCATGACCAACCCCCCACCCCTTTCCCCAAGATTAACATCAAAAACTTAACGTTGGAGTATATGTCTTTATAACTTCTGTTTCTTTACAGGGAACACCTTGATATTTCATACATGCATGCATCTGATGATCCTTTATTGTGCTACAGCAAATCCATGACCCACCCCACCACTCCTTTCCCCAAGGTCGAGGTCACAAACTTAGCACATGCATTCCTCATGTGAATAGCTATCATGCTGTAGAAAATCTTAGTGCGTTCATAAACTTAACGTTTGGTTAAATTTTGTTTTACTTCATATTTATGGGTATTCCGTAAGCCTCGCTTACTGACCAATCTAGTTTACATTAGAAACTAGATAATCAGGTACATTTTGTCGCGCCTACTTGCGGACAATGCGAAAGTCGGCACATTGGCGTCCGTACGTACATCCGTTAAATTATCATTATCCATATTATCATCCTGTGCCCAATGTCACTTTGAAATTTACCGTAATTTCGTTTTTGATTTTGGTTAAAGTTTTTAAGAACACTATATTTCTGAAACCGCTTAGCCAATTCACTCGAAACTTCACATGGGTGTTAAAGGTACATGTACATGTCCACTCAGTAGGCACTAACTGTCGGGACGTACATTATTATGTATTCATCTTGTACGGGCGGGCACAGCTTGTCCACACAATAACTAGAGTTCTACTTGACAGTAACCAAATTTGGTATACATGTTTATCACGGCAAGCCGAAGAAGCCTATTGATTTTCAAAACTTTCCAATGGCTTATCTCCCCTTGGCGGACATTTTTTATTTTTCGCACTCTGTATCCTTGTCCACGCAATAACTCTAAGTTCTACTTCACCGCTCGTAATCAAATTCGGTATACATGTACATGTTTATCACGGCAAGACGAAGAAGCCTATTGATTTTGAAAAATTTCTGATGACTTATCTCCCCTTGGCGGCCATTTTTAGCTCGAATATTCGAAGAATAAGTAGAGCTTATGTTGTCACCCCGGCGTCGGTGTCGGCGTCGGCGTCACCGTCACGCCTTGGTTAAGGTTTTTAGTCAAGCTTGTATATGGAATACTACTGGCCCTACACCCACCATACTTGCACAACTTCATCTCCTAGTGATGTACATCAATAACCCCTGATCTATATTTGACCTTCACCTACATTTCCTCTTGAATTACTTGGTTAATTCCCCTTGGTTAAGGTTAATTTTTAGTCAACCTTGGTTAAGGTTTTTAGTCAAGTTTGTATATGCAATACTACTGGCCCTACACCCACCATACTTGGACAACTTCATCTCCTAGTGATGCACATCAATAACCCCTGATCTATATTTGACCGTGACCTATATTTCCTCTTGAATTACTTACTTAATTCCCCTTGGTTAAGGTTTTTAGTCAACCTTGGTTAAGGTTTTTTTTCAAGCTTGTACATTGAATACTATTGTGCATCCACACACCATACTTCGACAACCTTTTCTCATAGGTATATACATCAATAACCCCTGATCTATATTTGACCTTGACCTACATTTCCTCTTCAATTACTTACTTAATTCCTTTTGGTTAAGGTTTTTAGTCAACCTTCTATATGGAATACTACTGGCCCTACACCCACCATACTTGGACAACTTCATCTCCTAGTGATGTACATCAACAACCCCTGATCTATATTTGACCTTGACCTACATTTCCTCTTGAATTACTTAATTCCCCTTGGTTAACGTTTTTAATCAAGCTTGTACATGGAATACTCCTGGCCCTACACCAACCATACTTGGACAACTTCATCTCCTAGTGATGTACATCAACAACCCCTGACCTATATTTGACCTTGACCTACATTTAACATTGAATTACTTACTTAATTCCCCTTGGTTAAGGTTTTTACTCGACCTTGGTTAAGCTTTTTACTCAAGCTTGTACATGGAATACTATTGTACATACAGACCATAATTGGACAACCATTTCTCATAGTGATGTACATCAATAACCCCTGATCTATATTTGACCTTGACCTACATTTCCTCTTGAATTACTTACTTAATTCTCTTTGTCAAGCTTGTAGATGGAATACTCATGGCCCTACACCAACCATACTTGGACAACTTCATCTCCTAGTGATGTACATCAACAACCCCTGACCTATATTTGACCTTGACCTACATTTAACCTTGACCTACATTTAACCTTAAATTACTTACTTAATTCCCCTTGGTTAAGGTTTTTACTCAACCTTGGTTAAGGTTATTAGTCAAGCTTGTAGATGGAATACTATTGTGCATACATACACCATACTTGGATAACTTTTTCTCATAGGGATGTACATCAATAACCCCTGACCTTTATTTTACCTTCACCTACATTTAACCTTGAATTACTTGGCTAATGTTTATAGTCAAGCTTGTATATGGAATACTTCTGGGCCTACATCAACCATACTTGGAAAACTTCATCTCCTAGTGATGTACATCAATAATCCCTGACCTATATTTGACCTTGACCTACCTTTATCCTTGGATTACTTAGTTATCTCCCCTTGGTTACGGTTTTTACTCAAGCTTGTATATGGAATACTCCTGGGCCTACAGCAACAATACTTGGAAAACCACGCACCTACGTCCAAGGTCAAGGTCACTGTTGAAGGTCAAAGGTCAAACCTATTGAAATTCCCTTCCGCTCTATATCTTCTACACCGATGCATGGATTATCAAATGGCTTGGCACAAATGTTTCTCATGATGAGAAGGTGTGTCGCGATCAATAACCACGCACCTACATCCAAGGTCAAGGTCACAGTTGAAGGTCAAAGGTCAAACCTATTGAAATTCCCTTCCTCTCTATATCTTCTACACCGATGCATGGATTATCAAATGCCTTGGCACAAATGTTTCTCAGGATGAGGTGTGTCTCGATCAATAACCACGCACCTACGTCCAAGGTCATAGTTGAAGGTCAAAGGTCAAACCTATTGAAATTCCCTTCCGCTCTATATCTTCTACACCGATGCATGGATTATCACACTATGCCCAGGGTCAAGGTCACAGACTTGATGCGTTTGAAACCTTAACGCTCGGCTAAATGGCTTATAATCAAAAATGCCTCGTTTTCTTTGGCTGCCAGTGGGGGTATTCATGTGCCGACAGGCCACATTTCTAGTTTCCCTTGGTTAATGTTCTTAGTCGACCTTGGTTAAGGTTTTTATGCAGGCCGCAGCCACCTTCTTTGTCAAGCTATGTGTACATCGACAACCCTCGTAGTCGAGCTATGCTGTTCTCCTACAGCTCTTGTTAATTTTCGCACTCTGTATCCTTGTCCACGCAATAACTCAAGTTCTACTTCACCAATCGAAACCAAATTCGGTATGCATGTTTATCACGGGAAGACGAAGAAGCCTATTGATTTTGAAATTTTTTCGATACTTATCTGCCCTTGGCAGCCATTTTTAATTTTCGCACTCTGTATCCTTGTCCACGCAATAACTCAAGTTCTACTTGACCGATCTTAACCAAATTTGGTTTACATGTTTATCACGTCAAGATGAGTTATCTCCCCTTGTTTACTGGCCTTGCCTCGACGGGCGTATATTGTGACCTTCGGCACTCTTGTCTCCCCTTGGCGGCCATTTTTAATTTTCGGACTCCGTATCCTTGTCCACTCAATAAGTCGAGTTCTACTTGACGGATCGTAACCAATTTTGGTTCACATGTTTATCACGTCAAGATGAGTTATCAAACTGTTCTTTATAGGAATTAAATAAGTGTATAATTTTAATTATTTATACTAATTAAATCCGTCACCTGAAAAAATAATATTTTCGACAGATCATAGTCATTGCACATCAAAAAATAGATACAGAGAATAAATAGTAATGTCCGTTAACAATTTAAGAAAACACTGTGCCCAATATCAAATTACTTGCGACATGCGGGCCGCGGCCATCTACATGTAGTTTCTTGTACCTGTGGTCAAATGTAAAGATATTACAGATATGACCTTCTTTTGAATTACAGCATTCCTTCTTCAATGAAGATTATGTGCTGGCGCCGTATATTTACAATTTGTTAGGTTTGGTGGTAAACATATATTTGTTCTAAACATGTACATATATTACAAGGTGCTCAATAGGGATAAGAAATAAATCCCGTGATTATCCATTTAACCCTTTCCCTGTTTTGCGATATTTCGACTCTTCCAAATCGAAAACATCTGAATAAAAGAACCAAATGCTGGGTCAAATGATGGTTAAATTATCTGATAGAGTAGAAAACATTGTGGGAAAAGGAGAAATTGCTTGTTACAAGCAATTTCTCCTTTTCCCACAATGTTTTCAAAAGACATCTTCTGCAGAGGCGTCAAAAGTCGTCTCTATCAGGGAAAGGGTTAAATGCTCCGGGGGGAGTTGCATTTTCGAAAAGGTGGGCGTCTAAATGAGCATGTTTTTTTCGAGAAATAAATAGTTATACAACTTGCTTCCACATGCTCTAAATGACTCAAAATACGAGTGTGTTGCTACTTGCTGTGTTGTAAACACCTGGGAGTAAGATTGCTAATTGATAGAACGTCCCCTAGCTGTAAACACGCATTTCGTTAGATCTACAAAAATTGTCAATCACTTCAGGCTGAAGTCTTGTGGGACGAAGTCCCATCGGGCTGAATTGTCGCAGTACGCATACATGTGATGATACATATCTTCCTAGGTATTACCCTGAAGTACATGTATATTGCATTGCAGTTTCAGCAAATATTTTATTTCACAATGTGCAAATTACCGCTAACGATTACCGTCATAACAAATACACATTAAATCGCGCGAGCGGAATTGCATTTTAAAAGGGTAGGAAAATTACCACACAAGTATTGATTTTATGTGAGTATTACCGCTTCCGGATTATTTATTTGTTTGCGCTACATGTAAGTTTTACTGATTTGAAAGCAACTTTGGGAAATTTTACCTGGCAGTCTTGTTTGAACATATATGACTCTTTCTGGGTAACATAAAAAAAAGAAAGTCAAAATAAAAAAAATTATTATTATTATTGAAAAAATAACTAGTTTTATTTTTATATAATTGTATTCACATATTGTTTGCTTGCATAGATATGATTAATTGTTGGCTGTGTAGGTTTTTAAGCGAATTAATGATTTATCTTTCCTTTTTTGTGTTACTACATCGTGTCACCGTCACCAAATTTGTGAACTGTATCTCGTCAATCATTGAATTTGTGCAACATTCGATTATAAACTGAACTATAGACCTACATTGTAAACCTAACTGTTATGCATACAGCTACCATGCACAGCTGTCTCTACCAGACAACACTCCCTGATTTTGAGTATGGAAACAGAGCGTTCATTCTCAGAAAGTTCTAAATATGCGTATGTGACTGCCGAAATCTGGCTTATGGGTTGACTACATCCATATCAGGCCCTAAACTAGTCGTTCAGTAAATCATCTGGGGCCCGTTTCACTAAACTTTGTACGACTAAAATGCTCGTAAGTGCAAATTTAGGATTTTTGGAAATTTTGATTGATGGATTAACATTTATTGAGCATGGGCTGCATATGCAGCCTATGCTCAATAAATGTAAATCCAATAATTGTTTACAAGAAAACATTTTTAATGTGAAATTACGAACATTTTAGTCGTACACAGTTTAGTGAAACGGCCCTCTGTCCTGTTGCTAGCAAACAGTATTTATCCATACAGAGGTCCAGGCAAGTTTTGTATCTAAAGAGTATTATATTTTCTTTATTAAATAGGGAACAAATGATAAAAAAAAACCCAGAAAAACACTGTTTGATTTTTGCAGCTCAACTAAGTAAATTTTAAATTTATTACAGTATTTTCACTACTCAATTTGAAAATCAATGCGTATTTGCACATTGCTGTGAGTATTTTGTACTCCCACTTTTGATAATCAATGCATATTCTGCTCAAATGAGGTCGTAAATATGCTAATACGCACCTTATCTGGATCTCTGTACATAGCAGACAGTCTGACTGCAAGAATGTGCTAGAAGATCTGGAGCTAGACTGACCAGGGGGCCGTTTCACTAAACTTTATACAACTAAAATGTTCGTAAGTGCAAAATTATGATAGTCTGTGAATTTCACATTAACAATGTTTTCTTGTAAACAATTATTTGATTTACATTTATTGAGCGTAGGCTGCATATGCTCAATAAATGTAAATCAATAAATTGAAATTTCCAGACGATCATAAATTTGCACTTACGAACATTTTAGTCGTACAAAGTTTAGTAAAACGGACCCCCGAATGCTATAAGCCAGATTTCTTCAGTCGGGGCCACATACATAAGCTCTATAAGCTACCTGTAGCCTATTTCACCAACATTGCAAAGTATACTTTTCTAGCAAAGTATACTTTGAGGGAGAAATTTGCGATTTTAGGATAAATTTATTAATTTTTATTATACTGAATTTGTTACATTATCAAAGCCATTTTGGCTTTGATAATGTAATAAATTCAGTATAATAATTCTGCATGCTTTTAATCATCAAATACATGTATATGCAGTCATTAGTTCTATACAAAATAATATATTTCAGGAAAAATAAATGATTACTCCCTCAAAGTATACATGTACTTTGCTAGAAAAGTATACTTTGCAATGTTGGTGAAATAGGCTACTGCATTACAGGTGAGTCAGGAATGGGGCAGACGTTATCAGAACCGGTGACGGTGAAGGAAACCTCGAGTTGCCAGAACTCTCAGGTCAGAGTGGGCTCGTCATGCATGCAGGGATGGAGAATAAGTATCCTTTGACAGTAAAATACCGACAATTGCTATGAGACAATCCGGGTGATTTTATAATGCAAATGTGCGATATCTCGTGAGAAAATTAAAATTTATATATACAATTTACGATATTTTTCGTAAATGACATCAAATGTTGGTTAGACATCTGCATTTGCTGTGAAGATTTGTCAACTTTTGACGTCATTTACATTTCATGCAAAAATCACACTTCTTTGGTAAAAAATCTTATGCCTTACTGGGATTCCCACCTAGCGGTGAAAATAACATCCAACAATGAGTATGTTTCTTATTTCACTCTGTAAATATGTCTTGGAATTTCATTAGAATTGCGTCCTATGGACTCAATTCTAATGAAATTCCAAGACATATTCATGATATTTATAGGGAGAAATGAAAGAAAATACAATGAATTGTCGTCTACTATTTTTGAACTATTTATAGCCCACAAATTTCCCAGCATGCAATGAGTTAAGAAGTGTTCCAGAGTTTCTCCAATCTGTCGCGGGCATTTGTGTGCCGATAAGCCACATTTCCTTGTTAGGGCCCCGCTGAGAGTCATCCTAGCACCTGTTGATATTTCGACGGAAGCTCATCAAGTGTTTTCTCACAGTAATTCTGAATCTCGTTTCATCATTAGGGGCATATAATTTCCTTTGATGTCTTCAGCTAGGAACCAATTGCAGCGGAACCTCTCTAAACTGGAAATCCTGGTGACATCATGATGTCCCCAGGGTGTCCGGTTTAAAGAGGTTTCACTGTAATTCATGTAGATGAGTACCACAATATCATAAACTGCGCTGCACTGCGATCATAAACTAACATAAACTAACATTACAAATACATCATACTTTATAATCTGTCGAAATATTATTTTTTTCAGGCGACACATTTAATTAGTATAAATAATTTAAAAAATATCATGCCTCATTTGCATATGAAAATAGCCTGATACCACCGCGAGTCACTATCAGAAATATATATATATTACTAAATGATTACATGTTTATAAATACATTAAATATGCCTAAAAGCATCAATAAATGAAGAAAAAAATAAGCTAAAAGTAATTGTTTTACCCCCTCCATATACTCCATTATAATGAAGTATATGGAGGGGGGGGGGGGGAATAATTTTAGCTTATTTTTTTTCTTCATTTATTGATGCTTTTAGGCATATTTAATGTATTTATAGACCTCGGTCCGTTACTTCAACCTGTGGTTTATCTGTATAGTGGGCAGTCCTAATTTTTAGAACTGGTGGAATAGTGACACAATTATACACTTATTTAATTCCTATAAAGAACATTTTGTGCATACTGAGTGGGCATGTACCTTTAATGAGCCACGGTGATGTGTTCTGTAATATTATAAAAACAAACATTTTAGTCGTACAAAGTTTAGTGATTTTCCCTCCTTCACAACTGGTGAAATATGGGACATGTACAAGGATCTTAGCTGTTGACAAGCCGTTAAGCACCATTAAATTAATAAATAACGGTATATCACGTATCAAAGTGGAGCACAGTCGATGGCGCGCCATCGCAATGTACCCACATTTCCCAAATGCTAAGTCGAAAAAGGGGAGATAATCCATGACCGGGAGTCGCATCAAAAAGGGTATCAATAGTTGCAGCTTATGCTCCTTAACTCTGGCCAGATATGGAGGATGCTCACACCCACTTGCTCTCCCTGCCCGGGGACAAAGACACCTACTTCTTCGGGGTGTTTGATGGCCATGGAGGTGAGTACATTGTGTACATGCAGTGCTCCAGATAAGGTGCGTACTTATTTTAGCAGAATACCCTTTGATTATCAAAAGTGGGAGTACAAAATACTCGCAGCAATATGAAAATAATGCATTGATTTTCAAATTGAGTAGTGAAAATACTGTAATAAAGTTGAAATTTACTTAGTTGAGCTGCAAACAGTGTTTGCTTTTTGCAACTCAAATAAGTGAATTTTCATTTTATTTTTTTTATCATTTGTTCTCTATTTAATAAGAAAATCTATAATACATTTGTAAAAATAAAATGCGCATTGAATTTGAAATCTGCGGTATAATACGCTTTAGACACAAAACTTATCTGGAGCTCTGTACATGTTGCTGCCCATTCAAACGACACCTTACCATGTTTGTCACTGGTGCATGGAAGGGTCATACCGGTTGCGAATATATTGTCTATGATCAGGGCAGATAAGGAATTAGTAATTGAGTATTGTCACTCCATCATTTCTGAAGCAATTGGGTATTTCAAAATGTTAATTGTGTCAAATAGAATCACACTACTGTTTACACATCAGCAGACCGCACTTATTGAATAGTTTGCTTCAAAATGAAAACACATCTTGGTATTTCATTAGAATTGTCTCCTTAGAGACAATTCTAATGAAATACCAAGATGTGTTTTCATGGAAAAATAAGAAAATATGCTATATTTGTGGTCTGTTTATTGTTTTCTGTAGCATGATAAAGATACCACAAATTTTTCATTGCTTTTTGATACTCACTACTTCTGATTTCAATTGGGTTTTGGCAATTTTAATTGGGTATTTACGCAAATATGCAGCTTATCTGGAGCTCTGTATGATACAGACAATATAATTGTTGTAGTCATTGTTTAGTCACTTTGTATTTATTATACCACCAGCATACAAGGGGTACATGTATATATATTTTGTATTACTAGTATTTGCAACCGTATGTAGGATTGACTTGAAACTTCATATAGACTTCTTTATCATCACCCATATTTTCATTCTAAAGCCTACCCATGTGGCTTTCAGGCCAAAGGTCAAGGCCAAATGTCAATTTACAGTTGTTAAGCGATTTCAATAATATTAGGGTCACAGTGTCTGTTTAGGGATGGTGCTTTATTTCGCATACATCCCACGTCTAACCTTCTGAGATGAAGGTTACCGAGGCCTTATGTTCATTTGTATATCCCCTGAAAAGGTTTTGGGGTACTACTTGACATGCTATCTCAGTTACCGTACGCCAGATTAGCAGCTGAAACTTCATTGCTTATTTATCACAATCCATATTTTCATTCTATACAATGTAGCCCTGCCATGTGACCCCTGTGCTCAAGGTCACATGACTTATAAATTTGGTTAACACTTTTGAGGGGTACATTCATCAGTGTTACTGCTCGTATTATCAACCTGATAAACATGATAATGGCTGGCAACGAGCTGATTAGCTTATTGATAATGATGCCCTTGTTGTAGCTGAATACGCATTGATTGTCAAAAGTGGCAGGACAAAACAATCAGAAAGAATTAAAAAATATATGGTTCGACCATGTCCAGCCGTAGGTAAATGTTTGCCGTGGCACGAGGAAACTGTTTGAACCCCCACGAAAAACGTTTACCCACGGCTGGACATGGTCGAACATTATTGTTACATTTCCGTCAGAAATATAGTGTAATTTGAGCATACATGTATATGCAGTACTTTCGGTACTTTTATGACCCGTTCCATTCAAACAGCAGATTTACACATATTGATGCATCCGCATCAATTTCAAAACTTCAGTGTGACCGTTGTGAATTTGTCTGGTGACGTAACAGCGCATTCTAGAACGCCATGAGACACATACATTACGTAGGTGTTGGCTTGGCGCTGGCAGTATGGCCATTGTCTACAGCCATGATCAAACAGCATGCCCTGTATGTTTAAACATGACTGTGAGCGGTGTCGAACAACGGCAGTCATTTAACAATGAGTATTGTTACATGACGGCCAGTGTTTGACACCTACGTAATGCATGCGTCTTATGACGTTACTAGAACGCGACATTACGTCACCAGACCAGGTCACACTGAAATTTTGAAATTGATGCGGCTGCATCACGCGACGTGTAATGCGGCCCTGGAATATGTATGTGTAAATCAGCTGTTTGAATGGAGCAGATTATCAAAGTACCGAAAATACTGCATATATAGTCAAATTACACTATATTTCCAACGGAGATGTAACAATAACGTTCGACAATGTCTAGCCATGGGTAAACGTTTGCCGTGGCACTCGGGAACTGTTTGAACCCGCGGCCTATGGCCTTGGGGTTCAAACACTTCCCCTCATGCCACGGCATATGCTTACCCATGGCTGCGGCTGGACATTGTCGAACATTATATTGATTTACCCAAATCTTGATCATATTTGGCTCAGTGCATGTGTAGGCATGTGCCCCACATCCAGCTGCCCAGAGTCAACACCAGATCAGCTAGCTACAATAATTTGCCTCCGATATGTTATCTACGGCTACAATTTGACCCATTCAAAAAATATGAGCATCCGAAGTGCTTACCTAAACCTGTTACATGTAGGTCAAAATTTAGTAAACTATATTTTATACCTTTAAACAAATAATCTTTGATGTACGTACAATTAGAACTAGTAAATTACCAAAACTAATAGAACAGGGAGATCATTTCTCCATGGAAGCCATCTTTTCTCTTGTTGCTGTCCAACATTCAACATAACAAAATGAAGCCTTCACATTTACAAGATATATATGTAAATGTCAGATAAACACATTGACACAGTAAAATAACCAATTTCTGCATGTGTATTTTCTTTATTAATGATTTATTGATACAGCTTTGACAGTTTTATATCACTAAGATATCAAACACGCCGGATAACTGATTGCAAAAATCACTCTTCCATGTGTTACATTAAAGAGATGGGGTTAAACACACCCGTTATCCGGAGATACGCAACTAGGGGAGGAGAACATGGAAAGGGGAACGCACAAACTAGTGGGAATTTGGAGGGTTTGTAAAATTAGCTAAAACAATATATTTTATGCATGATCAGAACAATGTGAGCTTGCAACGTTGAGGAAGAATGATTGAAGCACATGTAGCAAAAATATTGAGCTCGAACGCCGTCGTAAAAGTTGAAAATTTATAAATTCAATATAGGATTTTATTTTTTTTTGTCATTTTTGTTTAAAAAATCGTCTTTCCTGCACCAATCGTATGCTTTTCAGCACTATCAGGCATACAGTTATGTTTGCTGATCATTTACACTGATACCTTGAAAGCGACAGCGACCAGGATCTTCTGAGAAAAAAATGGCGGCCGTTTTATGCACCGTGGTATAGCGCAAAATGGTGCACAAAAACTATGGGACTGGAGGACACAAATTGGGGGACGAGTGCACACAAACTGTGGAACGCGCTGCACAGAAAATGCCAATATACGTGGGTTTTAAGTTGCAAATTCACGTATGTATTTACAAAAATATTATATTTGCAGACGAGGATCCACGAATATTTACGCAGGGGCCGGTCCAAATGTGTCTGTAAGGAATTTATGCAAGTTTTTAATCAATATTCACCACAATTATGCATTGTTTTAGTAAGTTCGCTGTTCAATGCAGGCTTCTTTAGCAGCGCTCGTTTATTAATGGGCGAGCAGAGCCTCATTTCGTATGCAATCAGTAAACCTGTTTAATACATATCACACATTAAACCATAGGTCACCACCTAAACTCGCACCACATTTCGTTTATAACTTGAAGCACGGGGTTTGGGAGAATCAACCATGCGGAACTGAGTTAACCATGCTAATCGATGACCAGGCGAAGTAGTGCAGCCAAGGTCAGGGCCGGATCCTGGATTTGGAGAAAGGGGGGGCGTGGGTGAGGGGGGTATGGGGGTCCTCCCCTAGAAAATTTAGAAAATTTGAGTGTCTCTGATGCATTTTCCTGGCATTTGAGAACAGAATACTGATAGCCTTTTCTAATCTGAATAAAAAAAATCATTGCTTCGTCAAAAATAGGGGGCAAAACACTTTGTGGTGGTGATCGTGTAAATATTTTACACACATGTAATACATGCATGGTGACTGTCTAGATGGTACAATGTACACAGATAAGACGTACCGCAGTTACCCTTGGTGATGCGAAATAAAGAGATATCTCGCTAGGACGAGGGTGCTCCGAGGACACCGGAGGAATATATATACATACAATACAATTGCAGTGTTACTTAGTATAAGTATGGTGTTTATATGTTGTATATACACATCACGGTGCTCTCCGACAAACAGTGGGTGCTACAGAAACAACAACGATTGCGTCACAAACATTCTATGACGGACGGAATGGTCGTAGGACGAACGAATGCACTTGTGAATCGATGGATTGGTTATCGCGGACAAAACTTTATGGCGACCCCCCGAAATTCTGCGGATGAAATCATGTCGACTTGTCGTATGCCGTGCAAGCTTGCTGTGGTCTTTCTCCGGGTACTCCGGGTTTCCTCCGAGTTTAGGTGGTGACCTATGGTTTAATGTTGGTGAATATTGTATTAAACGGGTTTACTGATTGAAATACGAAATGAGGCTCTGCTCGCCCATTAATAAACGAGCGCTGCTAAAGAAGCCTGCATTGAACAGCGAACTTACTAAAACAATGCATAATTGTGGTGAATATTGATTAAAAACTTGCATAAATTCCTTACAGACACATTTTGACCGGCCGGGCCCTGCGTAAATATTCGTGGATCCTCGTCTGCAAATATAATATTTTTGTAAATACATACGTGAATTTGCAACTTAAAACCCACGTATATTGGCATTTTCTGTGCAGCGCGTTCCAGTTTGTGTGCACTCGTCCCCCAATTTGTGTCCTCCAGTCCCATAGTTTTTGTGCACCATTTTGTGCTATACCACGGTGCATAAAACGGCCGCCATTTTTTTATCAGAAGATCCTGGTCGCTGTCGCTTTCAAGGTATCAGTGTAAATGATCAGCAAACATAACTGTATGCCTGATAGTGCTGAAAAGCATACGATTGGTGCAGGAAAGACGATTTTTTAAACAAAAATGACAAAAAAAAATAAAATCCTATATTAAATTTATAAATTTTCAACTTTTACGACGGCGTTCGAGCTCAATATTTTTGCTACATGTGCTTCAATCATTCTTCCTCAACGTTGCAAGCTCACATTGTTCTGATCATGCATAAAATATATTGTTTTAGCTAATTTTACAAACCCTCCAAATTCCCACTAGTTTGTGCGTTCCCCTTTCCATGTTCTCCTCCCCTAGTTGCGTATCTACGGAAAACGGGTGTGTTAAATTGCTACCCTTGCGAGAGGTATGGAGCGGGGTAGCAATTTTGTTTCTGCAGATCAGCATGCTAATGTGCATGACCCACAATAGCCTAACCTGTCTGTATGACCTTGTTTCTAAACAAACACAAAACCACAATCACTCAATCAATTTCTGCATCTACATTGCTTGACCCTAAATGATACTCTTTTGTGTTGATGCGCCGTTAAGAACCATTCCATTCAATCAAAATTATTAATCAATAAAGACAAAATAATATTTCAGATATACCGATACTTTACATTAAAATCTGTTGGTAATATTTTTCTTTGACTGTTTTAATGGGTATTACAACCTTTTAAGACTAACAGTGTAGGCCCAGATCAGTGTGCGCAATCAGACTATTTTTGTCGCACCCGCTTGCGGAAAGCGCGATATAGTCGGCACTTTGGCGTACGTACGTACGTACGTACGTACGTGTGTCCGGTTAAAGTTTTTGGTTAAGTTTTTTGGTTAAAGTTTTTGGTTAAGTTTTTTGGTTAAAGCTTTTCGTTATACTATATCTCTGCAACTGCTTTGCCCATTACCTTGAAACTTCACATGGGTGTTTATCATCATCCTGTGCCCAATGTCAAGGTCAAATTACTTTGAAGTTTTTGTTAAGGTTTTTGGTTAAGTTTTTTGGTTTAAGTTTTTGGTTAAGCTTTTTGGTTAAGCTTTTTGGTTAAGTTTTTTGGTTAAAGTTTTTAGTTAAGTTTTTTGGTTAAGTTGTTTGGTTTAAGTTGTTTGGTTAAAGTTTTTCGTTAATAGTATCTTTTTTTTTAGTGTCCATGCCTCGCCACAAGGCGCGACATGCAGGCCGCGGCCATCTAGTTTGATTGGTGGCCAGTATAACTCCTGATCAGATAGCACACTCTTGTAACCGGATAACAATCTATACTGCTTGTTAGACGCATGACGGGTGTTTCATGGATGGAATGATGCACAGTGCAGATGCTGAAACTGTTTGGATGCACAGGCTGATCTGGATCTACACTGGTTGCAACACCAATTAGCCCCATTTCTCCCATCACAGTCACATATAAGAACATTGGTGGTACGCATGTTGTGGCCATGTTTTTGTAATTTCGGGCTTATACATATAAGTACCAAGGTTAATATACAAATGGCCGTGTGTACTGAGAAAGGTACGGAGCCCCGCAGGGGACATGGATTCCCACGAAATAACAATTTGTTCCCCCAATTTAACTATTCGTTCCCACGTTATAACAATTCGCTGCCTCGAATTAACTATTTGTTCCCTCGTTAACCACGAATTAAGAATCAAATACTCCTACTGATGGTGATTACTGATGGAATGGCGAACAGCGCAGTCCCTGATCAGACTGTGCGAGCGCAGCCTGATCTGGGACTGTGCTGGTCGTAAGCATTGTATGGTATTACTCTCAGCTCAAGATCAAAATATAATAATTACTGTTGATTTGCTGTCATGGAGGCGATATTATTGTCGCAAGTTCTGCTAATGTTAATTGATTTTTCATATATTATCTATGAAAGGTACATACCCACTCAGGCACAAAATATTCTTCATAGGAATTAAATTTGTGTATACCGTAAAGATTCTAATAGACGCCCATGCTCTAATAGACACCCACCCCCCACTTTTTACATTGAAAATGACACATTTTTTGGCCGATTTTCACGAAATTAATGCCTCTAATAAACGCCCAGTACCGACTTGAAACAAAATCGGAGCTAATTGTCAAATTAGATTTTTTTTCTTTCCATTATTTCGAAAGCAACTTCCTTTAAAATCGGGGAAAAAACATAATTGCTACTTTCACTTTCAAAAGCGGAAGCGGAATTCGACTGTTTCCGGTGTCACAGTAAATTCCTCATCAGCAGTAGCTATTTGCACAGACACAGGGTGATCAGAATTTACACGGTTACGGAGACGCCATTTTCAAAGCGTCTCAAACCCGACAGATCTGAAACGCTGACGAAACGTCCGTAGGCGTAAATCTGATCAGCATTAATGATTGACGCTGTCTTGATACACATTACCATTAAATTTAACATTTCTACCGACTGTACCATAATGACCAGAGTGGGCCGAAACGTCTTGGCCCAAATGTTTATAAACTGACAGACAGTACAATCAAGTCTGGCGTTTGAGAGTAACGTCCCTTAGTTATGTTTTTGTTCAGATAGCAGAACATCGTATATTTGTTTATCATTTTCCCTTTGCTGAATAACACTTGCCTCTATTAAACGCCCACCCTGGACTTCGGAGCCAGTGGTGATTCTAATAGACGCCCGGGCGTCTATTAGAATCTTTACGGTAATTATTATTGTGTCACTATTCCACCAGTTCTAAAAATTACGAGTACCCGCTATACAGATATAATAATAATTTATTTAGTAATATTTATTTTACTGATAGTGACGCATTTTGGTATCGGGCTATTTTCATATTATGCAAATGAGTCGTGATATTTTTTAATTATTTATACTAATTAAATGCGTCGCCTGAAAAAATAATATTTTCGACAGGTTATCAAGTATGATCATTACACATCAAAATATAAATACAGAGAATAAATAGTAATGTCAGTTAATATTTTAAGGAAACATGGTTATCTATCTCCCTGACATCAGTGTGGAAATTCATGTTTGATATACAAAGTATAATAGTGCCAATAATATCGTCGGGAAATGGTTAATGACTGCTTATTTTACTTGAACAATGTCATATCTAAGGAATGGGCGAACAAAATATGCCTCCCTATATTGTAACCTGGCACGTCGGCATGTACCTTTAATATATAAATGGTTGTATACTGAGAAAGGTACATTTGTACCATTGTGACATTTTCAACAGTTAAAGATCTTGGTCCCAATACACATTTATTCTGTATGGTCAGAATCAAATACCGTACTCCGACTGATGGTGATTAATTACTGGTGGAATGGCGAACAGCGCAGTCCCTGATCAGACTGCGCGAATACACAGCCTGATCTGGGACTGTGCTGGTCGTAAGCTCTGTATGGTATTAATTACTCTCAGCTCAAGATCCAACTATAATAATTACTGTAGATGGTTCTACTTAGGACAGAGCTCCAGATAAGTTTTGTATCAAAAGAGTATTATACCCCCATATTTCAATTTCGAATCGTATTTTAATTTTACAATTGTATTATTGATTTTCGTATTAAATAGGGAACAAATTGAGCTGCAAAAAGCACACACTTTTGTAGCTCAACTAAGTAAATTTTCAACATCATTACAGTACATTTTGAAAATCAGTGTGTATTGTCACATTACTGTGAGTAATTTGTACTCCCACTTTTGATAATCAATGCGTATTCTGCTAGAATAAGTGTGTAAAATACACCAATATGCACCTTATCTGGAGCTCTGTTTAGAGTTTCATGTTTTAGATATATACAATGTACCGATACACATAAGTTGCAGGTCAGCAAAAAATTATGCATGTCTATATGTATCTGTGTGTTATTAATTATAATGTGTCACAGGCATTCGGTGTGTTTTGGCTTTCGACTACTGCTATAATTGAACGGCACTCGTATTGTAACAAAATAACATGTTTGAAATTGTAATTTTCTATGTATTCTATGTATTTCTGCAGGATTAGGCGCGTAGCTGCATTAAGGCACTGCGGGCCCACTGCAGAATTTTCGAGAAAATGGTGTTTTGAAATGTGCCAGAGGGCATCATTTACCTTCTAGTTTTGATTTTTTTTTTCTGGGGGGGGGGGGGGGCATGCCAGACCCCCCTAGCATACTCGCACCAACGGTGCTCGAAGTTGTCAACCTGGCCTGCTGATTCAAATTGGCTAGCTACGCCCCTGAGGATAACGATATTTCTCAAATGAACATATGAACTTGCCACTATAATATTGACGTTAGAGCATTAAACACATTATTTTATTTGTTATGATACCGGTACGTGTCCGACCTAGGAAAACCGGCTGTAATTCGACATTCTTTGCATAATTATGTTCTAACTACCGTATGCAAGATAACAATATTTCTCAAATGAACATGTGCACTTTCCGCCAAAATATTTACATTAGCGTTAATAAAAATGCGGAATATGTTATGATACGAGGTCGTGTCCGAGCAAAGCTAGAAGCCTTGTTGTGACATATAAAGTTATACCGATGAAAGCCGAAACCCGTCAAATGCCTGTGCTTTGTGTTTGCCACATTCTCTGATGGTCTTGTAAAACATTTACAAATATATCACTCACCTGAACCATCTTGTTCCACCCCGGCATACAAAGTTTTCGTATTTCCATCCGTCCGCAAGATATGCGGGTACCCATTATATCTACAACCGTAAGTCGGATTGACTTCAAACTTCATAATTTCTTTATCATCATCTATAGTTTCATTGTATAGCCCATCCATGCGGCTTTCATGTTCATGGTCAAGACCAAATGACTTACAAAATGCAAAGCTCCAGATAAGTTTTGTATCTAAAGAGTATTTTACCCCCAGATTTCAAATTCAATGCGTATTTTACTTACATACAAATGTATTATTGATTTTCTTCCTTATTAAATAGGGAACAAATGATAAAACACAGTTAAAAAATTATTTAAGGTACTTGAGCTGCAAAAAGCAAACAGTGTTTGCTTTTTGCAGCTCAACTAAGTAAATTTCAACGGTATTTTCACTACTCAATTTGAAAATCAATGCGTATTTTCACATTAGTTGTGACTATTTTGTACTCCCACTTTTGATAATCAGTGTGTATTCTGCTAAAATAAGTGTGTAAAATAAGCCAATATGCACCTTATCTGTATCATATTTCATCAACATTGCAAAGTATACTTTACTAGCAAAGTATACTTTGAGGGAGTAATCATTTATTTTTCCTGAAATGCATTATTTCATATAGAACTAACAAATGCATATATTTCATGATTAAGAGTATGCAGAATTATTATACTGAATTTATTACATTATCGCAGCCAAATTGGCAAATTGGCTGTGATAATGTAAAAAATTCAGTATAATAAAAATTAATAAATTTATCATAAAATTGAAAATTTCTCTCTCAAAGTATACTTTGCTACTAAAGTATACTTTGCAATGTTGATGAAATAGGCTACTGGAGCACTGAAAATATTTCTTGGTCGGCCCTGGGTACATGTCGCCATCAGGCCCTGCTCTAGTTTTTCATGGAAAGTTACCTGCTACATGTATGTTAAGTTTTGAGAACACACTAACTCTGTGACTTTGACCTTTTGGATGCATGCAATATCAAGACGTTCCAGGAAACACATGTACCATAAAGATTGTAATAGACGCCCGGGCGTCTATTAGAATCACCACTGGCTCCGAAGTCCTGGGTGGGCATTTAATAGAGGCAATTGTTATTGAGCAGAGGGAAAATGATAAAAATATATGATTTTCTTCTAATCTGAACAAAAACATAACGAAGGGACGTTACGCTCAAATGTCTGCCGTATTTGCTACACAGTTTATGGACATTTTGGACGAAGGTATTCGGAATTCGGAATTCCTACTTGTTTCCTAGCCTTGCCTGATAAACTTGACATGCAAAGACACTAGCCTGATATTCTCTATGTAGAGGACCAGTTGACTAACCGACGGCGGGTCCGTGACACGAGAGGTGGGTATATAGGCCACCACCTGCTAACTGGGACCTTATGATGTTTGAAACCAGTCTAGACCATGGCCCATAAACCTTCCAACCCTATATACCACCGTATGACAGAGCTCCAGATAAGCTGCTTATTTGCTTAAATACCCAATTTAAATTGCCAAAAACCCAATAGAAATCAGAAGTAGCGAGTATCGAAGAGCAATAAAATATTTGTGGTACCTTTATCATGCTGCAGAAAACAATAACAGACCACAAATATAGCATATTTTGCTTACTTCCATGAAAGTACATGTTGGTATTTCATTCGAATTGTCTCCAACCATTCAATAATTGCTGTCTTATTGATGTGTAAACATTAGTGTGATTTTATTTTACCCAATTAAACTTTTGAAATACCCAATTGCTTCAGAAATGATGGAGTGACAATACTCAATTACTAATTCCTTATCTGGAGCCCTGGTATGCGATCATGTGGTTTCCGAACCTGATTTTCTAATGACGTAATCTGTGACACCGTTTTATAGCAGATTTTTGTTTTACGCACGATATACGAATGAATGGCCTTTTTGTGGAATTTATCGGGGTATAAACTTGGAGAAGTCGCGGGAATACTAGTTTTCCAAGTTTATATTCCCGATAAATTCAACAAAAAGGTCATTCATTCCTTATAATTCCAACATTTGAAATAAATTCATCAAGAAAATGTGTTTATTTTCCGTTTTCTTAAGAATTATTTTAACTGCACCTCACGGTTATGGAAAGTAGTGTGGCGTGGGAGTTTACTGGGATATAAATTTTGGACAGACTTGCTACGGGCCAATCAAATGTTAGGGAATTGTGTAAATATTTTTGTGCTGGAATTATTGGAAAGTGAGACATAACGGTCACATTCCGGCAGCAGCCGGCGGTGTTGTCAACAATGTGGTACCTAAATTTTGGACGTAGCCAAATTTCCCATATCTCTTGATCCGGTAGTCGGATCATTTATTACCAAACTACATGAATAGCTTCCTCACATTGATAGTTATCCATTCAGTGTCATTCGGGTGACCTTGACCATCACCTTGGTGACCTTAACCTTTGTGGGACACAGCCAACTTTGCCATATCTCTAGATCCATTAGTCGGATCCTTACCAAATTACATCAATGTGAGAAAGCTATTGGTGACCTTAACCTTTGTGGGACGTAAATTTTGGATGTAGCCAAATTTTCTATATCTCTCGATCCATTAGTCGGATCATTACCAAATTTCGTCAATAGCTTTCTCACACCCATTGTCATTCGGGTGACATTAACCTTCACCTTGTGCAATACTTTTGTACATACATGTACACACGTATGTCCAAATGTTGTATATCTCCTGATCCGTTAGTTGGATCCTTTACCAAACTTCATCAGTAGCTTCCTCACATTGATGGCTTCGCAGTGTCTCATTTGGGTGACTGTGACCAATAGCTTTCTCACATTGACCTTCATGTCAATAATTTTGGACGTACATTTGAATGTTGAATATCTCTTGATACGTTAGTCGGATCATCTCCAAATTTCATCAATAGCTTCTTCGCATTGATGGATATCTAGCCGTGTAGTTCTGCTGACCTTGACCTTGGTGACCTTCACTTTGGTGTCAACAATTTTGGACATACCGGTACGCCCAAATGTTGAATATCTCCTGATCCGTTAGTCATATTACATGTATTACCAAATTTCATAAATAGCTTCCTCACATTGATAGCTATCCATCTAGTGTCATTCTGGTGACCTTGACCATCATCTTGTAACCATGACTTTTGTGTCAATAATTTTTGATATACGTCCAAATGTTACCTGGGAGTTGAATTGGGTTATTGCCCATTATAAAAGTAGTAAGATTAGGGTTATTGCCCATTATAAAAGTACTAAGATTATTACTGATCCTACTGCTTTTGGGAGGGGGCCAAGTGATTCTGGTGTGGCGAGGACCTGGCATCAGATCAGTATTATTCTGATTTCGGGGCTGAATATATTTTTTTTTTATTGTAAATACAAATGTATTCAGTTCTGATTTTAATATATGAGATTTAGTACTAAACCCATTGACCCGGCCTTAAATGACCTTAGCTGTTGATAGGCCGTTAAACCCCAACAAACAAACAAACGTCCAAATGTTGAATATCTCTTTATTCGTTAGTCGGATCATTACGAACTTCACCAATAGCTTCCTTCCTTAATTTGATTGCTATCCACCCAGTGTGATTGGTGTGACCTTGACCTTGGTGACTGTGACCTTTGTATCAATAATGTTGGACTTCCTCATATTGATATTGACCTTGGTGACCTTGATGACCTTCGTGGCGATCTCCCGTTTTGTGAAGAAACTCCCCGTCGAAACTAAAGGATCACAGTTCGACACCGAAAACAGCCCAAGTCTCCCACTGAAATGCTGCAATGAAAACAGGCTATCCTTGACCACGAATTTGGGACAGTAGCCTGGGCATTGCGCCCAGGCTACTGTCCCAATTTCGTGGTCATTTACGGAGCTAGCAAGAAATAACACTCCAAACTTTACCAGATTTTATCTTGCCTCGACTGTTAGTTCTGACTGTGTTGAACACTAGGATACACTATCTAGAACAGCACCGAATACACTATACACTGGCCTCAAACACACAAAGACCTCCATCTCCTTAGGAAAATACAGCACACCTGCCAATACAGTCCAACGATAATTGTCATGTCGCTTTTAAAAGGGTTTATCCCAATTGCTAACCAACACTGCATTTGTAACAGGAAGAGAATAATATGAACCCGACGCTGACTCGGACCCGGCACCTCCCACTTACAAGGCGGTCACACTAAAGACTGAGCTAACCGGGCACAGACACATATCTTCTCTCCTGAGTTACTTGATCCATACCGTGACATATTCCCCCGCCAAATTGAAATTCGTCCTCAAATTACTTTTTTTTTTGGGGAACAGTGATTATCTGTGGGACAATCTCGGAGTATATGTTTCAGTCGGGTCCCAAGTTAGCCACCAAATGTAACTGGAACAGAAATACAATGTATATGCACCTGTCCCGGGACTCTACAGACTGAGTTACTCAGGCACAGACACATATCTTCTCTCCTGAGTTACTAGATCCATGACACATTGTCTGACAGCTGTGCAGTATCTATGTGTTGACCGTTGGGCAATAAATAATCTACAAGAATTCCCGTGTCACGCTACAATAAGCGAGTCTTTGTCAAAATGACAGAATTATGAGATTAAAGAATATGTGTGCACATTAAAGAGCAACAAAGAAAGATATTGAAGCATATCTACTGTGGACCCATCGAAAAAACATGACATCACGTCGTTTGGAAACTATGTGATCCCACACCCTGTATACCATAAAGCCAACATGTACAAACACTACAAATCCAGATGAGATGCCTCCTGATCCGTCTCAACAGGGTCTGCAGTGTTTGTCATTATTTATAATTCTACAAAAAAATAAGTATTTTCTTATTAAAGTTACATGCCCACTGTATAATTGTGTCACTATTCCACCAGTTCTAAAAATCACTAGTGCCTGCTATACAGATATAATCATTTAGTAATATTTAAGCCCCATTTCTCCAGCCACAGATTATCATGGTAAAGCAAATGTTGGATATTTAGGAGTGAAAGTGACGGTGGTTTAACCCTTTCAACATTACAGACC
This sequence comes from Conchocele bisecta, assembly GCA_029237695.1. Taxonomy (NCBI): domain Eukaryota; kingdom Metazoa; phylum Mollusca; class Bivalvia; order Lucinida; family Thyasiridae; genus Conchocele; species Conchocele bisecta. The sequence goes on along the minus strand of CM055274.1, from coordinate 9,007,293 downwards.
TCTATAGTGGTATTGACAAATAATGTAGATCCAAATGAGACGGCTCGTCTGCACTTTTTTCAAGTAATTTTCATATTTTTGAGAACAAAAACACCTGCTTTTCATAAATGGACTAGCCTGAAAATCAATTTGTGATATGGTTGGATTGGTTGCAAAATTAACATATAAAAATTCATTCCAGTTACTTCTTGCCAAGATCTGCAGATAAAATGCAGCCAATAATTTTATTGTAAATGCTGCCACGCATGGCCTACTGAATGCTGGTCACAATATCATACGGTACCTTTTCCCAGCTGGAAGCCCATGACATTGTGTGTTGTTTTCACTAAACCATACCAGCCTCGATGTTCATCATTCTTTTTGTCTCACCCACGTTAGTGGAAAGTGAAACATAGCGGTTATAGTTCTGGTGTCATTGTGTATATCCAAACTTGATATGCTAGTCCAATATTGTCTCACCCACGATAGTGGAAAGTGAGACATAGCGGTCACAATTCCGGCGGCGGTATCGTAAACAATTTGGGACGTAAATTTTGGATGTAGCCAAATTTCCCATGTCTTGATACGTTAGTCGGATTATTACCCAACTTCATCAATAGCTTCCTCACATTGATAGATATCCATCCAGTGTCATTTCGGTGACCTTCACCTTAACCTTTGTGGGACGTACATTTTGGACGTAGCCAAATTTCCCATATCTTGATCATTTGTGGTGTTCACCTCGTTTAGTAGGTGAATCATTGCACAGCGATTACCTTGTTACCAAACTTTGTAAATAGTTTCCTCACATTGATGGCTATCCACCGTATATACTCTGTGTGTCCTTGACCTTGGTGACCTTGACGTTCATGGATGAGACACTCTCCGGTGATCTCCATGTTTTTGTATCACCCACGAAAGCGGAAAGTGAGACTAAGAGTATCCATAATATGCACTGGTGTGGGACTAAGAGTATTCCATATATACTCCGGTGTGTGACAAGGATATTCCACCCGAGTGGTCAGAATATGTCGTCAGAAACGAGGCTTTGCCGAGTTTCTGACGACATATTCTGACCACGAGGGTGGAATATCCTTAGTCACACACCGGAGTATATCTGGAATACTTTTTCTTGCATACCTACTAAGTCCAGAATCATGTTTAGCCATAGTACGCCATCAACGAACCACCATGATAGTATAATACTAACTTTTTTTCTTTATATGCTATCTCCAATACAACCACTCAATCGCATTACCCGTATCAACACACCAACAAACTAGAAAAAGTCGATGGCGCGCCATCGCAATATACCCACTTTCCCCAAATGCTAAGTCCGAAAGGGGGAGGTAATCCATGATGGAGGGTCGGATAAAAAATCCGAATTCACTTTGCGCATCAGCACATCAAAACGAAGCTACGAACCAAATATCAGACGCGTAGGTATTAAGGTGAAAAAGTTTTTCGACCTACGAGGAAAAATAGTGAAATTCTAAGTCCGAAAGGGGGAGATAATCCATGATGGAAGGTCCGATCAAAAATCGGAATTCACTTTGCACATCATAACGAAGCTACATATCAAATATCAGAAATGTAGGTATTAAGGTGAGAACATTTTTCGACTTACAATGAAAAATAGGGAAATTCTGAGTCCGAAAGGGGGAGATAATCCATGATGGAGGGTCGGATCAAAAATCCGAATTCACTTTGCGCATCTGCACATGATAACGAAGCTACATAGCAAATATGAGGCGCGTAGGTATAAGAAGTGAAAAAGTTTTTCGAGTTACAAGGAAAAAATGGGAAATTGTGAGTCCGAAAGGGGGAGATAATCCATGATGGAGGGTCGGATCAAAAATCCAAATTCACTTTGCGCATCTGCACATGATAACGAAGCTACATAGCAAATATCAGGCGCGTAGGTATGAAGGTGAAAAAAGTTTTTCGAGTTACGAGGAAAAAATGGGAAATTCTGAGTCCGAAAGGGGGAGATAATCCATGATGGAGGGTCGGATCAAAAATCCAAATTCACTTTGCGCATCTGCACATGATAACGAAGCTACATACCAAATATCAGGCGCGTAGGTATGAAGGTGAAAAAAAAAAGTTTTTCGAGTTACGAGGAAAAAATGGGAAATTCTGAGTCCGAAAGGGGGAGATAATCCATGATGGAGGGTCGGATCAAAAATCCAAATTCACTTTGCGCATCTGCACATGATAACGAAGCTACATACCAAATATCAGGCGCGTAGGTATGAAGGTGAAAAAGTTTTTCGAGTTACGAGGAAAAAATGGGAAATTCTGAGTCCGAAAGGGGGAGATAATCCATGATGGAGGGTCGGATCAAAAATCCAAATTCACTTTGCGCATCTGCACATGATAACGAAGCTACATACCAAATATCAGGCGCGTAGGTATGAAGGTGAAAAAGTTTTTCGAGTTACAAGAAACGTGACGGACGTACGGACGTACGGACGGACGGACACCCGTGACGAAAACAATATACCCGTTTTTTTTTTACAAAAAAAGTGGGTATAATTAGAGTCTCATACATTGGATCGAAACATTTAACACATAAAGGCCCAATAAAAATACGGTCTGAAGACGTCCATGATATGATGTGTAAACCCAATTACTACATACACAAAATAAATAGGACGCAGTACGAGACAAACTCATGTACATATTGAAAATAGACCATATATCGATTCAAATTTGTACAATAATGTTTACAGAATCATTTTATGTTTTTATTTTGAGTATTTATTGCAATTCCGAGACGCTGTCTTCAATTACGCAAATATCAGTCCGCCAAAAGTTTCACTCCGACGGACATTTGTTATTTCAACACGTTGCTGTTTTCAAGAAATTCTTGCTCACTGGATTATTAAACAAATATTCCAATCACTATCAACTGTCACTATACATATGTTTGGGGAAGAATCAACAATATACGAGGTAAATATTTTGCTGTCAATTACATGTGTTTTTTTTAATAATAATCATGTATTCAGTATTCGGCCAACTGATTTACAGACGCCCCTTACACAACTCGTCCCACAAATTTACGCAAATTTGATAACACTGGATAAAACATGAAATCAATAATAGCCTACATAACAAATCCAGAGCGACGTTGTTGACAGTGTTGTCTACTGACAGTACTGTGTAGAGAGCGTGTCTTTGTAAACAATGCAGACGACGTTTGAAAGCCAATACACAAAAAGTAGTTCCGGCAGTGTGTCACAGGTCAGCCGTGTGAGATAGCCGTGTGAGACAGAAAAATCCCACATGGGCGTGGCTTCGGAAATAACATTGAAATGGACTCTGGGTATGCGAGAAAAGGATATTCCACCCGAGTGTCGGAATATCTAATCAGAAACGAGGCTTTGTCGAGTTTCTGACAACATATTCTGATCACGAGGGTTGAATATCCTTGTCCCACACCAGTGCATATGATGGATCCTTTTTCCCGACCTATATAGAACATATTTGCGAATCTCAAAATATTTACTTGACACAGAATAAGACTACTTTTATTTGCGCTGAATTTATGGAACTTTTGAGACATCCAACATGTTTGCCAATGTCAACAAATGGTTTAAAACAAAGTTTTCACCCACAAATTGGACGCTAATGCCATTCCAGTGGATAGTTTACAAATTATTATTAAATTAATGTTCATTGTCGTCACCATACAGTCCTGGCGACGCCAAAATTTACTCTCTGTAGTCCTTCTGCTCTGTGATTAATCCTTTCATGCCTAATTATAACTATTACATGGACGTTTCCATACTAATTCTGGACTAATCCATTTATAAAGTAGGGGTATTCTTTGAAGGAAGCTACTGCAGATCCTGTAGCCGATTTCATCAAAATTGCAAAATATACTTTTCTAGCAAAGTATACTTTGAGGGAGTAATCATTTACTTTTCCCAAAATGCATTATTTCATACAGAACTAACTACTGCATATATTTGATGATTAAAAGTATGCAGAATTATTATACTGAATTTATTACATTATCACAGCCAATTTGGCTGTGATAATGTAATAAATTCAGTATAATAAAAATTAATAAATTTATCATAACATTGAAAATTTCTCCCTCAAAGTATACTTTGCTAGAAAAGTATACTTTGCAATGTTTTGTGAAATAGGCTACTGATGTGATGGCTTGTTGCCAGCCGGCTAAACTGGCTCTACAGTGTTTACAACTGTTGGCTTTATGGTTTGTACATGTATGGTTGAAAGTGTACGTTAACCCTTTCACCCCTAAGTAACTGGACTAAATTTTGATATGTTAATTTTGTAATCAATCCAACCGTCACAAAATTGTTTTCAGACTAATCCATTTATGAAAAGGGGGTATTTTTTTTCACAAAAATATGAAAATTACTTTCAAACGGTGCAGATCCTGATGAGACGGCTCGTTACGAGCCGGCTCATCTGGATCTGCACTGTTTGCGTAAACCGCTATAGCGGGCTTTCGGGTTCAAAGGGTTAAGATACTGTACATCAGTTGTCATGTTGCATAGAACAATACTTACCGTAATAACCCTAAATATTCGGACCCCATTGTTTCGGAAAACCCCTATAAAATAGAGGTTTCCGAATACAAATTGTATCCAAATATATTTTTATTGCAAGAAACTAGTACAACAATACTAGCGGGTGGCAGGTGGGAGCCTGCGATGGGTAATTTAACGACTGGGCTTCATCCTTACGACTGGAGACCTGGTTTGGCTCTCACATACGGCATTTTGTATGCGACAGTTGAATCTGGTTATACCCCTAATGTGAGTATTACGATTATTCGTAATCCTATTTTAGGGGAAGGTGCCAAGTGACTTTGGTGAGGTATGGACCTGGCACCAGGTCAGGTTATTCTAATTTCAGGGCTGAATATATTTTTTCCCAATGTAAATATTCCTTTCTGATTTTGGGATATACAGGATTGAACCCGTTTGCCCTGCTTTACATGACCTTAGCTGTTGATAGGACGTTGAACACCAATAAACAAACAAAACAACAAAACTAACCCTAGACATTGAGATATACCATGTGGTGGGAAATCAGGGCCCGGTTGCTCAAAACATCCGTTAGCTTAACAGTCCGTTAAGTATTTAACAGTCCGTTAAGCTAACTGGTGTTTTGAACAACTGGGCCCAGGTAATCAAGTGTTTCCTTAAAGAAATTATGTGTGAATATTATAGGAATGAATGGCCTTTTTGTGGAATTTATCGGGGTATAAACTTGGAAAAGTCGCGGGAATACTGGACGAAGGCCGGAAGGCCTCGTCCCGTATTCCCGCGACTTTTCCAAGTTTATATCTTATAAATTTATATAAATTCCTCAAAAAGGCCATTCATTCCTTATAATTCCAGCATTTAAAATAAATTCATCAAGAAAATGTGTTTATTTTGACAGACGGCAGCTCACCTGTAGAAAGTAGTTTGGCGTGGGAGTTTACTGGGATATAAATTTTGGACAGAGACTTGCTACGGGCCAATCAAATGTTAGGGAATTGTGTAAATATTTTTTTTGCTGCAATTATTTAGGGTTATTACGGTAGTTCTGGAGAGACAGTTGACCAACAGACTGGTCTGGTCAGCATCGCTAACATAAGTTCATATAAAATAATATTTTTTGTGCACTTTACTAATAAACTTGATACATGTGCACTTTGATTTTCTTAATTATGTGACTAATTAAATGATGTCAAAAGAGGGTTACATGTAGTTTTATATTCCCCCATAATTCATAGGGTGGGTCTGGAGCATAAGTTGTATGCCACTTGGTATTTATTCATGATACTTCGCACATGTGTACATTACAACCAATTATTATCCCCTCACTGATAGGCAGAGGGATACAGCGTAAGTCCATGTACATGTGTGTGTACGTATGTATGTAGTAACACCTATCATTTTAAATAACTTATGAACCACTTCACCGATTTTGATAATATCTGGCCACAATGTGTGACATGGGATGGTGCTTTGTTTTGCATATGGCCCATTTCCGACCGCCCATGGTCAAGGTCACTGAGGACTTACCAGTATGTTCACCTTGTTTGTAAGGCAAATGCGTTAAACAATTTTTTTTATTATTATTATCAAGGCTGCCAGTGAGGGGGTTACATGTAGCGTAGTGATAACGATGCCCTTATTTAATGTTTTGTTTGTACAGTCGTTTGCCCAATCAATGTGTAGCCTGGCATTCATGTATAAACGAGTTGCTGTGTATCTGAGCCTTGATATCTGCACTGTTATTAATTGTTCTTGCAACACTAATACTGCTATCTAAACATCAATGACGTGCTTTATCTAACAAACTGCATTGTGTGTGACTAGAAGAATGGGTTATGACATTTGTCTAGCTCCTTATCTGCTGTCTAGGACACCCCTGCACCCTGAGCGTGCTGATAATGACCTACATTCATTGGTGCTTCACTCCGCGCCAGCATAAATGGTTTCCCGTCAAAATAGTTGCCGGATTCCTGGCGAAATCCCATTCAGCTACATGCTGAAGATACTGCATAGAACCCATTTTCGTCTAGTAACCGGCGCAAAATATTTTGCGCCGGTTACTTGACAAAAATGTGTTTATGAGACAGCTCTAAATAGAGCAGGGTGTCGTCTCGTCAGAAAGCCGGTGCAGTTTTTGACGTGAAACATTTTACCCCAGTGCGGAGTTCAGCACCAGTGACACTGTGTTAGAGGCATGGCTGATATTTCACTGACGGAATGGCAACCTGCAGCGCAGACCCTGCTCAGTTACAAAGTTGATACGCTTCTATTTCTCTAGTCACAAAATTGTAATATGTATGACCTAATATGCCAGCTCACACGCTAATAGAATAATCAAACTATATAATTATCCGCTAATTTAGCTTGGCACAATGTTATTGTAAATATTATTGTAAATAGAGAATAGTAGGTTAGTGCCATGAATGGGAAAAACTATCTGGCAAGGCTCAGGAAACGGGATGGGCGAGGCTCTGCCGAGCACATCCCGTTTCCGTGCCGCGCGAGATATTTTTTCCCATTCACGGCACTAACCTACTATTCTATTTATCCGGTCAACACCTACAAATGACTGTAAAATGCAAAAATAGTATTGACTGGATATCAAAAATGTTTCACGGCACCATGTTTCACGGCACATACGCACTGTGTTGACGGGATAAAGTGCTATTTGTATATGCCCATTTGAAAAACGGAACATGTCATGGGGATTTATATTTATTGAGCATAGCCTGTGCTCAATAAATGTAAATCCAATAATAGCGTTTGCTTTAAAGTGTTTGGGTACCGTACCTATTATCTCTGCAACCCTAAGTCCGATTGGCTTCATATATTTGTTTATCATCATCCATATTTTCATTCCATAGCCAAATATGGGACTACGTACAATGAAAACAATCGGCTGTTCACATAAGTATCATCTGGTCGCACCGACATGCACAAGATATTTTGTTGTCAGTGCGTCAGTGTAAGATTATAAACTACTTGCATGAACCTTAAGGTTCTTGTAATTTAGGACAGTTATTGAATATCATTTGAATTCCGGATGATGTCATTTGAATTTCCATTTCAAAGTGTTCAGTATAGCAAAAGTCCACATATTAGATGATATATAGCATGCTACTACGGATAGTATAGAATTAGAGGGGTCAGTGAAAGTGACTTAGCCCCCTTTCACTACCCCCTCAATCATTATGCCTTAACCCTTTCACCCCTAAATAACTGACTATTTCATGTTAAGTTTGAAACTGTTCCATTATGCAGAAAAGTGGGTGAATTTTGAAAAATTGAAATACATTTTGCAGAGCTCCAGATAAGCTGTGTATTTGCTTAAATACCCAATTAAAATTGCCAAAAAACCCAATTGAAATCAGAAGTAGCGAGTATCAAAAGGCAATAAAAAATTTGTGGTACCTTTGCCATGCTACAGAAAACAATAAACAGACCACAAATATAGCATATTTTTCTTATTTTCCATAAAAACACATCTTGGTATTTCATTAGAATTTTCTCCTTAGAGACATGCCAAGACATGTTTTCATTTGAATGCCCAATTGTTTCAGGAATGATGGAGTGACAATACTCAATTACTAATTCCTTATCTGAAGCGCTGATTTTGTATACCCACAAATTGTGTAGATCTTGATGAGACGGTTCGTTTCGAGCCGGCTCATGATCTACACTGTTTGCAAATGTTAGGAAAGAGGTATCTATAATAACTGTCTGTTTCACGAAACCTGCCCAAATTTTACGGCTATATAAACAATTCAAAAACAATATTTTTTTCGATAATATTAAATAAAAGTAAACATTAAGAATGAGCCTTCTTTTTATTTTGTGAAATTTTGTCAAATATTGATTTTATTGCAAAAACAAAATTTCACCATGTTAAATCCCCATAGACATCTTCACTCCTTGAACTTGAGTATGTCTATGGGGATTTAACATGGGGAAATTTTTTAGAATTTCAGAAATACTGGACCGATTTTTAAAATTTAACTTTTGTTTTCTTAGTTAGATCATTTATATTGTCTATATGGCCGTAAAATTTGGGTAGCTTTCGTGAAACAGACAGTAGTGTTGAAAGGGTTAAATAGTGCAGAATTAGTTTCTTGGTGCACATCTCCTATACATGGGTGAAAGTTTTCAATATTAATAGTATTGGGAATATTTCTAACTTTCACCCATATCTATATGGCAGGTTTCAAGCTAGTCCTTCAAAATAGGGAGAAGTTTTCATTAAACATTTGAGAAAATAGACCATTGTTTCCAAACTTTCTATTTTATATAGTGAAAAACTTCTCTCTGAACTCAAAATAGGGAGAAGTCGGACAATTTAGAGCGAGAATTTCGCCCACTTCGCCCTGTAAAATGATCCCTGTATGGTACATATATGTACATTTTTCTGTAACTGTTCATTTTCAGGTGCCAAAGTTGCTCAGTACGCAAGCACTAATCTCCACAAGAAGATAATTATGCAACCAGCATATAGTAAGTATGAGACCAGTTACATTATCGTATGCTGCTACGGCTTTAATTGGCAGTATATGACTTACTGAGTAAAAGGTAGGCGATGACAAAATACATGTAACACCGAATCTGTCTGCGACCAGTTTATGTTCAGTAGCTGATTTCACCAAAATTGCTAAGCTTACTTATAATGAATAAAAATATGCAGATGTATGATACTGAATTTATTACATTAGCCAAAATGGCTGTGATAATGTAATAAATTCAGTAAATAATTTGGTCAGAAAATATTTTATTTCATTAAATAAAAATTAATTAATTTATCTTTAAATTATCCCTCAACGTGTAGGGATGGGCTGTGGCCTAGGGGTTAGAACACCTGACTTCCAGTCCAGAGGTTGTGGGTTCAAATCTCGCCTAGGGCATCAAAAAAATACTTTCATAATATTTCGATCCCACTGCTCTGTCAGATGAGACTTCAAACTGTGGTCCTGTCTCTATGACCTTAACTGTTGCTGGGACGTTAACCCCTTTCACTTTTCATTTTCTCCCTGTACTTAGCAAGATAAGTAATTAGTATACGCTCAAATTTTGATGAAATCGGCTACAGACCAGCCGACACATCAGCGATTGTGGTTACAAAACTGAGCATGTGCTTGGTGCTTATGCTTGAAATCCGAAAGTTTGATTGGTCGAGCTTGAGCTCTGTCTGTATCAATTAAACTGCCTCATTTGGAGAACAAATTTTGGGAACAAATATATACTTAGCACAAGCCATGTTGTCTGATCAGGGCCTGCATGGTTTGCCGTTTAGTCAATAGGCCAGTATACTTGTGGCTGTGACTGGAGAAATGGGTTATGCATTATGGGTTATGCGGCCAGTGTAGCTCCAGATCAGCCAGGGCCAGCACTCTTCTCCGTTCCATCAATAAAACATCAATCCAGCAAGCAATATTGATCCTTATTAGGTTACAGGGGGAGTACTATTTAATCGGGACCTACACTGGCAACAAATGTCATAAACCCCATTTCTCCAGCCACATATAGGTTACTGAACTTGGAATCAGGGAAAAATCACTTGGAATCAGGTAAAAATCTCATTAGCATGAACAATTGTTTTATAATCTTGTTGCCAATTGTATGTCATAGATAATTCCGCATCGTCCATGATGGTAGAATTGGCAGAATATATCGATTTGATGTGACATGACTTAGTTTCTATTTGTTGTTTTCACTGTTAAACTGACAAAGCTATCGATTACTCCACCGATGATGCCACAGAAGTAGTTCTAAGGGACATTACTCATGAATTCCAAGTTCTGTAACCTTTTCTATAGATGATTCATTGTTCAATGTTGATACAAACAATGTCAATTACAATCAGGCTGATCAGGAGTTACATGTACACCAATCTTAGCGGCACCCGCAATTTGGAAATATTTTGTCAATCCTGTTATAAACTGAGTGTGGTAGAGTAACTGCTGTAGGCGATTTCACCAACATTGCAAAGTATACCTACTTTTCTAGTATACTTTGAGGGAGAAATTTTCAATTTAAGGATAAATTTATTAATTTTTAGCTCGACTATTCGAAGAATAGTTAGAGCTTACATGTATGTAGTCACCCCGGCGTCGGCGACGGCGACGGGGTCACCGTCACGCCTTGGTTAAGGTTTTTAGTCAAGCTTGTATATGCAATACTCTTGGCCCTACACCCACCATACTTGGACAACTTCATCTCCTAGTGATGTACATCAACAACCCCTGACCTATATTTGACCTTGACCTACATTTAACCTTGAATTACTTAGTTGATTCCCCTTGGTTAAGGTTTTTAGTCAACCTTGGTTAAGGTTTTTAGTGAAGCTTGTACATGGAATACTATTGTGCATACAGACACCATACTTGGACAACCTTCTCTCATAGGGATGTACATCAATAACCCCTGATCTATATTTGACCTCGACCTACATTTCCTCTTGAATTACTTAGTTAATTCCCCTTGGTTAAGGTTTTTAGTCAACCTTGGTTGAGGTTTTTAGTCAAGCTTGTATATGGAATACTATTGTGCATACAGACACCATACGTGGATAACTTTTTCTCATAGGGATGTATCAATAACCCCTGACCTATTTTTAACCTTGAATTACTTACTTATTATCCCTTGGTTAAGGTTTGTACTCTAACTTGGTTAAGGTTTATAGTCAAGCTTGTATATGGAATACTCCTGGGCCTACAGCAACCATTACTTGGACAACTTCTTGACCTTGACCTACTTTTACCCTTGGAATACTCCTGGGCCTACAGCAACCATACTTGGAAAACTTCATCTCCTAGTGATGTACATCAATAACCCCTGACCTATATCTGACATTGACCTACATTTAACCTTGAATTACTTACTTAATTTCCCTTGGTTAAGGTTTTTAGTCAACCTTGGTTAAGGTTTTTATGCAGGCCACCTTGTTTGTCAAGCTATGTGTACAATGTACATCGACAACCCTCGTAGTCGAGCTATGCTGTTCTACAACTCGTTATTATACTGAATTTATTACGCTATCACAGCCATTTTGGCTGTGATAATATATATAATAAATTCAGTATAATAATTCTGCATACTTTGAATCATGTGCAGTCGTTACTTCCGTATGAAATAATGCATTTCGGAAAAATTAATGATTACTCCCTCAAAGTATACTTTGCTAGAAAAGTATACTTTGCAATGTTGATGAAATAGGCTACTGATCTGCTGTACACTCTATCTATGTCTATCTATGCATGTGTATTTCAGCTCAAAACAGGGTGGCAGATGCCATGAAAGGCGGCTTTTTACAGCTGGATGAAGACATGACAAAGGGTAAGATTAGTGAATGTTTCAGACCAGCCATGTGATTTTTTACCGAAGAGGATGTGCGATATTTCATGGAAAATATTTACAGAAGCTGTGATATTTTCCGTAAATGAAGTGTAAAGTTGAACAACATTTTCATAGCAAATGCCGAATAGAATTCGTCAACTTTTTACTTCATTTATGGAAAATATTGTAAATTGTGTAAACATTTTTCATGAGATATCGCACATCTCCTTTGGTACAAAATCACGTGGCTTGTCTAATTTTATTAGGCCACTAGCGGCCCATTCACCAAATACACTCACTGATCTAAACCTCTCCTCACCTCAGTATCTGACTATTTTATGTTACGTTTGAGACTGTTCCATTATGTAGAAAAGGGTGTTATTTTGAAGATAACAAAGCAGTAAATTGTGCAGATCCGGATTAGGTTCTACACCATTTGCAAATACTAGGAAAGAGGTTCCTATTGTTGAAATAGATAAAGGCACCATTTCCAAGGTGATGTCTCAGAATGATATTCAATGTGTATTGTTATGCCCCCCTTGTTATGCCCCCCGTCTTGGTAGAGCCAGAGGCATATAGTGTTTGGACTGTGTGTCCGTCTGGCACATTAAGAAGTTTGCCGGAGTTTCTCAATTCTGCCATAACTTCTATATATCCGTTGAAGGATTACGTTACTATTTCTACACATCATACTTGTGCACAAATGCCACACATCCATGATGCCCTTAATATGACCTTGACCTTCACAACTTTGAACTTTGTCACACATTAAGAAGTTTGCCCGAGTTCCTCATTTCTGTCCTTACTTCAATATCCCATGAAGGATTACTTCAATATTTCAATACATCATACTTGTGCACAAATGCCACACATCCATGCTTCCCTTAATGTAACCTTGACCTTTTTACATTCACAACTTTGCTTAAGCACTTAGAAATTTGGTTAAGAAATTCGCCTGAGTTCCTCAATTTTGTCATACATGTAACTTCTCTTGAACAACTTTATTATTTCAGTACATCATACTAATGCATAAATTCCATCATTCATGATGCCCTTAATATGACCTTGATATTTTGACCTTCAAAACTTTTCTTAAACACAGCAATTTTGATTAAGAAGTTTGACGGAGTTAATACATTGTATTTCAGTACATAAGACTTGTGCACAAATGCCACACATCCATGCTGCTCTTAATATTTCCTTGACCTTTTGACCTTCACTATTGTGCCTATGAATTATTATATTGTGACCTTCGGCACTCTTGTTACATTTGTGTCAGGTCACCCATTTGGTCCCATAATTATGTTCAGAAAACTGAAACAAATCTACTGTTACTGCTCTTTTACCAACTGTTTTGCTCACATTTCATCCACATCTGAGACCCAGGGCTTTTAAAATACACTAGCCTGGTATTCTTTATGTTTGTCTCACTGTGTGTGGCAACTATGGAAATGCTAACTTCTAAAAAATTGTCAATTGGGTCACAATCAGCAAAACTGGGCTTATTTAACTTCTGACCAGTGTACAGCCCAATCTAGCAGTACACAGGGCCGTTTTACTAAACTTTGTACAACTAAAATATTCATAAGTGCAAATGTAGGATAGTCTGGAAATTATAATTGATGAATTTACATTTATTGAGCATAGGCTGCATATGCAGCCTATGCTCAATAAATGTAAATCCAATAATTGTTTACAAGAAAACAATGTTAATGTGAAATTTACAGACTATCAGAATTTTGCTATTACGATCATTCACATTGTAGTCGTACAAAGTTTAGTGAAACGGCTCCCTGATGTAGCCCGATATACATGTATACTTTGTTTGTTTGATTTATAATGGATTGTTTGCTATTAAACCAAATGTCCAATAGTGAAGACCCTGATCAGATTGCGAGTGTGGTCTATGGTCTGCCTCCTGCAGCTCGGTTTTCTCAGAGTGTCGTAAATTTTGTCTCACTATGCATACAAACTAATGGAAAGGCTATTTACAGATATACTTCATGTCGACAAATGTCATAACATTTATGACGTACATTGACAAGGGGGTTAATGCTTTTGCGACCACTGCAAACCCAAATGAGTCCATGCAGACTACTGTTTGGCATTTAGTCAGTAAAATAGCTGTCATGATTTGTGGCTAGAGATATGGGGCTTATGGGCTATGCGACTAGTGTAGCCCCGGATCAGCATGCATACGTCCGAAGTTTGCATATCTCATACACTATAGCAGGGTTCTGAAACAGTGCAGATCCTGATGAGACGGCCGTCTCATCAGGATCTGCACCTTTCGCAAGTAATTTTCATATTTTTTAGAACAAAAACAACCCCTTTTCATAAATGGACTAATCTGAAAATCATTTTGTGTCGATAGGATTGATCAGAAAATGAGCAGTCCATTCCAGTTACTTAGGGGTGGAAGGGTTAATTGTTGCACGGTATATCTTTAAAGTGCTGGCTGAGAGGGATCACAGATGTCCATCTAACATTTCTGTTGTTGTTTACTAGTTGTAAATAGCCGCACAGCTGAGTCGGGGCTAAGTGGTCTGTTTGTGCATGGTCACTTGTAATCAAACAACAACAGTCTTCGCGAAAGTCGTCGGTCCGTCGCACATGTCCATTAAAATTGCCACCATTCCGACGGTAAACCAGAAGTCACCAGGACCGAATGTCCAAAAAATAAAAAAATTATTTTTTATTTTTCTATCCTAAGCTTCATTGAAATCACCTTCCTTTGGTGCTTCTAGTGCTAGCTAGATTTTCTTAATCAATTTTATTTTTAGCTCGATTATTCGAAGAATAAGTAGAGCTTATGTTGTCACCCCGGCGTCACCGTCACCGTCACCGTCACGCCTTGGTTAAGGTTTTTAGTCAACCTTGTATATGGAATACTACTGGCCCTACACCCACCATACTTGGACAACTTCATCTCCTAGTGATGTACATCAATAACCCCTGATCTATATTTGACCTTGACCTACATTTCCTCTTTAATTACTTAGTTAATTCCCCTTGGTTAAGGTTTTTAGTCAACCTTGGTTAAGGTTTTTAGTCAAGCTTGTACATGGAATACTATTGTGCATACAGACACCATACTTGGACAACCTTGTCTCATAGGGATGTACATCAATAACCCCTGATCTATATTTGACCTTGACCTACATTTCCTCTTGAATTACTTAGTTAATTCTCTTTGGTTAAGGTTTTTGTCAACCTTGTAAATGGAATACTCCTGGCCCTACACCAACCATACTTGGACAACTTTATCTCCTAGTGATTTACATCAACAACCCCTGACCTATATTTGACCATTTGAACCGACATTTTTTTCCATCAACAACCCCTGACCTATATTTGACCTTGACCTACATTTAACCTTGAATTACCTAGTTAATTCCCCTTGGTTAAGGTTTTTAGTCAACCTTGGTTAAGGTTTTTAGTCAAGCTTGTACATGGAATACTATTGTGCATACAGACACCATACTTGGACAACCTTTTCTCATAGGGATGTACATCAATAACCCTTGATCTATATTTCACCTTTTAAGTTTTTTTACTTCTCCTTGGTTAAGGTTTTTAGTCAAGCTTGTATATGGAATACTCCTGGCCCTACACCCACCATACTTGGACAACTTCATCTCCTAGGGATGTACATCAATAACCCTTGATCTATATTTGACCTGGACCTACATTTAACCTTGACCTACACTTCCTCTTGAATTACTTAGTTAATTCTCTTTGGTTAAGGTTTTTAGTCAAGCTTGTAGATGGAATACTCCTGGCCCTACACCAACCATACTTGGACAACTTTATCTCCTAGTGATGTACATCAACAACCCCTGACCTATATTTGACTTTGACCTACATTTAACCTTGAATTACTTAGTTAATTCCCCTTGGTTAAGGTTTTTAGTCAACCTTGGTTAAGGTTTTTAGTCAAGCTTTCTACATGGAATACTATTGTGCATACAGACACCATACTTGGACAACCTTTTCTCATAGCGATGTACATGAATAACCCCTGATCTATATTTGACCTTGACCTACATTTCCTCTTGAATTACTTTTTTAGTCAAGCTTGTATATGGAATACTACTGGCCCTACACCCACCATACTTGGACAACTTCATCTCCTAGTGATGTACATCAACAACCCCTGATATATATTTCACCTTGACCTATATTTCCTCTTCAGTTACTTAAGGCACCTTGGTTAAGGTTTTTAGTCAACCTTGGTTAAGGTTTTTACTCAAGCTTGTACATGGAATACTATTGTGCATACAGACACCATACTTGGACAACTTTTTCTCATAGGGATGTACATCAATAACCCCTGATCTATATTTGACCTTCACCTACATTTCCTCTTCAATTACTACTCTTTGGTTAAGGTTTTTAGTCAACCTTGTAGATGGAATACTCCTGGCCCTACACCAACCATACTTGGACAACTTCATCTCCTAGTGATGTACATCAACAACCCCTGACATATATTTCACCTTGACCTACATTTAACCTTGAATTAATTACTTAATCCCCCTTGGTTAAGGTTTTTAGTCAACCTTGGTTAAGGTTTTTAGTCAAGCTTGTA
Source organism: Conchocele bisecta (assembly GCA_029237695.1). Taxonomy (NCBI): domain Eukaryota; kingdom Metazoa; phylum Mollusca; class Bivalvia; order Lucinida; family Thyasiridae; genus Conchocele; species Conchocele bisecta. The sequence continues at coordinate 8,990,868 of CM055274.1, read as the reverse complement.
TATGGAATACTATTGTGCATACAGACACCATACTTGGATAACTATTTCTCATAGGGATGTACATCTATAACCCCTGACCTATATTTTAACTTCACCTACATTTAACCTTGAATTACTTGGTTAATGTTTATAGTCAAGCTTGTATATGGAATACTGGGCGTACATCAACCATACTTGAACAACTTCATCTCCTAGTGATGTACAGTCGAACCTGCTCGGGCGGTCACCTTTAATCAGCGGTCACTGCCGTTAAGCGGCCACTTCAAATTCCTCCCGCGCATTTTTGCTATATAAAACGCTTTCATTCAACGGTCACTCGTCTAACGCGGCCAGCGGTCATTAATTATCGTCCCAAACTAGTGATCCAATTTCATTAAACGGTCACCGCTAATCTCAATTTCAATGTACCCTGCGGCGGTCGTTACCGAAGCGCGAATTAACAATGATGTCAGCAGTCAATGCTGGTAATTAAAACATCCTAACACGTCGTCGCGTCGGCGATATTGAGAGGGTATGTTTGACAGGTGCAAATTGTGTTGCCCGAATTGTCGTCTCATTATTGAAAGAACAGCCTATCGCATCCGGGTTCTTGCACCCTTGTCCGTCGATTCGTAATTTCTATAGGTTACCGACACAAATGTTGTTAAAAAGAACAGCACATTGCCAGTTACCAAATTGACAAAACACGAATAGCTGATATAATTGGTGTGTATTGCCCAGGACCGAGTGTAACCGGCTCAAATATAATTTAAGCAAATGGCCTCGTATGTCGAATATGAGCCGAATGTCGCACTTATTGACTGCTTTTGCTGACATCGCCTATGCATTATTTACATACACAATTGTAAATGAATCCAAATTCGACTTGACCAATACCCGACAAAAAAAAAAAATCGCACAACTTATCCCACACCATTTCCGATTATACCACATTATGCCCTATTATCTAGTACAATAAGTTGTCTACAATATGAATATTGCAGATTAGCAGTTGCAGTAGGCTGTAAAATAACAACAAAAACGTGAACATTGGTGTTTTTATTTGTTGACAGATTTTTTATTTCATTAAATGATATAATCCACTCATTACATGTTCAGGTTCAATTTTGAAAATATTAAATAAATATAAAGATACACATTTATATTGCATTAAAACATACATATTTAATCAATATGGTACTCTAAATTAATCATTAATATTATTTATTACATTTGTATTATCAAGTCGACATACATGTATGTCTATGTTATCTTTATCTTCATTTCAATTTTCAAAATTTACCTGAAATGTACCTGGAAACACAACCCTCTATTAAGAGATCACCTCTGTTAAGCAGCCAGTTTTGTCACTTCCCTTGGGTGGCTGCTTAAGACAGGTTTGACTGTACATCAATAATCCCTGACCTATACTGAGCAAAACTAGAAACGTCCCTCCATGTTTAAGGAAAGATTCATCAAAAACCAAAAGGGTTACTTTTAAAAATCAAAATGGAAAAACAAGTTCATTCCTTTCTGTATCAAAGCCAATAAATTGCATTTGGATATGTTGTTAAATATTCGAGAGATAACCGGCCAAGGGCGGTAGGGGTCAAAATCAAAAATCACAAAAACTCAGAAATGTGTTACTTAATGTTTAGAGATGGAATTTCAATAAGTAATGTGGCAAATTCAGTAAATCTCGTTAGTACCAAGTGTGGCCACCATTTGCATGAATGCATGCAATGATCCTACGCCGCATCGACGTGACGTAACGCAATACCAGTGCGTTGGGCAAATTCCTCCATTCCCGTTGTAACGCCCGTGTAAGATCGCGAACATTGTCAATCTGATGGTTAGCTCGTGCTTTGCGGCCCAGCTCATCCCATATGTGCTAAATGGGATTGAGATCCGGGGAGACCGCGGGCCATGGCATGACGTCGACGTTGTTTTGCTGTAAGTATTGATTGGTGACCCTGGCTACGTGAGGGCGGGCATTGTCGTGCATCAATGTCACACCAGGACTATGCTGACGGATAAATGGTAAGGCATGTGCATTTAGCACATCTACAACATAACGTTGTGCATTGATGTTGCCCTGTACAACAACCAAATCTGTCTTCTGGTTTCCCATGATCCCACCCCAGACCATTACGCTCCCTCCCCCAAACCTGTTCTTCTCAACAATGCAACAATCGGTGAATCTTTCATTTTTACGCCTGTATATCCGTAATCTTCCGTCAGCATGACTAACTGTGAACCGAGATTCATCGGTGAACAAAACTCGGTTCCAGTCAGCCCTTCTCCAGTTCAGATGACGTCGCGCCCATAACAGTCTGGCAGCACGGTGACGTTGGGTCATTATCTGACCAGTGTACGGGCGGCGTGCCCGGATTGGTTGGGTGTTACGACGTTTTTACTTAACTGGTTGTGAATGGTCTGCCCTGAGACACCGTATCGCCTAGCAGTGACTGTGGCTGCCAATCGACGTTGACGTAAGTGCGTCAACGTAATGTAACGATCGGCTCTAGCCGTCGTTACACGAGGCCTACCAGGTCGCTGCCGGTCGTGAACAGCCCCAGTCTGCTGGTACCGGGCTGCAAGACGATCAATCGTCTTCCGACAGCAACCAAACCGAGGCGCGACCGCCCTGGCGGCCATCCCACCCGCAAGCATCCCAATTGCCTGATTTCGCTCGTTTTCGGAAAGCCGTGGCATATCGAAAACAGTGAAAAATTAAAAAAGTTTTTTAATTTTCCGAATAGCCCCTATCGCATGAATGGTACGACATGAACTGAATCACCTTATCGATGACAAGTATAGCGTGCATGTGCAAAAAGTGGAAATCAACGTTCCGGTCACTGGCCGCTATGTAAACCGTGTGTATCGGCTAAACTCTACACTATCGTATTCTGAACATCGCCACGGTTTAAAATACATGTACTTTGAACATGTGGTACATACATAGACAGAGCTACACCGGATATAAAACAGGGACGTTTCTAGTTTTGTTGAGTATATATTTGACCTTGTCCTACTTTTATCCTTGGATTACTTACATGTAGTTATTTCCCCTTGGTTAAGGTTTTTAGTCAAGCTTGTATATGGAATACTCCTGGGCCTACAGCAACTTCATCTCCTAGTGATGTACATCAATAACCCCTGACCTATATCTGTCATTGACCTACATTTAACCTTGAATTACTTACTTAATTTCCCTTGGTTAAATTTTTTAGTCAACCTTGGTTAAGGTTTTTATGCAGGCCGCTGCTCCACCTTGTTTGTCAAGCTATGTGTACATCAACAACCCTCGTAGTCAAGCTAAGCTGTTCTCCTACAGCTCTTGTTATAAATGTGTTGTTTTTTTCTGTCTGGTAAATTTTTGTCCGGTCTGGTAAATATTTCAAGTTTACCAGACCGAATGTCCTGTAAAATGTTGGTTTGTAAATAAGCTGACTTAAAAATTAATTAGTTAGAGTCCAGTATGCCAGTAGGGCATACAGTTGTTTCTGTCAAAATGTTCCGGGTTTATACGTGTACAAAGTGTTGTGCGTTGCGTATCCGTGGAGTTTCCGTTAGTTGCGTTTCAAACCGTGTGTCGTCTACGTGTAATACGTTTTCGGCCATGCGTTGCGTTTCCCCACTCTTGCGCATGCGCGAAAGTCGAACAAACCGTGTTCAACGCATTGAGTTTCAAAAGCGTGTAATCCGTGTACAACTGTTGTAAACGTATACAACGGTTGTAAGCGTATACAACTCTAAGGTAAACCGATTAAACGATTTAACGCTTTATTTGACGAACGGTTACACGCATCTACATGTACACAGCACCGTACAGATGAAACCGTGTTATACGTAAAACACGTTTCCACGGGTTTTAACGCATTACACGTTTTGGTATGCCAACCTTGTATCGCGTAGAATGCGCATGCTCTGATCGTTCTTCGTGTGTGTATATATACTTCTAGACTCACTGCAGGGCTTCTAACATTTTCAGTTTTCCGGTTCTGGCCCGATTTTTGAACTCTCAGACCGATTGAGATTTGAAAACTAGTCTAAAAAAAATCGGTCCGGGAAAAATTGCCAGTCGGCTGATATTTCGCTCTAAACCTTGTAAATTTACCGGTTTTGACCACCAAGTAATTTATGACACATATCCGCGGGCCATATCCGTGTTAAACCAGTGTGCAGCTCGCTGTGTATTCAGTTTCTCCAAATATCGATTAATCTTAACACACGCGTGGGACCGGTGTATAGCGGATTAGTGACTGAAATAGACTGGCTTCAGCCTAAAGATAATACGTGAGTTCCAAGACTCGCCATTTCTGATGATGTTAAAATAAAATAAAGAAACCATGCACTGTGTTTATCTGTGTTCGTAATATTTAACCCCAAGTAACTCACACGGACTATCGGCCCGGGCTATTCCATATTAAGTTAGGAACTGTAACATTATGCTGTATTAGGCGTCATTTTTGTGTACATAAAATGTACATAGGAATGCCGCAGATCCTGATGAGCCGGCTCACATGATCTACAATTCTCAAACATTTTGATAAACGACAAGGTACATCTGTCGTGTTAAAAGCGTGACTCATTAGTCATCAGGGATTAGGTATCAATTGAAGTGCTAAATCACACCGCCGATGTACTTTGAACTCGATCTGAGGGTATGTATTCGCGATATTTTAAAAGGGACGAAACAAGGACGCCTCGAAGAGATCGGGGCCGAACAGGTATTTGTGTTAAAACGTGTAACCGTTGTACACGTTTCAACGCTTTCATATAGCTACATGCTTCCAGGTAAAGCGTTGTACACGTTTCAACTCTTTCACCTCGCTACATATGTATACGCCAAAACGTGTTATACGCCTTGAAGCTAAACGTATTACACGCTTTAAAACTAAACGGTTTGACAATGTGTATTACACGTGTACGAACCGTATTATACGTTTAAACAACGTATACGACGCAATGTGTATTACACGTGTACGAACCGTATTATACGTTTAAACAACGTATACAACGCTACAGCAAACCGTTGCGTTCGCGTTGCGTTCGCGTTGAGTTTGCAAGTGTTGTCTACGGTGGAACAAAAACGGAGACTGCACTGTATCCATGTTTTACAAATATAATGTCTCATTTTTTCTTACAAAATTACTCAGTTTCTGATTAATGTTGTTGACAATTGTCTATCCAGTTACTTAGGGGTGAAGTGATGCCAGACAAAAATGGCTTAACCCTTTCATCTATGTACATGTACATGTAGCTGTAATGGACTATTCCCATTCAGATGTCATATGATATTTTCTTTTGTTAAAAAAACAAACTGAAACTATCGTCTAACAATTCAGATCCTGATGAGATGGCTTGTTATAAGCCGGCTGATCTGTAGCATATTTCACCAACATTGCAAAGTATACTTACAGTCGTTTCTGTCAAAATATTCCTGGTTTATACGTGTACAAAGTGTTGTGCGCTGCGTATCCGTGGAGTTTCCATTAGTTGCGTTTCAAACCGTGTGTCGTCTACGTGTAATACGTTTTCGGCCATGCGTTGCATTTCCCCACTCTTGCGCATGCGCGAAAGTCGAACAAACCGTGTTCAACGCATTGAGTTTCAAAAGCGTGTAATCCGTGTACAACGGTTGTAAACGTATACAACGGTTGTAAACAACGCATTGAGTTTCAAAGGCGTGTAATCCGTGCACAACGGTTGTAAACGTATACAACGGTTGTAAACGTATACAACGCTAAAGTAAACCGTTTAAACGATTTAACGCTTTCTTTGACGAACGGTTACACGCTTCTACATGTACACAGCACCGTACAGATGAAACCGTGTTATACGTATAACACGTTTCCACAGGTTTTAACGCATTACACGTTTTGGTATGCCAACCGTGTATCGCGTAGAATGCGCATGCTCAGATCGTTCTTCGTGTGTGTATATATACTTCTGGACCGATTTTTGAACTCTCAGACCGATTGAGATTTGAAAACTAGTCTTAAAAATCGGTCCGAGAAAAATTGCCAGTCGGCTGCTATTTCGCTATAAACCTTGTAAATTTACCGGTTTTGACCACCAAGTAATTTATGACACATATCCGCGGGCCATATCCGTGTTAAACCAGTGTGCAGCTTGCTGTGTATTCAATTTCCCCACATATCGATTTTTCTTAACACACGCGTGGGACAGGTGCATAGCGGATTAGTGACTGAAATAGACTGGCTTCAGCGTAAAGATACGAGAGTTCCTAGACTCGCCAATTCTGATGATGTTAAAATAAAATAAAAAAACCATGCACTGTGTGTATCTGTGTTCGTAATATTTAACCCCAAGTAACTGACACGGACTATCGGCCCGGGCTATTCCATATTAAGTTAGGAACCGTTACATTACGCTGTATTAGGGGTCATTTTTGTGTATATAAAATGTACATGTACGTAGGAATGCCACAGATCCTGATGAGCCGGCTCACGTGATCTACAATTCGCAAACATTTTGATAAATGACAAGGTACATCTGTCATGTTAAAAGCGTTACTCATTAGGCATCAGGGATTAGGGATCCATTGAAGTGCTAAATCACACCGCTGATGTACTTTGAACTCGATCTGAGGGTATGTATTCGCGATATTTTAAAAGGGACGAAACAAGGACGCCTCGAAGCGATCGGGGCCGAACAGGTATTCGTGTTAAAACGTGTAACCGTTGTACACGTTTCAACGCTTTCATATAGCTACACGCTTCCAGGTAAAGCGTTGTACACGTTTCAACTCTTTCACCTCGCTACATATGTATACGCCAAAGCGTGTTATACGCCTTGAAGCTAAACGTATTGCACGCTTTAAAACTAAACGGTTTGACAATGTGTATTACACGTGTACGAACCGTATTATACGTTTAAACAACGTATACAACGCTACAGCAAACCGTTGCGTTCGCGTTGAGTTTGCAAGTGTTGTCTACGGTGGAACAAAAACGGAGACTGCACTGTATCTAGCAAAGTACACTTTGAGGGAGAAATTGTCAATTTAAGGATAAATTTATGAATTTTTATTATACTGAATTTATTACATTATCACAGCCATTTTGGCTGTGATAATGTAATAAATTCAGTATAATAATTCTGCATACTTTCAAGTTAATCATCAAATATATGCAGTTGTTAGTTTTATATGAAATAATGCATTTCTGGAAAAATAAATGATTACTCCCTCAAAGTATACTTTGCTAGAAAAGTATACTTTGTAATGTTGGTGAAATCGGCTACGGGATCTGTTACTAAAGTTTGTTTTTTTATTTTGCCCTTTTTAGTTTTAAAGGGAAAACTGGTACTGCACTCTGCGCCGGCGTAATATGTTCCACGTCGGATTCCTGACAAATTCCCAGTCAGCTATATGCAGAAGATATCATATTGCATAAACACAATTTTGTTTAGTGAAAAATTGCGCCGGTTACTAAACAAAAAATACATAGCAGTACAGTTGAGTGGCAAGTTGTACGGAAACTGGTGCATTTTCCGACATTAAACATTTTTTGCAGCACCAATGGGTACATCCATCAATGTTCCTGGGGGCAGTTTCACTAAACTTCTTACGACTAAAATGTTTGTAAGTGCAAAATTAGGATCATGTGGAAATTTTAATTGATGGATTTACATTTATTGAACATAGGCTGCATATGCATCAGGCCGCCTGATTTCTTGTTGTATATTGCAGATGATACAATGAAGGATGAATTGGCCGGTACAACTGCCATTGTGGTCCTCCTCAAAAACAACAGGCTCTATTGTGTAAGTTCACTGCCCATGCTTGTAGAGCTGTAAACATACCATGACTGCCATTGCTTGACACTGCTCACAGTCGTGTTCAAACGGTGCTCATTCCAGTGCCAAGCCAACACCTACATAATGCATGTGTCTCATGACGTTACTAGAACGCGCCATTACGTCACCAGACCAGTTCATAATTTTTTTAATTTATGCGGCTGCATCACGTGACGTGTACTGTGGCCCGGAATATGTATGTGTAATGGAGCAGATTATCAAAGTACCGAAAGTACTACATAAATGCTCAAATTATGATATTTGCGACGGAAATGTAACAATAACGTTTGACTATGTCCAGCCCTGGGTAAACGTTTGCTGTGCCCCTTGGGAACTGTTTGAACTCGTGGCCTATGGCCTTGATGTTCAAACAGTTCCCTCTTGACACCAATCGTTTACCCACGGCTGGACATGGTCGAACCTTATAATTGTTATTCCCCCCCCCCCCCCTATGTGATAGCAAGGAGTGCATATTGCTTTGCTCTTGACGTTCCATATGTCAAAATATTTGTACAAGTTATTTGATGATGCCATATCTTAATATTACTACAAGGATTACTTTAACATGACCTTGACCATGACAAGGATGTTGAAACACTTAGCTATTGTTATGCCCCCTGCACTTAAATTAGGCTGCTTATTTCTTACTTTGCTCGTTTCCATACGCTAATACGTAATTACGAAAAATCTTTAGCCAATTTCCGCCATACTTCACAGATGCATTACGATCAGGGAATACACCTTGAAAGTGGGGTTGGTTGCACCAAGTTCAAGGTCACCTGCTCTAAAAATATTCTTTTATTCTCACTTTGCTCGTTTCCGCACAATAACTTTATATAATCTTTGGCCAACTTCTACCATTCTTCATGGTGCATTTATATCGATCAATGGAAGACACCTATTAAAAGTGGGGTTCGTCGCGCCAAGTTCAAGGTCACCTATGTTAATATTTTGTTGGCTCATTTCTGCACGATAACTCGACTACTAAGTCCAAGATCAATAATTATTCAGGTTTTCATTGATTATCTAGTGGGAAGATACCTGTTGCAAATGTAGTGCATCGGCCCAAGTTCAAGGTCACGGGGCTAAAAATACTAACAGGCATTCAGCGGACTGATAACCTATTGTCGTATCCTGCATTTGCTAGATATACATATCCGCGCTACAAAACAAATTTAAAAATAATGTTGGTTGAATCATGTTACATGACGTTGTCAATGACATCATGTAACGATCCAATGTAAACGACTCCGCATTATTTTCATAATTCATCATTATCTAGCATAAAACATCACTTGATAAATATAATACCATGCTGGTGTGTTTTTATATCAAGTTTATCAGGCCTGGCTTGAAAACTGTAAGAATTCCTACACGTTTCTTAGCCTGCTTGATAATCTTAATACAGTGAAACCTCTCTAAACCAGACACCCTTGCAACATTTATCTGTTAAAGTATAATCAATTTCACCGACAAATATTTCCAATTGTAACAGGTGTTCATAATGAGGGATCGTAGCTAGTTATCTCTCTTTGCAAATATATTTACAGAAATCCAGTCCTGTGTTGTATTTCAGCGTTTGTTTCTTACTGAATAGCACAAAAATTGTGTTTTGCAAACAGAGTAGACCCAGATCAAACACATGTGCAGTCTGATCTGCGTCTACACTGATTACAATACAATTAATAAGTGTGAAAATATGAATCTGGCAAATAATGCAGTTCCGGATCAGACTGCAGGTATGTAGGATAACCTGGATCAACACTAGTCAAAAACACTTTAATGGCTCTCTTTCATAACAAATTGTGCGACATTCACTCTTTGTATATGCAAATATGTATTCCAATGCTCATACATCGGAATTACAGTGAAACATCTCTAAATTGGACACCCTGGGGACCTCTGGGACCTCCCAGGGTGTCCGGTTTAGAGAGATTCCACTGTATCAAAAGACACTATAGCTGTGTATTCTTTATACTGCTCCAGATAAGGTGCCTATTGGCATATTTTACAAACTTATTTTAGCAGAATACGCACTGATTATCAAAAGCGGGAGTACAAAATACCAATGTTAAAATAATCATTGATTTAGTGAAAATACTGTAATAAAGTTGAAATTTACTTAATAGTTGACCTGCACAGTATTTGCTTTTTGCAGCTCAAATAAGTGAATTTTTTAATATGTTTTATTTATTTTTGTTCCCTATTTAATATTAAAGGAAGAAAATCACTAAATACATTCGTAAAAGTAAAATACACATTGAATTTGAAAGCTGAGGGTATAATACTCTTTAGATACAAAGCTTATCTGGAGCTCTGTTTATAGAATTGGTTGATGCTTCATTTTTATACCTCCTCATCTGACTGAAACCCCAGTAGCCTATTTCATCAACATTGCAAAGTATACTTTAGTAGCAAAGTATACTTTGAGGGAGAAATTTTCAATTTTATGATAAATTTATTAATTTTTATTATACTGAATTTATTACATTATCACAGCCAATTTGGCTGTGATAATGTAATAAATTCAGTATAATAATTCTGCATACTTTTAATCATCAAATATATGCATTTGTTAGTTCTATATGATATAATGCATTTCAGGAAAAATAAATGATTACTCCCTCAAAGTATACTTTGCTAGTAAAGTATACTTTGCAATGTTGATGAAATCGGCTACTGATGCCCCCATTGCAGGGTAACGTCGGGGATTCACGGGCGATAGCGAGCGTTCGTGGCAAGGCCGAGGCATTGTCACATGATCATAAACCATGCAATGAAGCAGAGACGAGACGAATCATATCCGCGGGCGGATGGGTCGAATATAACAGAGTAAACGGTATCTGGTATATTCTATATACAATGTTGAGTATACAGTAAACTCGTTACCTCAAATCTAAATTTCTTGGCCCTAAATGATACTCTTTTGTGTTGATGGGCTGTTAAGCACCATTCCATTCCATTTAAACTACTGATAACGCTAAATTCCTGCTCCCAAGTACATGTTTTCCTATATAATAACTCTTGCTAACTTGCTAATTTTAGTTAACTCAGTATTTTCCTCAGTCCCCTTGACTTTGAGTAAGCGAGTGTAGATTATATTTATACATTATGTCATAGTCCGATAGTAACTAGTATTGAGAAAGTGGCTAAAATGAGGGTGTAGATCCTGATGAACTTATTGGTATCAATCAAAAAAATGTAGATGCCAAAACTCATCAGGAATACACAGCTCTCAAATAATAAGCTAGTAAATAATAATACCGTAATAACCCTAAATATGTGGACACCATTTATTTGGGGAAATATGGTTTCTCTACAACAGTGGGCGTGCCAATATTTAGGGTTAGTATGGCAGTACTGGTTTAATCTGTTGTGTTCAATGTACTTATATTTAATTCTGTGTCTGAAATTGTGGTAAAATGTTATCATGCAAGCTATATTACCCAGCACTTTGATACTTTTAACCCTTTCACCCATAAATAACTGGAATGGACTGTGATATGTTAATTTTCCGGCCAATCCAATCGTCGCAAAATGATTTTCAGACTAGTCCATTTATTAAAAGGGGGTGTGTTTTTTCCTGACAAATCTTAAAATTACTTGCAAAAAGTGCAGATCCTGATGAGATGGCTCGTTACGAGCCGGCTCATCTGGATCTACACCATTTGCAAAAACTGCTATAGAGGTATGTAGTGTTGAAAGGGTTAAAAGTAAATTTCGACACAGATTGCCTGTACCAATGTTTGTTACAGGCAACCTCGCTTTATCGCGAGCTTTAGGGGACTTTGTATTCAAGAAGAATGACAAGAAGAGAGCGGAAGAACAGATTGTCACAGGTGGGTTCTAGTTGACTGTTAAAGGATGGTCTCGGACTCTGGACAACAAAAAAAAAATCCCTGGAAAAATAAGGGAAATTGCTAAAATAACCAAAAATATGGGAATTTTATATTTGTTTTAGCCAGTGATTAAAATGTTAACCCTTAGAATGTGGGACATGTCAATTGTCTTCTGCTGTTGATTATAAGTTCTATTTTTGATCAAATTCTATTTTAACAAATTTGTGATACCTTTACCATTTTACCATGCTACAGAAAACAAACCAGACCACAAATATAGCATATTTAATGAAATGCCAAGACATGTTTTCATTTCGAAGCAAACTGTTCAATAATTGCTGTCTGTTGATGTGTAAACAGTAGTGTGATTTTATTTTACCCAATTAAAATATTGAAATACTCAATTGCTTCAGATATGATGGAGTGAAAATACTCAATTACTAATTCCTTATCTGGAGCCCTGTGGTAGCCTAATGATTTTATGGCTTTGCATGTGCATTCCCTATCCGGTCCATTTACGGCTCGTAAAATTACATTTTTAACAAGTTTAAAGAAAAACAGTCAAGAAACACATTCGTATATATAAATAATGACTTAAAAACATGTCATTTGTTATCACGGTTTAATTTTTAGCCAGGTTTTTTAAAAAAAAATCCAGGCTATTGGATTGGCGAAAGCCGGGCGGGCGGGCGGGCGGGCGGGGCGTCCACAATCAATGTTAAGTTTTCGTGTTTGAGTCCATTTCTTTGTTACTGTACCACCTAGGACCACCAAACTTTCACAACTTCATAATCAAAGGGTGCCCACCACATATCACTATCCAACATGTTACTTTTTTTTTAACTTGACCCATTTTTTCCGCGTAGTCGACTTAGCCATTTTCAATGTTAAGTTTTCGCGTTTACAATGTTAAGTTTTCGTGTTTAAGTCCATTTCTTTGGTACTGTACCACCTAGGACCACCAAACTTTCACAGCTTCATAATCGAGGGGTGCCCACCACATATCACTATCCAACATGTTACTTTTTTTTTAACTTCACCCATTTTTTCCGCGCAGTCGACTTAGCCATTTTCAATGTTAAGTTTTCGCGTTTACAATGTTAAGTTTTCGTGTTTAAGTCCATTTCTTTGGTACTGTACCACCTAGGACCACCAAACTTTCACAGCTTCATAACCAAGGGGTGCCTACCACATACAACTACCAACAACTGTGACCATTTTTTTACCTTCACCTATTATTTCTACGTAATTGACTTACCCATTTTCAACGTTAACTTTTTAACGTACGTCTGGTTAAAGTTTTTTGGTTAAAACTTTTTTGTTGTACTATATCTCTGCAACTGCTTCGCCCATTACCTTGAAACTTCACATGGGTGTTTATCATCATCCATATTTTCATTCTAACCCCCAACCGTGCGGCCCCTGTGCCCAATGTCAAGGTTAAATTACTTTGAATTTTTTTGTTAAAGTTTTTTCAGATTTGTTAAAATGGAGGTCATCGCTAATCCAAGATGGCCGCCGTCTAAAAATAGCATAAATTCAAAAAAATTAAAAAAAATTTAACGTACGTCTGGTTAAATTTTTTTGGTTAAAACTTTTTCGTTATACATCTCTGCAACTGCTTCGCCCATTACCTTGAAACTTCACATTGGTGTTTATCATCGTCCATATTTTCATTCTAACCCCCAACTGTGCGGCCCTGTGATCACTGTCAAGGTCGAATTACTTTGAATTTATTTGTTAAAGTTTTTTCGTGTACTATATCTCTGCAACTGCTTCACCCATTACCTTGATACTTCACATGGGTGTTTATCATCATTGTCGCACCCGCTTGCGGAAAGCGCGATATCGTCGGCATTTTGGCATACGTCCGTCCGTCCGTCCGTCCGTCCATCCGTACGTCCGAGTGTCCGGTTAAATTTTTTTCGTTAAAGTTTTTCCATCTACTATATCTATTTTTTTAGTGTCCATGCCTCGCCCCAAGGCGCGACATGCAGGCCACGGCCATCTAGTCTACAAAAAGTGGGTATAATTACGTTATCCAAGTGTCCATGCTTGGAAAAAACCTGGCCTTCGTGGCTTTGCCTCGTTTCTTGTTTTATGATGAAAAGGGGGTCGTTTCTATTTTTGATAACACTTTCAGGCACGGATGCAGGATTTCGGGTTAGGGGAGAACGGAACTTCTTAATTGGATATTTCACTATATTTTCGAACGAGCTCAGTTCGTTCGTCGACCAGCAGCGCTCGGTATACTGCTAGGGGAGGGGGCATACCTACATCCCATTTCCTGCGTTCTCTGGATTTTTAAGGAACTAAATACTGCGGTTGCTAGCGCTCCCTTGTATTTAATTCCTTAAAAGTCAAATATGTGAACAATAACTTACACGTAGTGAGGGGATACTCTCACAGCTGGTTCTCAGAAACTGTGATATTTTCTGTAAATTACTTCTAAAGCTGACGAAATTTTCAGAGCAAATGCGGAATTCTATTCTGCATTTGCCCTTAACATTTTGTCACCTTTGATGTCATTTATTAAAATATCATAACTTTTGTAAATATTGTTTTTGAGAAAATTCTTTGGTACAAAATCACATGGCTTGTCTCATATCAAACAACTTGAATTTGATCCAAAGTATGTTTGTTGGCTCTTAGTAGTTCAAAGCACAGGTTGAAGTAACGGACCGAGATCTATAAATACATTAAATATGCCTAAAAGCATCAATAAATGAAGAAAAAAATAAATAAAATATTTTCTTTACTCCCTCCATATAGGCCCATATAGCTATATGGAGCTTTTAGGCATATTTAATGTATTTATAGACCTCGGTCCGTTACTTCTACCTGTGGTTCAAAGCCTTCGTTTTTTCCACATATGGAATACTCGGACCTGTGATATAACAAAATGTCCACTGAAAAAATACCATTACCCCACCCACATGGTTTCATACTTTATGCCACGTTTCTAAGTGTAGCATACAGTACGACAGTTGGGTGGGGTAATGGGACTCTTTCAATGGGCATTTTTTTTATGCCGTCACAGGTCCGAGTGCTTTTCACCATTAATGTTGTCACTTCATCTACACCTCTGTTGCACTAGTAATTATAAGTTTGTGTTTTCACATTTTAGCATATCCCGATGTACAGGAACGCGCGTTAACGTCAGATTACGAGTTTATTGTGTTGGCGTGTGACGGTATATGGGATGTTCTCACCAGTCAAGAAGTGGTTGACTTCGTACGAGCACGAATATCTCAGCGAATGGACCCGGAAGTTGTAAGTATTGCTAATATTATGTACATTTAAACCTCTCTAAAAGGGATTGGTTTTATATAATGTTTCAATGCTAGAGGTCGTGAAATACTTTCATCCATCCCACTGTCCTGTTTTGGTATTAAGTCCTTTCACATTTGTAGCTGTGACTGGAGAAAAGGGGCTTATGGGATTTGTGATCAGTGTAGCTCATGATCAAATAGCACGCTCCTGTAGCCTGATAGCAATCTATGTTGCTTCTTAGAAGCATGACAGGTGTTTCATTGATGGAATGGCGAACGGTGCAGATCCTGATCAGACTGTGCGGATGCACAGTCTGATCTGGATCAACACTGTTCGCAAAACTTTATCCTTATGCATACTATATGACTGTATTATAATGTTTATACATGTACTAAAGGAATACCTGGTCATATACTCATTTTGATTATTGCCGGTATGACCAATCAAAATATGCTGTTCTTGGTAAAATACCCCAACTTCTTTAACCCTTACACCCCTAAGTAACTGGCATGGACTAGTTTATGTTAACTTTGGGACTGTTTTGTTATCAGTGGATGAGCCAGAAGGGTCACATTACCACTTGGGGTGGAGGGGGTGGAGGGGGTGGACTATATATGCCACTATTTCTTGAACTTTAAGTGTCCACACCTAGATATTATTTCCACATGATAGCAGTTTGGATTTGGTAGCCAGTGCTCCAGATAAGCTGCGTATTTGCATAAATACCCAATTTAAATGGCCAAAAACTCAATTGAAATCAGAAGTAGCGAGTATCAAAAAGCAATAACAAATTTGTGGTACCTTTATCATGCTACAGAAAACAATAACCAGAAATATAGCATATTTTTCTTATTTTCCATGAAAACACATCTTGGTATTTCATTAGAATTGTCTCTAAGGAGACAATTCTAATGAAATACCAAGACATTTTTTCATTTCGAAGCAAACTATTCAATAATTGCTGTCTGTTGATGTGTAAACAGTAGTGTGATTTTATTTTACCCAATTAAAATATTGAAATACCCAATTGCTTCAGATATGATGGAGTGAACATACTCAATTACTAATTCCTTATCTGGAGCCCTGTGGTAGCCTAATGAGTTTATTGCTTTGCATGTGCATTCCCTATCGGGTCCATTTACGGCTCGTAAAATTACATTTTTAACAAGTTTAAAGAAAAACTGTCAAGAAACACATTTGTATATATAAATAATGACTTAAAATATGTCATTTGTTATTACGGTTTAATTTTTAGCCAGGTATTTTGAAAAAAAATCCAGGCTATTGGATTGGCGAAAGCCGGGCGGGCGGCGGGCGGGCGGCGTCTACAATCAATGTTAAGTTTTCGTGTTTGAGTCCATTTCTTTGTTACTGTACCACCTAGGACCACCAAACTTTCACAGCTTCATAATCAAGGGGTGCCCACCACATATCACTATCCAACATGTTACTTTTTTTTAACTTGACCCATTTTTTCCGCGTAGTCGACTTAGCCATTTTCAATGTTAAGTTTTCGCGTTTACAATGTTAAGTTTTCGTGAATTTTAAGTCCATTTCTTTGGTACTGTACCACCTAGGACCACCAAACTTTCACAGCTTCATAATCAAGGGGTACGCATCACATATCACTATCCAACATGTTACTTTTTTTTTTAACTTCACCCATTTTTTCCGCGCAGTCGACTTAGCCATTTTCAATGTTAAGTTTTCGCGTTTACAATGTTATGTTTTCGTGTTTAAGTCCATTTCTTTGGTACTGTACCACCTAGGACCACCAAACTTTCACAGCTTCATAACCAAGGGGTGCCTACCACATACAACTATCCAACATGTGACCATTTCTTTTTTTACCTTCACCTATTATTTCTACGTAATTGACTTAGCCATTTTCAACGTTAACTTTTTAACGTATGTCTGGTTAGAGTTTTTTGGTTAAAACTTTTTTGTTATACTATATCTCTGCAACTGCTTCGCCCATTACCTTGAAACTTCACATGGGTGTTTATCATCATCCATATTTTCATTCTAACCCCCAACTGTGCGGCCCCTGTGCCCAATGTCAAGGTCAAATTACTTTGAATTTTTTTGTTAAAGTTTTTTTGTGTACTATATCTCTGCAACTGCTTCACCCAATACCTTGATACTTCACATGGGTGTTTATCATCATTGTCGCACCTGCTTGCGGAAAGCGCGATCCTGTGCCCTATGTCAAGTTCAAATTACTTTGAATTTTTTTGTTAAAGTTTTTTCGTGTACTATATCTCTGCAACTGCTTCACCCAATACCTTGATACTTCACATGGGTGTTTATCATCATTGTCACACCTGCTTGCGGAAAGCGCGATATCGTCGGCATTTTGGCATACGTCCGTCCGTTCGTTCGTCCGTGTGTCCGGTTAAAGTTTTTTGGTTAAAGTTTTTCCATCTACTATATCTATTTTTTTAGTGTCCATGCCTCGCCCCAAGGCGCGACATGCAGGCCACGGCCATCTAGTCTACAAAAAGTGGGTATAATTATGTTATCCAAGTGTCTATGCTTGGAAAAAACCTGGCCTTCGTGGCTTTGCCTCGTTTCTTGTTTTATGATGAAAAGGGGGTCGTTTTGTAAAAATAGCTGCCAAAGGTGCAGATCCTCGTTACGGATCTACACCATTTGCAAATATCATGAAAGAGTCCAGTGTTGAAAGGGTTAATAGACAATTTCTGGGGAAATGTCTGGAAATATAACATTGTTAAACGATGTATAATTCCAGCACAAAAATATTTACACAATTCCCTAACATTTGATTGGCTCGTAGCAAGTCTCTGTCCAAAATTTATATTCCAGTAAACTCCCACGCCGAACTACTTTCCGTAACCGTGAGGCGCAGTTAAAATAATTCTTAAGAAAACGGAAAATAAACAAATTTTCTTCATGAATTTATTTCAAATGCTGGAATTATAAGGAATGAATGGCCTTTTTGTTGAATTTATCAGGGATATAAACTTGGAAAAGTCGCGGAAATACTGGACGAGGCCTTCCGGCCTTCGTCCAGTATTCCCGCGACATTTCCAAGTTTATACCCCGATAAATTCTACAAAAATGCCATTCATTCCTATACTGAACGTGTTTGCCGACAGATATGCGAAGAGCTGATGACGAGATGTCTGGCACCTGACTGTCAGATGGGTGGACTCGGCTGTGACAACATGACCGTTGTACTCGTCTGTTTCCTCCATGGACGACCGTACGAGGATCTGATCCGGCGATGTTCGCAGTCCGGTATTGGCGGGCCTGTACCTCACCTCAGTCCGTACGATGTGGAGATGAAATGAGGGTGGGATTGTGTCCGTTTGTGTGTTACAGTTGCCAAGGGCGTTTCCCGGGCAATGTGTTATGGGGACTTGTTCATTTGACGGTGTTATTTGTGGCTGTGACTGGAGTAATGGGATTATGGGTAGTGTAGCGTTCCTGATATTTTAGTGCACTCCTGCAGCAGGGTAAGAACCGACCATGTTCATCGGAAAAAGGCACGGTGTTTCACCAACTGAATGGCGATCAGTGAAGATCCAGATCAGACAGTCGCAAACCGCATAAACCCTATTCCACCAGTCACTGCACAGTCGCCTTAAAGGGATGTTAAAGAAAAAGTGAAATAGCTGTCGCAGACATACTGTTATATAATTTATGATTTTACTTGTTTTGATTTGTGTTAATATGGCACTACACTATTCATCATATACAATCATTATGAAATACAAATTTTGTATTAAACGATATTGCATGAATTTGTCAGTTTTAGAATCTCTATGGGTCTGTCTGTCATTCTTACACATGAAATGTCGTCAAACTTTTAATTTTTCACTATCTTAAACGTTAGTAATTCCTCTAATGACACAGTGTCTTAACATTAAATGCAAATTAAACTTTTAAACATCTTTTGGAAAAGGTTTTCACGTAGGTTTGTCTTTCCACAACTTTGTATACTTTACTATTAAGCTACATATGGCTTTTATATTCATTTCCAGAAAAATTTCCATTGTGAACAGGCAAAAATTGGTCAATTGAAAGAATATTGTTGAATGTTTGTAAATGGTTAGCACATTTACTGGAACATTGTTTATGTAAGCATAAAATTTTACACTGTACGTAAATTCATAATGGAAACGCCCATTCATCGTATTGCGTTTACATCCCAGTACTTTACATTAGCACCACGTGACATCACGCGGTTGTTGATTCGTTAAAGTTTGGTTGACATCATTGATGTACATCATCGTTGTCAATAACGTCTCGCTATTGACTGGTAATGTTGCTGTTCCATGTATTTCGACAAAATAACGTAAAACACTTGAGTTTAACGCTATTTACATTTTTGAAACTATTAGAATATGCAATGTAAATATAAGTAATAAAACCATGGTCTGTTGCGTTTACTGTCGTACGAAAGACATTCGGTCTGTTTAAAGTTTGCATGTGAAACAGACCAAATATTGTTCTTACTACAGTAAACGCAACAGCCCATGGTTTTATTCCTTAAATATATGTATTGCAGAACCATAATACATTGTCATATATATATGTTTAATTATTGGAAAATAATTATTACATCTAAATCTTAAAACCTTTATGAAACCTTGTGTCCATGATACCATATATACATTACATATAACATTATTACCTACATATTATATTCTATAATTCCAGTGAACACAGCCTGAATATTAACTTAACTCGTTGTGTCGTGGCAAGACATCACTTTTACTCCAGTTGCTACACAGTATTACCTGAGAATCCAGGAATTTTATCCCACTATATTCGAAGTATAAATAGTACAAAAATGCTTTTGCCTATTTTTCTTAACCTTAAAACTATGTTATGACCACCATTTGAACCGTCTCGATGGCCTAAAAATTCACTTATTTTAGCTGCAAAAAGCTTTTTGCAGCCAAACTATTTAAAATGTTCAACTATTCCAGTATTTTCCAGTACTCACTTTGAAAATCAATGTGTATTTTCACATTGCTGTGAGTATTTTGTACTCCCACTTTTGATAATCAATGCGTATTCTGCTAAAATAAGTATAAAATGCGCCAATACGCACCTTATCTGGAGCTCTGCTGTGAGAAAGACCTGGGACATGTACGGACTGTGCTACATAGAATCCGAGGTTACATGTGAAATATTGGCGCGCCACTGAACTGGCTTTATTGAGTTGCTGATCTGGGGGCCGTTTCACTAAACTTCGTCCGGGGCAGGATCAACTGATCCTGAGAATAGTGCTGCAGTAGCCATTGCTTGTCGTAAAAGGCGACTAAACTGGCTTAACGATTGGGTTCATACTTTCCGGAACCCACTATACCGGATTTGGCCCTCATGTACATTTTTGGCTTTCTTGTATGTGAGAGTTGAGTCAGGCTATGCCCCATATATAAAAGTAAGATTAGCGCTAATCCTATTACTTTTAGGGGATGGGATAAATGATGCTGGTGTGGCGAGGGCCTGGCACCAGATCAGGTTGTTCTAATTTCAGGACTGAATATATATTTTGATTGTAAATATTGAGTTCTGAAGTTGGGATTTACCCCCCTCGGACAGGTGGATACGGGACACGACCCCGTTGACCCGTCTGCGTGTAGACTCCCTGAGGCTTGTACCTCTATGTCAGAAAAGCGGACGTTAAACCCCATTCACTCACTCACTCACTTCACTAAACTTCGTACGACTAAAATGTTCGTAAGTGCAAAATTATGATAGTCTGTAAATTTCACATTAAAATGTGTTCTTGTAAACAATTGTTGGATTTACATTTATTGAGCATAGGCTGCATATGCAGCCTATGCTCAATAAATGTAAATCCATCAATTGAAATTTACAGACGATCCTAAATTTGCACTTACGAACATTTTAGTCGTAAGAAGTTTAGTGAAACGGGCCCCTGTGTTGTGGTTGGTCAGGCACTACTCACTCATGCATTGAAGAAATGTTCTGTGCGTCTTTTACTGGAGAGTTGAATCCGGTTGTACATCTTATAAAAGTAGTAAGATTAGTACTAATCGTATTACTTTAGGGAGTGGGGCTAAGTGATTCTGGTATGGTGTGGAACTGGCACCAGATTAGGTTATTCTAATTTCACGGCTGAATATATATATATATATATATACTTTTTGTAAATATTCAGTTCTGATTTTGGGATCTGGTGTGGTGTGGAACTGGCACCAGATTATGTTTTATTCTAATTTCAGGGCTGAATATATATATTTCTGTATATATACACCCCCCTCCCACCCTCTTACCCCCTGCAGGTGAACTATGGGATTCAACCCCGTTCACCTGGCCTAAAATGACCGTAGCTGTTGACAGGCCGTTAAACACCATTAATAATCATTCTTTGTGTAATGACAAATCACTAATTGTGAAAATAGTGTGGTGCGTCCAAATGCCATACCATTATTCTGAGTTATTTATTGTTAGTAATAGTATTATGCAGCTAGTCATACGTATGTGACTGTGACTGGAGAAATCAGGCCTCAACAAATTCTCAATTTTCCACTCATCCAGGATTCAAATAGTGCAATCCTAGTTAATGCTGCATTGTTCCTTCAAATTACTACTCGTCCAGATCCAAAGTTCACACGCCAGTACGAGCGGACAACCAGATTTGTTGAGGCCTGAGAATCGGGGCTTATGACATTTGTAACCAGTCACTCTCTCTGCTCTCATAGACCATAAGCCCGATTTCTGTAGTCACCAGTGTAGAAAGACCTTCTTGTGCCGTCGCCACCAAAGATCTCTCGCATGTAGTGGATGTATGATGTTATTATGACGAGGTTCTCTGGTTTCGATTCAGACTAGTCTGGGTCTATGCTGTACATTACACAGTGTGCATGCTGAGTTGATGTTGAGGATTATAAACTTTTCTGAGCATGTCCTCAACAATTTGAACTCGAATCAGGTAATTTGATTGCTCGAGGCTGAGCCGAGCTCAACCTCGACCAATCAAATTACCTGATTTTGAGCATGGGACCGGAGTATGTACTTGGGATGTTTAGTAAGCACAGGCGCTGATGTTGGTTTGCATGGTATGGTTTGTGTGTTAGTGTGTACTGTGTTTTGTATTCATCCATTTCTCAAGTTCTAAGAGCATATCACAATACCGGTAAATGTGACTATTTTTGTTTTCAAAAAACTTCAGGGCCCGTTCTTATAAAAAATTTCAGGGCTCGTTTTATATAAATATTTTATATATTAATTTTGGGTTTCTCCGTACATTTATACAAGTAGCTATTGACAGGTCGTTAAACACCATTAAATAAAGAAATAAATCAATATAAAATGTACTGACCGTGTTCTCCAACGTGACATCACAAGGTTTGATTGGCTGAGACTGAGCACAGCTCATGCTCAACCAATTGAACATCCTTTGACATCAAACATCATTATTGAGCACGAGAATGGAGTACATGCTCATGTGCAGGCCCTGATCTTAGCCAGCTACATGAACACTGAAGCCCGTCATTCAGTCCCCATACCCAACGTAAAGCATATAAAATTTAATTCAATTTTGTAATGGGTTTTAATTTGCCATCCAGCAAGCAATTTGGATACATGGGAAGCCTACTCCATTGCTCTAATATAGTCATACAGTATATCTCTTTCTTTTAACTCTTTGCGTGCTAGCGGCGAAAATATCCACCAAACGAATTAGGAGTGTATGTTTTATTTCTCTCTGTAAATATGTCTTGAAATTTCATTAGAATTGAGTCCTCCGGACTCAATCCTAATGAAATTCCAAGACATATTCATGATATTTACGGGGAGAAATACAGGAAAATATGATGAATTTTGTGTCCGCTAGTTTTGAACTATTTATAGCCCACAAGTTTCCCAGCATGCAAAGAGTTAACTATAAAAATGGTGTAGCAATTTCTCCTGAGTAACTTGTGAAAAGGATTTATATACAACATGAATTTAAGTTGTCTCGTAAAGTAGATGAGCTGCTTACCTTTCCATTTGAAGTGAATTAGTATCCCCTTGCCGATAGACCAGAGGGGATATAGAGTTAGTCCATGTACGTACGTTAGTAACGCCTTTAATTTTTCAATAGCTCATGAACCTCTTCATCGATTTGGATAGTATTTGGCCACAATATGTGTTTAGGGATGGTGTTTTGTTTTGCATACGACCCACATCCGAGGTCACAGAGGACTTCTGTTCACCTTATTTCTAAGGCAAATGTGTTTAATATTTTTTTGTTTTTTTTTTATTATGAAGGCTGCCAGCAAGGGGATTAGCTTAGTGATAACGATGCCCTTTTTCCAGCTTCTGGAGGGCTTTTCACTAAACTTTGTACGACTAAAGTCCAACATTATGATAGTCTGTAAATTGCACATTAACAATGTTTTCTTGTAAACAATTAATGGATTTACATTTATTGAGCATAGGCTGCATATGCAGCCTATGCTCAATAAATGTAAACCCATCAATTGAAATTTACAGACGATCCTAAATTTGCACTTACAAACATTTTAATTGTACGAAGTTTAGTGAAACGGGGCCCTGGTGAATGGATACTCTCAACATTTATAAATGTCAGATTTGGAGATTTGAGATAGGAAGGTCTGTTGTCTCCATACACGGGAATGGTAAACATACATGTACCCTACCGCCTACGCTAACCTTGCCAATATTTCTCAAGTCCTTTATGTCAAAGTACTTGAATATTGTGCTTGATTTACTGAGCCTGAGCTGTGCTTGAAATCAATCAGCTTGTTTGGCTAAGCCTGATCTGTGCTAGAAATCAAGCAGCCTGAGATGTACTTGAAAGCAGCTTGTGACTGAGCCTGAGCTGTTCTATAAAATCAAGCAGCCTTGAGCTTGTGCTTGAAATCATCAGCTGTTTGACTGAGCCTGACCTCTTGAAAAATCAGCTTGTTTGACTGAGCCTGAGTTGTGCTAGAAATCAAGCAGCATGAGCTGTGCTTGAAATCAGGCAGCTTGATTGACTGAGCCTGAGCTGTGCTACAGCTCAGGCTCAGACAATCAAACTGCTTGACTGCGAGTTGGCATTGTCAATACATGTTCAGGAACGTTGGTAACCGGGGCAAGATTAACGCAGGCGGCCGTGTAGCTGCAACTGTATTATAGACCATATTGCCACAATGTTTACTGGTGACACGAATTGTGTGTAGTTAGATTGATATTTGTAGCTGTGACTGGAGAAATGGGGCTCATGGGATTTGTCACCAGTGTAGCTGCTGTAGCCTACTGACGATATATATTGCTGATTAGCAACATTACAGGTGTTCCATTGATGCACAGGCCACATTGCTCCAGTCACAGCCTATTGTTACCTTGTGTTTTGTTGATGTTATTATGATCATTCATGTGCATTAGTATTATGTCTACCGGTTTATGCCGAGGGGTATATACCGAAGTTTTCGCCATTCCATTCGGACGTCCATAACAAAACTAAATATTTGTATGCCCCCGGCCTCGGTAAGGTAACTAGGTGTTGTTCACATGTGACTAGGTCGGGTGATAGCCTCCACTTAAAGAAATATTTTCTTTATAATTACAATGCCAGTTGAACACTAAAACTCCACTTTCAATCT
The DNA here is from genome assembly GCA_029237695.1 of Conchocele bisecta. Lineage (NCBI taxonomy): Eukaryota > Metazoa > Mollusca > Bivalvia > Lucinida > Thyasiridae > Conchocele > Conchocele bisecta. Next base: position 8,966,357 of record CM055274.1, on the reverse strand, counting down.
TCTCGTCCTTGAGAGCCAGGTTTTGAATCTAATGTATTGCAAATCAAATTTTGTTGGTATAGCATACCATGTTAACATGTTGAATAAAATCATACACCCATGTTTAATAATAAACTTTCAATTTGCATGCTCAGCTTGATCAGATGAAAATTCCAGTAGTCGATTTCATCAAAATTGCAAAGTAGACTTATCTTGCTAAGTATAGTTTGAGGGAGTAATCATTTATTTTTCCCGAAATGCATTATTTTATATAGAACGACTGCATCTACTTGATGATTAAAAGTATGCAGAATTATTATATTGAATTTTTACACTATCACAGCCAAAATGGCTGTGATAGTGTAATAAATTCAGTATAATAAAAATTAATAAATTTATCCTTAAATTGAAAATTTCTCCCTCAAAGTGTACTTGGCAAGATAAGTATACTTTGCAATGTTGATGAGATAGGCTACAGATATTTCAGACTTCCAATAAACGTTTGTGTAATGCTTGCTTACTTAATTCATTTCCCATTCTTAACCCGTCGTACTGTTCTTTCCTCCACCAAATGTTACTGATTTGTGCAATTCCATAAAATGGTATGTCCAAAACATTTCCAAAACATACCAATTTCTTCATTTTCATTTTAGACAAGCCATGTGATTTTGTGCCTAAGAAGATTGCGATTTCACAAAAACTTTTCATAAAATGAGCAAAAGTTGATAAAATTCTCAGAGCTAATGCGGAATAGAAATGTCACGTTTCAACGTCATTTACAAAAAAAAAACATCAGTTTACAGTGTATGTAAATATATTTCATGAAAAATTGCACATTTTCTTAAGTACAAAATCACATGGCTTGCCTCATTTGTGCATACATCACATTTTGGGCTCGCTCTGGATTTGTGTACCTTATATTTAATTAACACATTAATTTCTACATTTAAAATGTTCAATTAAATACTATATACAGAGGGACCACTCTAAGGGAGTCCTCATGGTGTCTGGTTTACAGATGTTCCACTGTAATTCTGATATGTCGCTGTCACTGGAGACATAAGGCTTATTGCAACCTGTGTAGCTCCTGATCAAATAACACTGTTGTTGTCTAATAACGGTCTAGATTTCTTGTTTGAAGCATGACGGGTGTTTCATTGATAGTATGGCAAACAGTGCAGATCCTGATCAGACTGTGCAGATGCACAGGCTGATCAGGGTCTGCACTGATCACTAAACCCATAAGCCCCATTTCTCCAGGTACAGCCAAATATATAACTCCCCACAATGCTGATGAAGTATGTGCTAAATGCAGTCGTGAACAGGCCTTAATGTTAAATGCAAATTACAGTGAAAACATGAAAATTAACAAGAAAAAGTATACGTTCCAGTTAGTGGGTGGCAGGTGGGAGCATGCGATTGGTAATTTAACGATCGGGATTCGTCCTTACCGGAATCCTGACTGGAGACCTGTAGCCGATTTCACCAACATTGCAAAGTATACTTATCTAGCAAAGTATACTTTGAGGCAGTAATCATTTAATTTTCCTGAAATGCATTATTTCATATAGGACTAACGACTGCATATATTTGATGATCAAAGGTATGCAGGATTGTTATACTGAATTTATTACATTATCACAGCCAAAATGGCTGTGATAATGTAATAAATTCAGTATAATAAAAATTGAAAATTTCTCCCTCTAAGTATACTTTGCTAGAAAAGTATACTTTGCAATGTTGGTGAAATAGGCTACAGGTTTGGCTCTCAGGTACATCTTTGGCATTCTTGTATTTGAGAGTTGACTCTGGTTATACCCCTTATATGAGTAATATGAGTATTCCTAATCCTATTACCTTTAGGGAAAGGGGCCAAGTGACTTTGGTGACCTGGCCCTAGGTCAGGTTATTCTAATTTCAGGGCTGAATATATTTTTTCTTCATGTAAATATTCCGTTCTGATTTTGAGATTTTCCCCCACCCCCACCCCCCCCCCCCCACCAGGTTTTACTGTACTATATGAGACAAGTCATGTAATGTTGTACCTCAGAAGATGTGCGATGTCTCGTGAACAATATTTACAAAATATACAATATTTTCCATAATTAACATCGAAAGTTGCAGATAGAAATACACATTTGCTATGAACATTTTGTAAATTTGACATGTCATTTACTAAAATATATCACAGCTTTTGTAAATTTTACATGAAAAAATCTTCTGGAGTACAAAATCACATGGTTTGTCTCACATACCTAGTACATTTGTAGGCCAGATTTTCAAAAATTGCTGGTATGAAATAAAGTACAAAAGTCCTGCCACCTTCATGTACATGTAGAAATAACTGGCTGGTATGTGTAGTCCGGGTAGTCGTTGCTAATAATTAGGTAACTAGGTAATTAATGCACTTTTAAGCACCGTTTTGTCCATGTGTTAGCATTTTGTCACTTTTGGTTGCTGAGCAACATTTTATTTTTTGTTCTGTGTATGTGATCTCATTTGTGGCTGTGACTAGAGAAATTGGGTTTATGGGCTTTGTGACCAGTGTAGATCCAGATCAGCCTGTGCATTTGCACAGTCTGATCTGGATCTGCACTGTTTGCCAGTCTATCAATGCAACGCCCGTCATGCTTATAATAAGCCATATAGGACATTATCAGGCTACAGGGGTTTGCTATTTGATCAGGAGCTACACTGGTTGCTTATCACATAAGCCCCATTTCTCCAGTCACAGCCACATTTCATAATTTTAACTACATGTAAAGTAATAGTACCGTATCTGCAATGTCCCCCGCTAGTGTATATAGCAGTAGTATTTGACTCAATCCTTGCTGCAGGTAGGCCAGATATTTTGACGGTATATACGTAAAGGACATCTGTCTATTGTGCCTTCCACGTGCCTATCTCTGTCCATAGCCTTACAATACTACCTCCTTACAGCGTTAATTTGTTGAAGGTTCCCAAACGAAACGAATAAAAACCTATGGAAAAACAGTGAAAATGATCATTTTGTATGCTATGCATAGAAAACGATTATTGTTTTGTTTTTTTTGTATGTGAGAACGACATTTTCGTTTAAATACCTGGCTTTCAACTCTTTAAACACCTGTCGTTCCTTTCAATGCATCGTTTTGACATCTGTTTCATTGTTTTTAATTAGAAAATGATGTTTTTGTTGGTTTAAACGTGACACGTTTAAACCAACAAAAACATTGTTTTCTAATTATAAAAATGACGTTGGTTTCAAAACGATGTGTAAACAATAGGCAATCTTCGTTGTGGAACCAGGAACAAATTCGGACTGTAGTAGAAACTCAACATTCCATTTATTTGCCCGAGGGTATAACGTAAATAAACCGTGTGTCTCCACTAGCGAAGATAATTGTGCTTTAGTCCTTTCAACCCATAATATGCGACACTGGCTTTTACATGGTTATTTTTACATTCCATTCATGAGGAATGTAGATTTATGAATTGAACAATACTAACAAGTGCTGCGGATCCTGATGAGATGGCTCTTTATTTAATAGTTACAGATCTCTTACTTATTGTTTACACTGCCCATTCGCGAAGCTCTGCCACTAAACGTGATTTTTAATCGCTATACTAGTATGTGATTGGCGGTGTGACACGTAGTGAGTGCATGTGTGGGCGGTAATATGCTTTGTGTCATGTGAACTGATGGCAGCAACGCGTACAATCGGCTCTAAATATAGCGGCTGAACATTTAATGATTAATTTAATAGATATTGGCAAAATGTTGTTCTTTCATTGGTCGAGAAAGTAGGGTAAACAATAAGAGCCGGTATTTGGAATGTTCCCCCATCTACAAATGATATATGGGATTCGACCCAGTTAACCTAGCCGAAAATGACCTTAGCTGTTAATAACACCATGAAATAAATAAATATACTTCAACCCTTAGACCGCTATCTTAATTTTTTGTTCTCTGCTGTTTATTTTCTATTTTCCATTTTTATCATCAAAAACATGCTTTGACAGCACTTTAGAATAATTAACAAAATGCTGTCAAAACCTGTTTTTATTGAGAAATAAGGCAAGATATAAAAGCAACAGCAGACAACAATTGTTGAGATTAGGGTTAAGAAGCCGGCTCATCTACATCTATAGTGTTTGCTATATTGTTGGTATTATGCCCTGAAGGGTTGAAAGGGTTAAAACAGAAAATAATTTTGGTCTCGTCAACCAAACGTTGGTGTGAATATGGTGTTTTCTGCAGTATTTGCCAATTTTATGGTCGTTGTTTCCATGTAAATTGGCATATTTCTCACTCCTGACAGATGTGGTGGTTGGTTGGGATCCTGAACGGAGACTTGGTTTTGCCCTCAAGTACCGTATGTCTTTGGCAATTTTGTATGTGAGAGTTGAATCTGGTTATACCCCTTATAAGAGGGTGGCAGGTGGGGGCATGCGATGGGTAATTTAACGATCGGCGTTCATCCTTACCGGAATTCCGACTAGAGACCTGGTTTGGCCCTCACATATGTCTTTGGCATTTTGTATGCGACAGTTGAATCTGGTTATACCCCTTATGTGAGTATTACGATTATTCGTAATCTTATTTTAGGGGAAGTGGCCAGGTGACTTTGGTTTGGTTTGGTTTGGTTTGGTATGGACCTGGCACCAGGGCAGGTTATTCTAATTTCAGGGCTGAATATATTTTTTCACGATGTTAATATTCCGTTCTGATTTTGGGATTATCCCCCCAATGCAGCAGGTTAAAACGGTATTGAACCCATTTTCCTGGCCTTACATGACCTTAGCTGTTGATAGGCCGTTAAACACCAATAAACAAACAAACAATATACCCCTTATAACAGTAATCCTACCAGTATTACTTTTAGGGGAAGGGCCAAGTGACTTTGGTGTCGTATGGACCTGGCATCAGGTCAGGTTATTCTAATTTCAGGTCTGAATATATATTTATTTCCATGTAAAATATTGCATTCTGATTTTGGGATTTTCTCCCCAATGCAGCAGGTTACATGCGGGATCAAACCCGTTGGCCCGACTTTAAATGACCTTAGCTGTTGAACACCAATAAATCAAATCAAATCAATACGTTCTGATTTTGGCATTTACCCGCCAATGACTGGGAATACAATTGAGCAACTATGTTTGTGCAGCATCTGGATATACATGTTTTGTCAATACCACTCGCTATATAGGCCTGTGGTGTTGAAAGGGTTAGCTGAATTAGATTTTCTTATCTTCTGTTTATGTTTCTTCTCCATTTTCCTCATCAGAACATGGTATGACAACACTTTAGAATCATTTCCAATGGAAATGATTCTAAAGTGCTGTCAAACCATGTATTTATTGAGAACGAATGCAAATTATTAAACCGTTTTGGTTCCCGCCTTTTAATGGATAATATAAATAATTGCCTTCCTCACTACCCCTAATCCATCTGGAAAACAAATGGTCGTGTAACGTCAAGTACAAAACAATACTCCGAAGAAACTTAGCATTCTTTTGTCTATTTGCGGCTTTGTCAGGAGAAATGGGGCTTATGGGATTTGTGACCAGTGTAGCTTCGGATCAAATAGCACACTCCAGTAGCCTGTCAACAATCTATATTGCTTGTTAGAAACATGACAGGCGTTTTGTTGACGGAATGGTGAACAGTGCAGATCCAGATCAGACTGTGTGGATGCACAGGCTGATCTGGATCTACACTGGTGCAGAACCCATAAGACCCATTCCTCCAGTCACAGCCACATTTAGAAGCATGCGTTGGTTTGTGTTTTCCAGCACACCAATCATTCGTTCATGCGACCAATGGATCTGATTGTCAACATTTGTCGAGATACCGATACACAAACAAATATTGCATGGCGAATGTCACTCGGATGCCGTTGTGCAGGGATAATGTTGTCCTGTGGAGATCAGACATAAATAGCTGGTTCAGTTTGAATATTTTGCCTATATGGAGCGATGAATGTAGTTAAATGCTAGCTTCAGTATTTATTTATTTAACCCATCTCATGCCAATTACATTTGGAATAATTGGAAATAATACACGAGTGTGGGTCAGCTTCCGCGTAAGCAACGAGTGAGCGTAGCAAACGAGTTGCTTGCACGGACGACGACAGACACGAGTGTATTATTTCCGCTATTCAGACATGTACGATGGAATATCCTATTTATTACACTTCCATGGGGGATATATATGCACATTCATTCTAGTTTTTAGATTATAATCAATGAAGCGTGATGTGCGCATGAATAATTATACAATGACGTATTTTCCCGCGTTTTGACGTTGCATTGTGTGACGTCAAATGTGACGTCATGTAAACTTTTTGAAATCCAAATTACGCAGCTGTTTCTTTGAGCCAGATATATTTTAGTGCATGTTTGGAATGTGTTCAATCACATTAACATTCTAGATTAGTCGAGACCCTTTCCAAATTTTCAAATAACTTTATTTTGACTGTAATAAAAATTAAACGTTTTGCATGGTAGCACGTGGTTTCCAAGAAAACAGGCGCGCAATTATGGGTGTTCTCTTCACGGTGTATTATTTGTAAAGAGTTGATTACGGGTTTTCTCTCACAGCGAAACCAGTGCAAATAATTTGCAAGAGTGTAATAAATGTACGTACAATTCCTTCCAGTATAACTACTATACATCAGTGATGTACTGTGAAAGCTACGTAAACTGGGGGCCGTTTCACTAAACTTTGTACAACTAAAATGTTCATAAGTGCAAACTTATGATAGTCTGTAAATTTCACATTAACAATGTTTTCTTGTAAACGATTATTGGATTTACATTTATTGAGCATAGGCTGCATATGCAGCCTATGCTCAATAAATGTATATCCATCAATTGAAATTTCTAGACGATCATAAATTTGCACTTACGAACATTTTAGTCGTACAAAGTTTAGTGAAACGGCCCCCTGGACACTTGGAGAACATCTGTATGTTTATTGTGTTGGATTTCACCGTTGGTTGTCTATGATTGCAAAGGAAACATTGGAGCTTTTGCTCATATGATTAAAATACAGTGGAGCATCTCTAAAAACGTTTCGAATTTGAATTTCTCTATAAGTCTTCATCTTTTACTGGGGCCAAGTGACTTTGGTGTGGTATGGACCTGGCACCATGTCAGAGTATTCTAATTTCAGGGCTGAATTTATTTTTTTTTCGATGTAAATATTCTGTTTGGTTTATGGGATTTTTCCCCCAATTCAGCAGGTTAAATAGGGGATCGAACACGTTGGCCCGGTCGTAATTGACCTAAGCTGTTGATAGGCTGTTAAACACCAATAAATCAAATCATATTTTACTGAGAAAAAAAGCTTTCAATATATTTTGTGAGATCCAAGCATGTGTTACGTTGTTAAACATTAATAAATGAAGTAAATCCATTGTTCTCATTTACCAGGTATATGTATATGTATACAGAGGAGTACTTTCTATGGAGTGATCTGGGGGCCGTTTCACTAAACTTTGTACGACTAAAATGTTCGTAAGTACAAATTTAAGATCGTCTGTAGATTTCAATTTATGGATTTACATTTATTGAGCATAGGCTGCATATGCAGCCTATGCTCAATAAATGTAAAACCAATAATTATTTACAAGAAAACACAGTGTTAATGTTAACTATCATAATTTTGCACTTACGAACATTTTAGTCGTACGAAGTTTAGTGAAACGGCCCCCTATTGTATTGTATGTAGCACTTTAGCTTTGTCATTCCCAGCTGTATATATTATCCTCATGTGCTAATGTAGTCCAATACTACAGGACTGGCAAATTAATATAATTCTTCTCGGGCATGTTTCACTAAACTTTGTGGAAATTTTGTAAATGGAAAATTAAAATTTACTGCTCTGTAACGGCGGTGGCGGAATTAAGAAAATTGTCATCGGATATGCATGAATTCTCATTCATCATTAACTCTTTGCATGCTGGGAAACTTGTGGGCTATAAATAGTTCAAAACTAGTGGACAAAAATTCATCATATTTTCTTGTATTTCTCCACGTAAATATCATGAATATGTCTTGGAATTTCATTAGAATTGAGTCCTGAGGACTCGATTCTAATGAAATTTCAAGACATTTACAAAGATAAATATAACATATACTCGTAATTTGTTTGGCGGATATTTTCGCCGCTAGCATGCTAAGAGTTAAGATACACTCCCATCCTCGCCTTAAACCCTTTCAACTCTATCATCATATTTGCAAACAGTGTAGATCCAAATGAGCCAGCTCGTACATGTAACGAGCCGTCTCATCTGGGGACTGTTTCACTAAACTTCATACGACTAAAATGTTCGTAAGTGCAAAATTATGATAGTCTGTAAATTTCCCATTAACAGTGTTTTCTTGAAAACAATTATTGGATTTACATTTATTGCAGCCTATGCTCAATAAATATAAATCCATCAATTGAAATCTCCAACGATCCTAAATCTGGACTTGCGAACATTTTAGTCGTAAGAAGTTTAGTGAAACGGGGCCCCTGGATCTGTACCATTTACACCTGTTTTCTTATTTCTGAAAACAATTCCCCTTTCTGATAAATGGGAGTGTACGTTTCAGTTACTCAGGGGTGAAAGGGTTATGGTTTTGTATCTTAATGGCGAGCCTTACTGGGATTAATAGTTGGGGCCCAGGGGGTCGTTTCACTAAACTTCTTACGACTAAAATGTTCGTAAGCGCAAATTTAGAATCGTCTGCACATTTCAATTGATGGATTTAAATTTATTGAGCATAGGCTGCATATGCAGCCTATGCTCAATAAATGTAAATCCAACAATTATTTACAAGAAAACATTATTAATGTGAAATTTACAGACTATCATAATTTTGCACTTACGAACATTTTAGTCGTAGGAAGTTTAGTGAAACAGCCCCCAGTGATCCAGTGTAGTAAGGATGCCTGGCACTAGATCAGGATATTGTATTCCAGTACTGAATGTGGTTATTGTGTAATTTCAGTGCTGAAGTGGAAGATTATACATTTGTGTCTTTGACTGCAGAAATGTGGTTTATGGGATTTATGACCTGTGTAGCTCCTGATCAAATAGCCCACTCCTGTAGCCTGATAATGATATATAGTACTTGTAAGAAGCATGATGGATGTTTAATTGATGGACTGACAAAACAGTGTAGATCCTGATCAGATTGTGCGGATGCACATGCTGATCTGGATCTACACTGGTCGCAAAACCAGATTCAGGATATATCCTGAAATCTGAGGTTCCTGATAATTGCCGAAAAATACTAACTTTTCAACATAGGAAGCACAATGTTTAAGCATTTGTGGGTGTAAAAAACATATTTGTTTAGCCATTTTCAGAATTTGGTATTTGGAACTGTTCCCACCCCTGCAAAACCCATAAGCCACATTTCTCCAGTCACAGTCACATTTATGAAACCATGAAGTGAATCACATTCAAGCATATATCCCTTGTAGTAAGAGTGCCTGGCAGCAGATCAGGACATTGCTGTCCGTCCTGGACGTTTTTATTTCGTAATTTCTGCTGAAGCGGAAAATTATTCATTTAACACGTTTAATATGTTTAGGAAACCATGAAAGAAAGTCATAAAAATCTAACGTTTGTACAATCTTTGATAAAACACAAAGTTCAGTGATACAAGCTCACAGACAGTAAGTGCCCACTCCTGCTTAGTATATAGAACATTAGCCATTTATGGCCGTGACTGGAGAAATCGGGTTTATGGGATTTGTGACCAGTGTAGCATATGAGATTTTGCCTTGTTAACACAACCTGAAATGACCGTAGCCGTTGACGGGCCGTTAAACACCATTAAAATAAAAAGAGCTGAAGATCATATACCACACTCCGGTAGACCAGGGGTGCGTTTCACTAAACTTTGTACAACTAAAATGTTCGTAAGTGTAAATTTAGGATCGTCTGTAAATTTCAATTGATGGATTTACATTTATTGAGCATAGGCTGCATATGCAGCCTATGCTCAATAAATGTAAATCCAATAATTGTTTACAAGAAAACATTGTTAATGTGAAATTTACAGACTATCATAATTTTTCACTTACAAACCTTTTAGTCGTAAGAAGTTTAGTGAAACGGCCCCCTGAAATACTATTCTATGTTTCTGGGTAGACTGATAACAATCTAGATTGCTCGTTAGAATCATGACGGGTGTTTCATTGATGGAATGGCGACCAGTGCAGATGCTGATCAGACTGTGTGTATGCACAGGCTGATCTGGATCTACACTGGTCGCAAAACCCATAAGTCCCATTTCTCCAGTCACAACCGGATTTATGTTTCTCATGCCTTTTATGACTTGGGTTACTGTTGACCTGTATAATATATCAATGGCAGTTTTCATTCTCTTTACCCTTACAATGCTGAATTAATTTGTCGTCTGCTGAATATTTTTCATTTTTCTCATAAACAAAACTTGGTTTGGCAGCACTTTGCCAAACCATGTTTTTACTGAGAGAAAAGACAAAATATGAATTAACAGCAGACGACTATTTTCGGTTCCCGCATTCTAAGGGTTAAAGCCAACTGTTCACACCTAATGTATTGGAATGGACTCTTCCTTAATAAGCACCATAAACTTGATAAAGACTAGCCCTACAGTCATGCATCACTGACCAAATATGTGCCAATCAAAGGTAGGAGAAACAGAAGGTAACCAACCCAATGCATTAAGGATGCCTGGCACCAAATCAGGACAGTGTCGATTCAGTGTTGAAATTTATTTTAACCATTTCAACCCTAGATAACAGGGATGGACTGTGATATGTTAATTTTATGATTAATCCAATCAAAGTGGCATAAAATGATTTTCAAACTAGTCCATTTATAAGAAGGGGGTGTGTTTTTTTACTCTAAAAAACATGAAAACTGCTTGCAAAAAGTGCAGATTTTGATGAGACGGCTCGTTACGAGCCGGCTCATCTGGATCTACACTGTTTGCAAACATGGTTAAAGAGGTCTGTAGTGTTGAAATGGTTTATATTAGTCCAGTGTTTGCCCCATTCTGCTATATTCCCGTCTACAACCTTGCTGTTGAACAGACGTAAAGCCCCAATCAATCAAGCTAGATTTGTTATACTTTGTAAGTGGCAACCAGTGTCGACTAGCACAGGTGTCTGTAGCTACAATGATTTTGTGGGTGGTTGGTCGAGCGAACGCGACCGTAAATTAACGGTGGGGGTTCCTCCTTATAGGAATCACGATTTGCCTGGTTCGGTCCTCGGTTACGTTTTTATATTTGACTCTTTTGTTACCTGGGAGTTGAATTTGGTTATTGCCCATTGTAAAAGTAGTAAGATTATTACTGATCCTACTACTGTTGGGAGGGGGCCCAAGTGATTCTGGTGTGACAAGGACCTGGCATCAGATCAGGATTATTCTGATTTCAGGGCTGAATATATAGTTTTTTTATTGTAAATATTCAGTTCTGATTTTACAAAAAAAAAACAAGCAAACAAACCGATATATTTTGACATCTATGGGAGGTATTGTAGTGAGGTAGCCATTTTGTTTCTAATGTGTGTGAAGTCTTCAAAGGGTCGACACTGGTTGTAAAATGGTGGCGTTTTCGAGTCACTGGTTTTATTAGTTGCGAAGGTAACTCTTGCAATCCACTCCCATACCGTCCGTAGCTAGCGGTACGGGAGTAATTGCACGAGTTACCGTTCGCAACTATGGTTTTATTATTACATGTAAAATGTCTATTAGTGGCTATTAGTGGCCTGTACATATTAGCAGTTATTATAGTATTAGTGTTGTATATAGAAAGTTTTAAAAAATGGAATGATACACAATGTTTGTTGACTTTGTAAAATTTAGGTGTTTGTGTACAATAATACAGTTCTATTTTTGTAGTAGCCTGTGACAGTGATATGATGGTCATACGTACATGTAGTAAGGTAGTGATGTACTATCGCGTGAGTTATTATATACTAAATGGAGTTAGTCACACTACCTCTCGACCTATCACATAAGGTGGGTGGTAGGTGGGAGCATGCAATGGGTAATTTAACGATCAGGGTTCATCCTTACCGGAACCCCGACTGGAGACCTGGTTTGGCCCTCACATACGTCTTTGGCATTTTGTATGCGACAGTTGAATCTGGTTATACCCCTTATAAGAGTAATCCTACCGGTATTACTTTTAAATAGGGGAAGGGGCCAAGTGACTTTGGTGCCGTATGGACCTGGCACCAGGTCAGGTTATTCTAATTTCAGGGCTCAATATGTTGTATCTCGATGTAAATATTCCGTTCTGATTTTGGGATTTTCCCACCAATGCAGCAGGTTAAAACGGGATCGAACCTGTTTGCCAGGCCTTACATGACCTTAGCTGTTGATAGGCCGTTAAACACCAATAAACAAACAAACCTATCACATAAGCGTGTTCTATATTCGAGTTCTATCAAGCATAGTGGTGAACAAATGAATGATCTTCGTTTTGTCACCGTGATACTATTAAATATATTTTATTTTATCAGTATACCTTCGATGACAAATTTGATAAAAATATGTTTGACCAATATAGCCCCAGATCAGCTTGTATATAGACTGTGAATACTACTATCATATTTTTATTAGGCTGTTTACAGTGATTTGTATACATGTAGCTGATATGAGTCAAACAGGTCAGATGTGCTGATTTTACAATAATTAACCCTTATAATTTTTCTCATAAAGAAACATGGTTCAACAGCACATTAGATTCTAAAATGCTGTTAAACCATGTTTTTTATTGTGAAAGAAGAGTAAGTATAAAACAGAAGCAGACGGCAATTTTCATTTCGCGCATTCAACACATTTCATTGTCACAGACTACCAATGCTAGTTGCATGTACTAATATTCTAATGTTTGAGGGTTGTTTATAAAGCAAGTGAACCATCATTGAACATGGCCTAGTTACAGTTTATACATGGGATACAAAAAAATGTCTGCGGTTCTTGTTTATTGTTTTGCCTTCGTTCTAATTTAAAAAATGGTTTGGTCGCACTTTAGAATCATTTCCATTGGAGATGATTCTGAATTGTTGCAGGGATGCCCGTGGCCTTTGGAATATGGACTTGAATACGGGAGGTTGCGAGTTAAATCCTCAACCTAGGCGTGAAAAATACTTACATGGTACATGTATTTCCATCCTACTGATCCGTCTGTCCGACTTTAATCTGTGGTCCCGGCTCTATATAGCTGTGGTTGTGACGTTAAAGGTACATGCCCACTCAGTAGGCCACATGTCGGGTTATAATATAGGGAGACGGCTAGTTTTGTATATTCTATAGATATGACATTTTCTGGTAAAATATACATTCATTCATATTACCCCACGTTTTGATTGGCATTATTATACATTTTACAGTGGGTGGCAGGTGGGAGCACGCGATGGGTAATTTAACGATCGGGGTTCATCCTTACCGGAATCCCGACTGGAGACCTGGTTTGGCCCTCACATACGTTTTGGCATTTTGTATGTGACAGTTGAATCTGGTTATACCCCTTATGTGAGTATTACGATTATTCGTAATCCTATTGTAACTCACATTACCATTTATTCTTCCGATATATATTTATATATTTTTTAATGTGCAATGATCATACTTTATAATATGTCGAAAATATTATTTTTTCAGGTGACGCATTTAATTACATGTAGTATAAATAATTAAAAAATATCGTGCCTCATTTGCATATGAAAATAGCCTGATACCACCGCTAAATGATTATATCTGTATAGCAGGCATTTTTCATTTTTAGAATTGGTGGAATAGAGACACAATTATACACTTATTTAATTCCTATAAAGAACAGCTTGTGTCTTCTGGGTGGGGATGGTACATTTACTGAGTGGGCATTGAAGCCCATTCACTTTCACTTTCTAAAGTGCTGGCAAACTATGTTTTTCTTTGTAACAATGGTAATTAAAAATAAACAGCAAACGACAAAATTGAATTCATCATTGTACAGGTTAATGATCATGTGAGTGGTTTCATTTATATGCATTGAACAAAGGAATACAATACACTATAGTATAGTGTACCATCAGGATCTACACTGGAAAATACCGCAAATTGTAAACTGTTTTATAGGCAGCCCACATGTCACTGTATACACATGATGATTTAATGTAATTGTGATATTTCTTGCCATTGGGAATTTGACAAAAATTAAATGTTTTACCAAAATATGATACAGCTGTTCTTTTTGCAAACTCAACAGTGGAATATGCGAAGGGTAATTTATTGATGGAATCCCAATATCCCTGGATATTCACTACTGGAATCCCAATATCCCTGGATTGGCCAATGGATTGGCCAATCCAGGGATCTTGGAATTCCAAATATGGAACGTTTTTAGCTTTTTGTATGTGAGAGTTGAATGCAGGGTGGCAGGTGCGAGTATGTGATGGGTAATTCAACAATTAGGATTCTTCTTTACCGGAATACTGACCAGAGACCTGGTTTGGCCCTCATGTACGTCTTTAGCTTTCTTGTTTGTGAGAGTTGAATCTGATTATACATCTTATATGAGTAATATGATTATTTGTAATCCTATTTTAGGGGAAGGGGCCAAGTGACTTTGGTGTGGTATGGAACTGGCACCAGGTTAAACACCAATAACAAACTTAGTATAAGAGTAGTAAGATTAGTACTAATCATATTACGTGTAATGGCTGAAGCCAAGTGAGGTGTGATGATGACCTGGCTCTAGATGAGGTTATTCTAATTGTTCTAGTTGCGATGGTAACTCTTGCAATCTACTCCCGTATCCTCCATTGCTAGCTACGGATGGTACGGGAGTAACTGCAAGTTACCGTTCGCAACTAGGGGTTGTCCTATTTTTTTCGAGCTCTTCCAAATGCACTTTCCTGTGTTTTACATCATTTAAATTCAGACTCCAACTGGAGGTAAACTGTGATCTATGTAAACTCCGTGGCTGAACGGGGGGGTTGCAACCCCAGAACCCCCCTCCAGATCCGCCCCTGCATCGGTATAGGCGAAATGCGAAATACGAAATACGGGATTCACCCCATTGATACGGCCTTGACAAACGCCATTATCACATGTTTGCTACCGAAATGTAACACGGCTTACTGTAACATGGCGTACGGAAGTTGGAACACACATTTACAACAAGTATTCAAACAAACATGATAAAGATCCAGCCTTTAATAGACAGCAAAATATATTGTATATAAATTATAATTATTGAAGCATATATATATTCATATAAATACAAGTATATAAACTAGAAAATTGCTGGTAAAACAAAATGCCACTGCTTGCTTGTCAAGTCATACAAAATCTCGTGATCTTGAGAGAAACCCATATGAAGTGGCAAGTAAGATGTCGTGAATGTCAGATATGTGGCTGTGACTGGAGAAATGGGGCTTATGGGATTTGGACCAGTGTAGCTGGTCGCAAAACCCATAAGCCCCATTTCTTAAGTCACAGCCACATTTTCAGTATTCAAATTAACGATTAACTATTGCATCATTATCACTAAGCTAATCCCCTCGCTGGCAGCCTTGATAATAAGTTTTTTTAATTAACATTTTTGCCTTACAAACAAGGTGAACAAAAGTCCTCAGTGACCTTGACATTAGGCGGTCGGACGTGGGTCGTATGGAAGACAAACCACCATCTCTAGATAACATTGTGGCCAAATATTATCAAAACTGGTGAAGTGGTTCATAAGTTATTCAAAAATGAAAGTTGTTATTAACGCACGAAGGCACGAGTACGTGCGTACATGGACTAACACTATATCCCCTTGCCTATCGGCGAGAGGATAGTAAATAAACAAGAATTCCGCCACGGAAGTGCTGTCATGTCTGCCGAGGCATTTGACCATAACATGGGCATGTGCTAAAGTAAGTACCACAAAAACCGTCTGAGAAGTGCATGCTTAAGACACGAAAAAGGTCATGGTTGAAGGTCAAAAAGGTCATGTTAATGGCGGCATGAGTGTGTTCCAAATGCTTACATGTATCGCGTGTTCCAAATGCTTACAACATGAAAAAGGTCATGGTTGAAGGTCAAAAAGGTCATGTTAATGGCAACATGAGTGTGTTCCAAATGCTTACATGTATCGCATGTTCAAATATTGAAGCAATCCATCAAGTAATATTAATGTTAAACGATGATGAAGAAACTTGCACAAAATGTTTGACACAAAAACTGGCTTAGTGTTTCCGCAAAAAATGTGAAGGTACAAAAGGTCAAGGTCATGTTAATAGGGGCATGAGTGTGTTCCAAATGCTCACATCTATCAAGTGTCCAAATATTGAAGCAATCTGTCGAGTAATATTAAAGTATATCATAATGAAGAAACTTGTACAAACATTTTGACGCAAAAAATTGGCTAAGTGTTTCCGCAAACATGTGAAGATAAAAAAGGTCAAAGTCATGTTAGTGGCGGCATGAGGGTGTTCCAAATTATCACATGTATCAAGTGTCCAAATATTGAAGCAATTTGTTAAGTAATATTAAAGTTATATCATGATGAAGAAACTTTTACAAAACTTTTGATGCAAAACTATGGCTAAGCGTTTGCGCAAAACATTTGAAGGCAAAAAAGGTCAACTTCACAAGGTCATGTTAATGACGGTGTGAGTGTATTCCAAATGCTCACATGTATCAAGTGTCCAAATATTGAAGCAATCCGTCGATTAATATTAAAGTTATACCATGATGACGAAACTCGTACAAACTTTTAAACATTTCGGACGACAACGGAAAAAGCGGCGACTATAGTCGCGCCTTCTGCTAAAGCAGGCGCGACAAAAATTGCTCAATAAACAATTTACTGTTAGCACTGTACCATGACCACATTCAACGTGTGTCTTGTATTGTTTGATATCATGTGTATAGGCATGTGAAGCATGGCAAAGGTGGTTTAGATCGTAGTCAAGTTATCACATGGAAACCAAAATTGGCTAATGACAAGAGGATTGACCGACAGATGGACACACAAATGGACAGGGTAAACACTATATGCCACTGACCACTTATCGTCAAGGTGGCATAACAATGACACGACAAGACAAATATTTGGATTAAATAATAAACAAGGGTATCGTTATCACTAAGCTAATCCCCTCGCTGGCAGCCTTGAGAATAAAACAAGGATATCGTTGTCACTGAGCTAATCCCCTCGCTGGCAGCCTTGAGAATAAAACAAGGATATCGTTATCACTGAGCTAATCCCCTCGCTGGCAACCTTGATAATAAAATAGAACGCAAGTCCTCAGCAAGAACCTTGGCCTCGAGTGTTGAGATGTTGGATGCATGTGCAACAAAGCATCATCCATAGACACAGACTGTGGCTAAATCTACTACAGTGAAACCTCTCTAAACCGGACACCAAGATAATCTATGTGATCTCATTTTGAGAGGTTTCTTGATAACGCATCTCGGATAATAATGCATGTTCATGATTGCAAAAGATATAAGTATGTCCCAGAATGGTTATATGTCATATTTACAGTGGAACGTCTCCCAGGGTGTCCGGTTTAGAGAGGCTTCACTATAGTATTAAAATTGATGAGGTTAAACAGTTATTGAGCAACTAAAACACATTTGCCTTGCAACTTGAAAACAAGGTGAACAATTCCTCAGTGACCTTAACCTTGGGTGTTCAGATGTGGTGTTTATGAGAAACAAAGCATCATCCATAGACACACATTGTGACTGAATATCAAAATCAGTGCAGTGGTTCAAGTTATTAAGACATGAAAGGTGTTATACGCACATACGTACATATGTTACTGTTTTTATGTAGGTACATGGACTATCGCTACATCCCATTCTGCATAGAGGTGACATGATAATAAATATAGATGTGATTTGAGAAATGGAGCTTTAATATGGGTTTTGCGACCAGTGTAGATCCTGATCAGCCTGTGCATTCGCACAGTCTGATCAGGATCTGCACCTGTTCGCCATTCCAACAATGAAACACCCTTCTAACAGTCGATACATATTGCCATCAGGCTACAGGAGTGTGCTACTTGATCAGGAGCTACACTTGTCACAAATCCCATAAGTCCCATTTCTTCAGTCACAACCACAAACAATGCAGGTCTCAGACTGGCAGACATCATTGTAATAACAAAGCCTACCTCTTCACATGTCTGGTGGAATACCAGTAGCCTATTTCACCAAACTTTAAAATGTGTCTGTCGATGTTATTTGCGCTCGTTTAAGACCGTTTAAAAACGCGATTAAAGGAAATTGCAAAGTACATGTATACTTATCTAGCAAAGTGTACTTTGACCGAGTAATTGTTTTCTTCCCAAAATGCATTTCATATAGAACTGACGACTGCATATACATGTACATGTATTTGATGATTAAAAGTATGCAGAATTGTTATACTGAATGTATTACACTATCACAGCCAAAATAAAATGTCTGTGATAATGTAATACAGTCAGTATAATAAAAAGTAATAAATTTATCCTTAAATTGAAAATTTCTCCCTCAAAGCGTACATATCAAGATATATACTTTGCAATTTTGGTGAAATAGGCTACAGTTTTCAAACCACTAAGGCAGTTTCTACTTTGACTCTCACTAGAGCACAAGAAACTATATGGATATTCTTAACCTTTTCTGTCCACTTTCCAAACAATAACCAATAATGTCAGGCCAATGACGATGACACCTTTCGATCAGGAGGATACAATTACAATATTTATTATATACCTACCCATGAAATACATAGTTATACGATGTAAATAAAAGTCATATGTTCTCATCGATGAAATAAACACTTCCGGTGAAAATATGACTACTTCCGCTATCTATATTCATAACGCGCATCTGCAGTGCCGGACAGCAAATAGGCTGCAAACACACATTCATTACCGTATACAGTCTAAAAAAAATGCTAATTTCCATGGAGCGGTATATAATAAATAGAATATTCATATTTTTGCAACAAATATGACATATATGTTCATCTCGTGGTGTGAAATGTCCATATTTCACAAGTGCCTAACCCGTGGTGTGAAATGTCCATATTTCACAAGTGCCTAATGGCACTTGTGAAATATGGACATTTCACACCACTGGATGAACATATATGTCATATTTGTTGCAAAAATATGAATATCACTTATATATCTCGTGGTGTGAAATGTCCATATTTCACAAGTGCCTAACGGTACTTGTGAAATATGGACATTTCACACCACTGGATGAACATATATGTCATATTTGTTGCAAAAATATGAATATCCTCTATGTATTATGAGAATTTCAAGAAAAACTAGACATTATGTTTGTAAAACATGGATATGCCTCCGTGGCATACTGGACTCTATCTAACTGGAGAAACTCTTGCAAACTTTTTGACGTAAATGTACACGGACGGACGTACGGAACCTCAAGAGCAATGCAATATGCCCCCCATTGCTATCGTCACATAGGTGGCATGAAGAAATCAATATTTGTTCTCGAAAATATATATTGTTACCACTCATTTGAACTGTCTTGACGAGACAGTTCAAATGAGTGGTAACAACATATACTTATATGGAGAAATAAAAAAAAATCAATCAGATATAATCTTGACAAAAATATTCTATCATTAGACTGCGTGCAACATATATTGTGTTCTGTAGTTATTTTTATAAGTGGCTTCTTTTTCAACAAGAACATGTTTTGTAAGAAGAAGAGGATCATCTATGGACGTTAGTCTTATGCGCTGACAAAACATGTGTTTATTCACAAAAACGTAATAAAAACAGCCGACAACAAAATTGCATTCAGAATTGTAACGGTAAACATTTCTGATGAAGTTCCCTTCAGTAGTTTCTGATACATGACTGATACCTAGAGCCCAAGGAAAATGATATGTATACGTGACAAATAGAACTTGAACGTCCAGCCTGTGTCGACAACACAAGCTCTTCATTATCAGCTAACAAGCTGTACACAAGAATACACTCCGACTGCGAACAAATCGCTGTGTAAGACATTGGTGCCGAGACAATACACCATAGTTAATCTGGATTTAAAACTACTGTCTGTTCCACGTTTTGCTGCCGACAAACTTTTGGCTATTTAACATACATGTATTATATCTAAAAAATATTTAAATTTAAGTACTTTTTCATTAATAACAAAAAGGTCGCCCACCCCAAAAAAGATTATTTGATGAAATTCCAAACAAAAAATTTTGGAATTTGACTCCAAAACCTGGCGAGATAGTTTGGAAATGATATAAATAAGAAAATAAAAGTTAGTTTTTGAAAATTGGCCCACAATTAAAAAATTATTTTAAAAAATCTATTTTTAGCCCCCATGTTAAATTCCCATAGGAAAATTCCAGAATTTCATTGAAGAATTATTTTTGGGGAGGGTGAATTTTTAGTTATTGATGAAAAAGTACAAATTGTATCCAAATATATCGTTACTGCAATAAGCCAGCACAGCCATGGTAACCCTAAAATTGGGGCACTTAGTTGTCGGAAAGCAGGGGCCAGTTTCACTAAACTTCGAACAATAAAAATGTTCTTACAAACATTAACGTGTTTCTCTAATGCTACCAGTTTGTACCTATGGGTTCGTGTCATTAAATATAGCACACCCACAAACGATTTTCCAAAATCGGCTGTTAGAACAAATGTTATTGTGTATTTCAATTTTACACTCACGAAGTCGTACGAAGTTCAGTGAAACGGCCCCCAGATACTTATACATTGTATGTTTTTCCTAGAATAAGTTGTGTCTGGATATTTATGGTCATTTCGGTACACTGTCCGACAAGTGTCTGCCTTTGACCTGCAATTGCCCTTTTCTCATCCAAGAATTATTTTTGCCGACATCTGTGGCTGCAATTGGAGAATTGGGACTGATGGGCTTTGCGACCAGTGTAGACCCTGATCAGCCTGTGCATCCGCAGTCTGATCAGGATCTGCACTGTTCGCCATTCCATCAATGAAACACCTGTCATTGTTCTAACAAGCAATATAGATCGCATCAGGTATACATACAGGACTGTGCTTTTCGATCAGGACACTGGTCACAAATCCCATATGCCTCATTTCTCAAGGCAGAGCCACATTTCTGTCATACGTCTAGCTTTGACCTCCCCGTCTACACATGAGCACACCTACACGAGACAGGTTTGTACACTGTCCATCATTAACTTCACAGCCTCTGGCTTCTTCAGGACCCTGGGTACCTTATATTGGTTGGGTGAGCCTGTCGTATTCTGCACCATAAACTCCTTGAGTCGTGTAAACGTCCCTGGCTTTACGATGTGAACCTTCATCGGGCCGATGCTGTTTTTCCTACGGAATGACGAGTAGACGTACGACAATGCTCGTAAGTCGTCATCAATCTGAAAACCAGAGTAATGTATACATATGTGGCTGTGGCTGGAGAAATGGGGCTTATGGTATTTGTGACCAATGTAGCTCCTGATTAAATAGCACACTCCTGTAGTATGATAATTATCTATATTGCCTGTTAGAAGCATGATGGATGTTTCATTTACGGAATGGCAAACAGTGCAGATCCTGATCAGACTGTGCGGTTGCACAGGCTGATCAGGATCTACGATGGTTGCAAAACCCATAAGCCTCATTTCTCCAGTCACAGCCACATAGTTGATATGCAATCCAGCATTTTCTTTGCTGTCGACTAGCAATAGGGACCATACAACAATTGTAGATACTGAAACATTTCCAAATTCATATTGGATTAGTAACTGGCGCAATAATTTACTAGACAAAATTGTGTTTATTCAGCATTTTCGGCAAGTAGCTGAATGGAACTTTTTCGGGAATCCAGCTCCATGGTTCATACGGAACAAAATTCAAGGATTTTTCAAGGATCTTTTGTAGCTTTGCAAGGAGTATTTCGGTATAAAAAAATCATAGTTTTTCAAACTTATCTGCAGTTACGTAGAATGCAGAAACTATTCCAAATTTGCCGCTATTGTTTCTGTTACTGGTATCTCCGAGCTTATTTTTGCAGTCGCACCACGTAAATGAACTCCAGATGCATATTTGTTTCGCATCACCCCAGCTGAAACTGGTAAATTTTATTAAAATAAAATATTTTAGCGACAATTTAAAACAAGCACACATTATGCAAATTTAACGAGTTTTTTTCCAGGATTTAAGGACTTTTTAAACACAAAAAAAAACACCAGTACCAAATTCCAGGAGTTTTCAAGAACCCAACCCAAATTCAAGGAGTGTGCAAGGTCTGTGTTAACAGAACCATGGGCTCCTATTTCGATGCGACACATTTTAAACTGGCGTAGAGTGAAGCACCAGTGGATATACAGTGGAACCTCTCTAAACCGGATATGAAGAAAACTTCCATTTTCTTATTCTGCTCGGTTTCTCGGACATTTATCTCAGATGACAATGCCTGTTCAGCACACAACTAGAGCTCAGAATGATTTTTGATGCCTAAGGTGAGATTTGAACCCACAACCTCCAGATTGGCAGTCAAGTATTCTACACCTGTACAGTTTAGAAATTAGATACAGTGGAACCTGGTAGGTCACAGGGTGTCCGGTTTAGAGAGGTTCCACGGTACCTAAGTTTTTAGTACAAGATGCCAGACAATGACAGCTATCGAAGAGACAAAATACTTACTGGAATCTTAACTTGATCTGTTTCTGCCTGCTCCAACTCCACAAACACATGATAGCACGGTCCTGACGATCCCTTCCCTGTCAATTGGAAAGTTTAACGAAATCCATGGCAGGGTTTCGAACCACAGGTAACGGGAAAAATCAAATGATATCAAATTATATATTTATAGAATGATAGATTAGATTATTTTTCCCACACCTGTGGTTTGGACCCCGACAGTGGAATCCCAGTTGTGAGGTGTGATATGTCTCAGGTAGGGCTTGTAGAATCCCAGTCGTGAGGTGAGATATGTCTCAGGTAGGGCTTGTGGAATCCCAGTCGTGAGGTGTGATATGTCTCAGGTAGGGCTTGTGGAATCCCAGTCGTGAGGTGTGATATGTCTCAGGTAGGGCTTGTGGAATCCCAGTCGTGAGGTGTGATATGTCTCAGGTAGGGCTTGTGGAATCCCAGTCGTGAGGTGTGATATGTCTCAGGTAGGGCTTGTGGAATCCCAGTCGTGAGGTGTAATATGTCTCAGGTAGGGCTTGTGGAATCCCAGTCAAGAGATGTGATATGTCTCAGGTAGGGCTTGTGGAATCCCGTCGTGAGGTGCGATATATCTCAGGTAGGGCTTGTGGAATCGCAGTTGTGAGGTGTGATACGTCTCAGGTAGGGCTTGTGGAATCCCAGTCGTGAGGTGTGATATGTCTCAGGTAGGGCTTGTGGAATCCCAGTCAAGAGATGCGATATGTCTCAGGTAGGGCTTGTGGAATCCCAGTCATGAGGTGAGATGTCTCAGGTAGGGCTTGTGGAATCACAGTCATGATGTGTGGTACGTCTCAGGTAGGGCTTATGGAATCCCAGTCATGAGGTGCGATATGTCTCAGGTAGGGCTTGTGGAATCCCAGTTGTGAGGTGTGATGTCTCAGGTAGGGCTTGTGGAATCCCAGTTGTGAGGTGTGATATGTCTCAGGTAGGGCTTGTGGAATCCCAGTCATGAGGTGCGATATGTCTCAGGTAGGGCTTGTGGAATCCCAGTCATGAGGTGCGATACGTTTCAGGTAGGGCTTGTGGAATCCCAGTCATGATGTTTGATATGTCTCAGGTAGGACTTGTGGAATCCCAGTCATGAGGTGTGATATGTCTCAGGTAGGGCTTGTGGAATCCCGTCGTGAGGTGTGATATGTCTCAGGTAGGGCTTGTGGAATCCCAGTCATGAGGTGCGATATGTCTCAGGTAGGGCTTGTGGAATCCCGTCGTGAGGTGTGATATGTCTCAGGTAGGGCTTGTGGAATCCCAGTCATGAGGTGCGATATGTCTCAGGTAGGGCTTGTGGAATCCCAGTCATGTGTGATATGTCTCAGGTAGGGCTTGTGGAATCCCAGTCATGATGTGCGATATGTCTCAGGTAGGGCTTGTGGAATCCCAGTTGTGAGGTGTGATGTCTCGGTTAGGGCTTGTGGAATCCCGTCGTGAGGTGTGATATATCTCAGGTAGGGCTTGTGGAATCCCAGTCATGAAGTGAGATATGTCTCAGGTAGGGCTTGTGAAATCCCAGTCGTGAGGTGCGATCTAGGTAGGGTTGTGGATCCCAGTCGTGAGTACGTATGGTCTAGGTAGGGCTTGTGAATCCCATTGTGATGCTGTTTCAGGTAGGGCTTGTGGAATCCCATCCCGGAGGTGCGATAGTCAGGTGCTTGTGGAATCCCAGTCGTGAGGTGTGATATGTCTCAGGTAGGGCTTGTGGAATCACAGTCGTGAGGTGCGATATGTCTCAGGTAGGGCTTGTGGAATCCCAGTCATGAGGTGCGCCCATATTTCTCCTGAAAGACTAATTTATAATAAATGTTTTGTTATTGGAACAGCTGCCTTACCAAAGAACAAACACGGACTTGTTTGTTTCAGTTTCACAAGGTGATACACTACTATCACTATATGCTTTTCAACGAAAAAAATATTAAAAAATTCCTGGATGACTATTTTATAATCGATCATTCTTATAATTGGTTTACAAAACTAAAATTTAGAGTAATTTCCATTATAACAAGTTCTAGCGCACCCACAACATGAAATCTGTAGAAATTGTCAGTTTGACATCAATTTGATTAATAGTGTTTTGTTGTTTATTTAATGGTAAAAAAACACAATGTGAGATCAATATTTAAACCAGATGGCCGTGGCCCGCATGTCGAGTCCGCCGAGGCATTGGTTGGTATTTTTAAAAACTTTAACACAGATTTCGGACGGACGGTCGCACGGACGTTCCTACAAATGGATACTTGTTGGGTTTTTACTGTATAACAAGTACCCAACACTAACCCTAACCCTACCCAAGAAGATCCCTAAAAAGCTTGCCCAACGCACAGATGGACGGACGGATGCACGGACGAACTTACATTTCGGACCTTAGGGGGTACTTGCTATATAAAAGATCAAAGGAAATACCCTGTAAGACACAATAGGCTTACGGGGTACAGATTAAGTTCCATTGTGTTCTAACCCTAACCCATTGTCTTAGACCACGCCCCCTACCCCATAAGTACCCTAATGTGAGCCCGGACGGACGCAGACACCCGGACGTCATTGTGATCACTATATCTCGCTTTCTGCAAGCGGGCTCGACAAAAAACGATTCCAACATTGGGAATGCCCTAGAAATAGTAAATAAAATGATTTTCAATGAGCTAAATATAAGATTGGTTGATAGTGTGATTGTATATGGTGTGTGCGAAAGGTTGGTAGTGACTGTCAGACCAGGAATTGATTTCACCCAAATTGCAAAGTATACTTTATCTAAGATCACTTTGAGGGAGAAATTTTCAATTTATGGTTAAATTTATTAATTTTTATTTTCTGAATTTATTACATTATCACAGACAATTTGGCTGTGATAATGTAATAAATTCAGTATAATAATTCAGTATAATAAATATAATTATGCAGTCGTTAGTTCTATATGAAATAATGCATTTTGGGAAAAATAAATGATTACTCCCTCAAAGTATACTTAGCTAGATAAGTATGGTTAGCAATTTTGGTGAAATCGGCTACAGGAATAGCTCCGGCAGCTGTGATCACACACACCACTGGCTTTCACCCACGTGATTAACAAGTATGTCCGGGAAATACCTTGCGACTCCTTGTCGACCATGAGACTCTCTGTACAGCAATAGTCGGCCATTTTCAGCCCGGACTTCTGTGTGGCGCGACACAATGCCTGATAGAACAAGTTCTCTGATGTCTTCTCACCGCGGATATTCAGGAACTGGCCCTGTCTGAATGAAGCTCGTCAACTTTACGGCTAGCACCAATAATTATAAATAAAGGATCTTACATGAGTGATGATTTATTATGACATCTATTAAACAAATTTACTGATTTCATAAGAAACGAGGCTATTAAATCAACACAAATGTTAGATTCTATTTATTGTATAAGCATGTCACCATACATTGAAGCTGTACTGGTCACCAAACGTGTTTTCTGAAACAAGCTAATTTGCATACCGTATTTATTACGCTAGGGTAATATGATTTTATTACACTATGTCAGTGGGTGGCAGGTGGGAGCACGCGATGGGTAATTTAACGATCGAGGTTCATCCTTACCGGAATCCCGACTGGAGACCTGCTTTGACCCTCACATACGTCTTGTGACAGTTGAATCTGGTTATACCCCTTATGTGAGTATTACGATATTCGTAATCCTATTTTAGGGGAAGGGGCGAAGTGACTTTGGTGTGGTATGGACCTGGCACCAGGTCAGGTTATTCTAATTTCAGGGCTGAATATATTTGTTCTCGATGTAAATATTCCGTTCTGATTTTGGGATTTTCCCCCCAATGCAGCAGGTTAAAATGGGATCGAACCCATTTGCCCGGCCTTACATGACCTTAGCTGTTGATAGGCCGTTAAACACTAATAAACAAACAAACAATACACTGTGTCAATACACTGCGAGCACCCATTGTATGCAATAATATAGGAATGAATGGCCTTTTTGTGGAATTTATCGGGGTATAAACTTGGAATAGTCGCGGGAATACTGGACGAAGGCCGGAAGGCCTCGTCCAGTATTCCCGCGACTTTTCCAAGTTTATATCCCCCGATAAATTCAACAAAAAGGCCATTCATTCCTTATAATTCCAGCATTTGAAATAAATTCATCGAGAAAATGTGTTTATTTTCCGTTTTCTTAAGAATTATTTGAACTGCGACTCACTGTTACGGAAAATAGTTCGGCATGGGAGTTAACTGGGATATAAATTTTGGACAGACTTGCTACGGGCCAATCAAATGTTAGGGAATTGTGTAAATATTTGTGTGCTGGAATTATTAGCTTATAATGAATAGTATCCAATGATTTAACTGATTTAACTCAACACATTCCAAGTACATGTTTACGAGTATTAAAATTGAAGAGGTAAGTGGAAGAAGGGGGTTAACTCCCTCATGGAATTAGTCTATTTCCACTAATCCCTTCCATTTCAAACTACTTGGACTCTACCGTAATAACCCTAACTATTCAAACAAAATTATTCTGGGAATTCAAATGGATATACAAATCTAGTTTCCCATAACAAAAAGTTTCCCAAATGCTTAGGGTTAGTAGGGTTATACTGGTTAATCACAATAACATTATATTTGGATACAATTTGTTTTGGGAAACCCCTATTTTATAGGGGTTTCCCAAAACAAATTGTGTCTGAATATTTAGGGTTATTACGGTATTTTTCAATTCAATTTCACTGAAAGAACATGTTTCAATCATCTACACAAGACACCATGTTTCTCATAACAAACATGATAAATAAGAAAATATTTGTTATGTTTTCGTTGTTAAATGCTTCAGGTATTTGGTATTCTCAAGATCCAAAGTTGGTATGTGTACTGGAATGGAATGGTGCTTAACGGCCCATCAACACAAAAGAGTATCACTTAAGGCCAAGCAATGTAGATGAAGAATAAAAATAATAGTAAAATAGTATGTTAGATGTGGTCTATGTGTACTGGTGTGGAAAGTTTAGGTATCAAAGTTTGTGGGAATTTGTTTCTCAAATGCCACTCGTTCCTTCGCGCAACAATATTGCTCTCCTAAAGTCGCGCAATATCGCAGGCTACGGAACTTGTGTATAAATATCAACACACAAAACAGATCACCTATGAATGCATACACAAAGACAATAGGCTAAAACATGTCACTGCTTTGAAAATTTCAATTTCTATTTCAAATGTATGTGATTAATACACTTTTGAGAACACACGCAATTTCATGACCAGATATTAATTTTAGATTATACAGCTAAATCTCGTTATCTCGATATCGTTTATCTCGATATACCTGCTTATCTCGATATACGTCCCAGGTCCTGACAGAATTCCCTATATAGATCATATCGAGGGCCCAGCGCAAAACTAGTCCAACTAGGTTTTTGCAAATTGTTCAGGAGAAGCAAAAAACTGATTATTTTCATAAATAATGGGACTACAAGTGTGAAAATTCAGAGTTTTAGTATATTTAATAGAAGAAATTGATTGATCAACTTTAAAAAACAATTAATATAATTGAAAATATGTTTTTGATGAGTTAGACTACTTTTGCGCTGAGTTTGTCAGTGCAAGACTAGTCCAACTTCAGTTAGACTCCCTTTGCAGTGAAATATTCAACGCAAAACTAGTCTATCTCAAGTTAGACTTGTTTTGCTCCTAAATATTTGCTGAAATACAGCAGTGCATTGAGATAAGACTATTATTGCACTGAAATATAAATGAAATATTTACATATTTCAGACTACCTCAGTTATGCAAATAAATACCGTCACAAAGACCGTCATATTGCTTAATTTCAATGTAATAGAGACACAATTAAAATAGGTGAACTGGGAATCATTTATAAAAGTCTCAGACAGCAGTACTCGGTTATATTAAACTGTAATATTTTAATCAAAACATTTTCTTCAACTGAGACAATTGATCAGTTAAAATATTTCAAATTTAACTGTATCGGTACCGTACTCCAAGCAATCAATAACTCAAATATTACTACATATTTTATTTATGTACTAAACATGGATATAAAAATACAGATTGTTTACAACAATAATGTAAGCTGCTAATGATGATACTGAGACAGTGTCCTAGCCTGGATACAAAAGGATGGCCGGCCGGTGTTCTACCCTTGGTAGTTTCAGACGGGACGGACAGGATTCCCTCGTGCAATAAGGGTACTACTCTGGGATGGGCCAGACAGGACTCGCTCAATCAATTGGGTACTATACACTGGGATGGGCCAGGGCAGGACTCCCTTGTGCAATGGGATACTACTCAGAGATAGGCTGGGCAGGACTCCTCAACAACTCTAGAATGGGCCGGGCATGACTCGTCCATTGGTGTCCTACCCTGGGTAACGTCAGATGGGACAGACAGGACTCATGCAATGGCTTGTCATTCAATCCATAGTAGCTCAGTCCGAATCACTATCAGATTCTGATCTGTGTCGCAGTGAAAGAAAGAAAAAATTGGTGATAAACTTTTGGTATTATATTCGTTGAACATAACTGAACCAATGCCTTGTATTTGGCCACAGTCAGCTTTGGGGGTTGACTCTCGGAATACAATTTCTTGAGGGTTTGGAAATGAATACCTTGTTTCTTAGACCGGCCTGCTCTTGCACTAGATCGTGTAACACCAAGATTTGCTGTTGCTGACGTAAAGTTGTAAGTTAGTTTAAAAATTTCATTCTTGTTTTCATCGAAAGACAGTTTTTATTTTCATCCACCGTCCCTTTTGTCCATCTAAATCAAAATCAAAATTTGGTATGGCTTGGGAGAGCTCCTGAGAATCCAACTCTTCCACATGGTAAGGATTTGTTTTTCGGGCAGCTCTTACTGTAGCAGCCCATTGAGCAGTTGTGTATATTGATTGTCCACGGCTGGCATTCTCAATTGCAGCATGAATGGAATCATTTTCATTTTGTGTATGCCCTCTCTCCAAAAATTTGTGCGCAAGTTTTTCAAAGCGTAGTTCTTGTTTCGCGAAACACAACATGGACATAAAAAATGTGGTTCTCATATTCATCTTGCATATCGCTTCTTTCATCTTCAGATGCATTTTCATACCTGGTACAAAAATCACATCTATCCTTGGTTAGCGAATGGAAACCTATATTAAAAGATGTATCAAACATATGCCTGTAATAGTATATTGACACAGGCTGAACATCTCTTTCCTGACAATGCGTTTTGTACAGGTTACACATTTTTGGTATGCTGAGACCTGGTTCCAAGTATTTCTTTGAAGTGTCTTTACGGCAATAATGGGATTCGATTCGTGGGAATGTGTTTATATGATTCTTAACTTGATTAATTTGATCTTCGGGCACTTTGTTGTGTAAATTGTCATGTTTACCTCTCCCATCAGGTGAAATCTTCAAAGCCGTGTCAACCATCTGTTGACTTATATCCAAGGTAGCGAGAAAATATGTTTTGCATATTTTGATATACACCCCGTCTACCTTATATTGCCAGTTCCTTGAGTTCTTGCGTTTGGGGAAGTTTTACTTGTTGACACCATTTTTAGGTGTAGAGTTTACCCAGTTTGAGAGATGGTCTCTCTGCCTATTTATGTCACCAAGATTCCAAGTCATGAAATATCTTTTGTCTGTCATTTTCATGAAATTTCTCATGACATTTGTACCGACATGCTTAGCCACACCCTTTTCCCAATACCCTAGCTCGCTTAGCTTTGTTGCCTGAACCTGTGTTTCGTGACTGCTTTGCTGCATTTAGGTGCCAAGTTTCCTCATTCCGGGTTCTCTTTCTACCTCTTTGTTTATGTTTTTTTACAGGGGGACTTTCTATTTGGGTATCTTCACTATTGCCCTGGGGCAGGTTAGTTTGATCAGCTTCACACTGTGATGAGGCAGACATGGTTATATCAGACCTATTGGAGTTTACAGTATTAACTGTTACAACATTTTCAGGGATAAATGATTTGGATGAAGTACAGGTTTTAAAGGAGTACTATTTCTTCTCCTTTTGATGGAGGAGATCTTTCGGTCTTTTAAAGTACTTAAAGGAACATCTTCCTCCGAATCCGATCCATCTAAAAGGTCGAATAAAATATCTGTTTCGTTAATCAGCCCATCAAGTATGACTTTATCTACAAATGAATCATTAAATTCTAGTCCAGGTGGGGTACAACACTGGGTACTCTGGGATGGGCCGGACAGGACTCTATGTTTCAATGGAGTACTACGTTGGGTTGGGCGTGACAGGACTCCCTCGTCCATTGGTGTGCTACCATGTGAAAGCTGTATGTACTCATGTAATGGGGTACCACTAGTACTCGGGGATGGGGCAGGACTACGCCGAAGGTACTATACGGGGATGGACCGGACAGGACTCCCTCGTGTAATGGGGTACCACTAGTACTCGGGGATGGTCCGGACAGGACTCCCTCGTGCAATGGGGCACAGGACTCCCTCGTGTAATGGGGTACCACTAGTACTCGGGGATTGGCCGGACAGGACTTCCTCGTGTAATGGGGTACCACTAGTACTCGAGGATGGGCCGGACAGGACTCCCTCGTGTAATGGGGTACCACAAGTACTCGGGGATTGGCCGGACAGGACTTCCACTAGTACTCGGGGATTGGCCGGACAGGACTCCCTCGTGTAATGGGGTTCCACTAGTACTCGGGGATAGGCCGGACAGGACTTCCTCGTGTAATGGGGTTCCACTAGTACTCGGGGATGGGCCGGACAGGACTCCCTCGGGGATGGGCAGGACAGGGCTTCCTCGGGGATGGGCCGGACAGGGCTTGCTCGTGCAATGGGGTACCAGTAGTACTCAGGGATGAGCCGGACAGGACTTCCTCGTGCAATGGGGTACCAGTAGAACTCGGGGATGAGCCGGACAGGGCTTCCTCGTGCAATGGGGTACCAGTAGTACTCGGGGATGAGCCGGACAAGACTTCCTTGTGCAATGGGGTACCACTAATACTCGGGGATGGGCCGGACAGTTACTGTTAATTAAAATGAGATTTTTCTGGAATTACACAAATACATTGAAATATTGAATTTGATTAAAAGCATAAAATATTGAATATTATAATTTTACACAAATGTTTTTGTTCCCCAAACATTGGAGGTTATTAGGAATGCTTGCTCGGAATAACAATTTTTATATATTCAAAAGCGAATTTATATTTCTTAACCACACATTAAAACAATTTATAGTCTTTATTCTTTACCACGATAGTACTTGCTATTGCTAATTGTTCTGAATTACTATTTGTTTCAGTGCAAAACTAGTCCAAGTACAGATAGACTACCTGAGATTAATTAACACATTGGATATTTCAGCGCAATACTAGTCCAACTCAAGTTAGCATAGTATTGCGTTTAAGATAATGGTCAACTTGAGATAGACTACTTTGTTTCCGACTAATTAAAGTACTAATTAATTGGTGTTGGCAATTAATTTTTTCACAGAACGTGTACGGTATTTCAACCCAATTAATAAAAATGTGTAAAAAAATGATTTTCTGAAAAAAATGAAGTTGGACTAGTTTTACTCCAAGCCCTCGATATATTTTACTCCTGATAACTCGATATCGGATATGTCGATATATCCGTTTAGTTGAAGTGGAAATTGAGTCCCGATAGTATGTTTCCTTCACATTTGAATTCTGATATGTCAATGCAAAAATTAAGTGCCCGGCACTGCCAAGTCTGAATCAGCGCGATTATCTCAGGTAAGTTTTCACACGTCTATAAACACCAAAGACACCTCCGCCGCTAAAATGCGTTTAAAATTGCATGACCAGTTCAAGTAGTTCACTTACAAACATAATTAAGCAATTAAACTTAATATGATATCAAATCTCTTTTAACAGAAAAATTAATTAAATGGTGTAGCAATAAGTACATTGTCTGTTAATTACGAAAACAGCTTAGAATAAACTCAAGCCGCGATTTATGAAAACCCGGAAATAAAGTAAAGGGGCATTTCTGAAGCGATTTTGTTTGGATTTTTTTCCGATAAATTTGGCGAATTGTTATCTCGATCAGTCCATTCGACTTCGAGATAACGAGAATGACCT
This sequence comes from Conchocele bisecta, assembly GCA_029237695.1. Classification (NCBI taxonomy): domain Eukaryota; kingdom Metazoa; phylum Mollusca; class Bivalvia; order Lucinida; family Thyasiridae; genus Conchocele; species Conchocele bisecta. The sequence continues at coordinate 8,933,660 of CM055274.1, read as the reverse complement.
GTATTATGCAATTCGAAATGTACATGCAGATCCACTGTATAAAGTTTACCTGTACTGGAACTCGACGACAGGACAGGTGTTGTGGAAGCCTACGACCTTGATGACATCACCAAACCTGTACCGGTACAGACCGCTCGCGTTGGTTATTACCAACTCATAGGTCTTCTCCGTCTCAACCTGCATGTGTACATCAGTAATATTGAATGAAAGGGGTTTAACATCCCAGCAACAGCTAAGGTCATATATGGACGAGACCAGAGTTTAAAGTCAGATCCGACAGACCAGTGAATTTTTGGATTTGATTTGTTTTATTGGTGTTGAATGGCCCATCAACATCAACGGCCATAATAGGGGTTTCCCAAAACAAATACCCAAATACATGTACATTGTCATTGTGATTAGACCACTACTAACATACTAACCCTAAATATTCGGACACAATTTGCTTTGGGAAACCCCAATTAAATAGGGTTTCCCAAAACAAATTACATGTATACCCAAATACATTGTTATTGTGATTAGACCACTACTACCATACTAACCCTAAATATCGGCACGCTCAGTTTTGGGAAACCGTATATTGTTATATGTTTCCCCAACTAAATGGTGTCCGAATATTCAGGTTTTTATTATGGTATACAGATGGGAACGGTGGAGTATTAGACGTTCCGCAATGAAATGACATTAAAAACTTGAGAGTATTCCGATCTGTAGCCGATTTCATCAAAATTGCAAAGTATACTTATATAGACGGAGTAATCATTTATCTTTCCAGAAATGTATTATTTCATATAGAACTACCGGTAACGACTGCATAAATTTGATGATTAAAACTATGCAGAATTATTATACTGAATTTATTACATTATCACAGCCAAAATGGCTGTGACAATGTAATAAATTCAGTATAATAAAAATTAATAAATTTATCCTTAAATTGAAAATTTCTCCCTCAAAGTATACTTTGTTAGATAATTATACTTTGCAATGTTGGTGAAATATGCTACTGATGTTAGAGTACTTTCGAGTAGAAATAATGAAAATATTTATATTTTTACACCCGAAAAATATTTACCAATGTTCAACATGAAATGGGCTATACTCACGGATCTGGGTGATTCGTACCTGATCCATAAACAAGGTTTTAGGCTGCACCTCCTCACACATCTCCACGGGAATAAACTCGAAAAACATGGAACGAGGCACCAGCAGGTATCGACTCGGTCTCTCCTTCGGCCAGATATTCAGGCCCAGTAATCCTTCTGAAGCAGCGTACAGCGGGGAATATATTGTCATCCCCTTACAGTGGTTCTCACGAAGACTTTCACCATAGAACTCAAAAGTGCCAGAATCGGTTGCCATTACTAAATTCAACTTTGGCCATATTCGTTTGACCAGCCCAATCGTTCCTAGATTCCTCGCTTGTCGCAATTCTTCCGCGCGTATTTTGTCAGGAGTTAATGACTTGTTTAGTTCTAGTCTTACTTCATTGTCTATGTTCAAGTTCTCACTCACTTTTCCAGTTTCAATATCTTCAACGAGTGAGTTCCAGTTGGAATCTAAACCTCTACAGGCTGAATAAACCAGTGATGAGAAGTTGGCTTCAATTATACCAAGGTTTATATCTTTGAGGCCAAACAACAGATGAATATATTGAGCCTCTGGCTCACTCATAATTTCATACCCAGCTTTCGGGGTCGAGTACATCTTCAACAGTCGCTTAGAATTGGCAGGCGAAGAGGAATTTGGCCCGATTTGTATGCCACACTCTGCAGTGCGAAATCTGGGACTGTAAAAAAACTTCATACTTTTTTGTGACATACTTAAGCTGGAAAATGTCTGGGAGAGACAATCATATACAACTGCTATACCCTGCATGAAGAACAGCCCTTGTTGTTTCTTTAACATAGGTAAAATACTACATTTGCCTGATGTTCCGGACGTGACAGCAAATATAACTGGTTGGTCTGCTGTAAGCATGTTCTGCTCTCCTTTCATCATCCGCTCGACATACGGCTCGTAGTGACTGTACCTCGTTAGTGGGTGATAATGGATGAAATCCTCACGGGTCTTGATCTCACTGAAAGAGAACCGTTTCCCATATTCTGTGTTTGCATTTTCCGTGATTCTTTGCATGAGTGTTTCGTGTTGTGCTTTAACAACATCCTTGGTTGCATCCTCCAGCTTGCGTCTCTGGTACCATCCAAGCCATCCGATACTGGCCACAGTCACAAAGTGATCTAGTGAACTTAACATGCTGCCACACTATTTCATTCAAACTTTCAGTCTCAGTTCTTCAGAAATCAGTATCAAAACCTGGGAAAAAAACAAGATAAAAGATTCCGTTTGAGTTTGGGATATTCCAAAATATACACATACCAGAAATTACATACCGTTTATTTAACTCTTTGCATACTGGGAAACTTGTGGGCTATAAATAGTTCAAAACTAGCGGACAAAAATTCATCATATTTTCTTGTATTTCTCCCCGTAAATATCATGAATATGTCTTGGAATTTCATTAGAATTGAGTCCTGAGGACTCAATTCTAATGAAGTTTCAAGACATATTTACAGAGAGAAATAAAACATATAATCCTAATTCGTTTGGCAGATATTTTCGCCGCTAGCATGCAAAGAGTAAACTGATTATCATGAAATAATGCATGAGTGATTGAGTCCTTACTCTAAACAAACGAGTGAGTCACTGTATTGATGGATTAATTGTTAGGTTAGTTTATTGATGGACTGATTGGGGCTTTACGTCACAAGTGGTAATGCACAGATGAAAGGTTAAAAATAGATCTAAAAGATAAAAGTAGGTTAAAAACAATCCATAGTGGGTCATTCCACACTCTTCGGTCTGTTATTTTGCTGAATTTGTGGAATTGTCCAATAATAAGAAGACAGCAATTTTTGGACAAAATGAGGCACATACCATGCACAGTAAAATGACCACATCTTGAAAAGTACTTTGACCACAGCGCTCAAACTTTGGATCTTTCCATTAATATGGCTATAGAACATTTGTTAACAAATTCAGCAAAATCCGAGACCGAAGAGCGTGGGCCTCCTGAAATATTGGGTAATTTGGCATGGAATGACCCACTATGAATTGTTTTTAACCTACTTTTATCTTTTAGATCTATTTTTAACCTTTCATCTGTTGTCATACCTTCTATCACACTTTTGCTGCCTTTTATCTACTAACTTGCTTCTGACGCGCAGCCAGCTAAAAATCCCAGCGAGGTGGTGTAGCAGTACAGTTCTTTAGGGTATAGCGGATCTTAGGGTATAGCGGATCGGTGTAGATTTGTCTCAACATATTTTTTTATAATGTACATTTAAAATAAATAAAATATTACCGTTAGGAAGTGATCTATCCCCCATACAATGACATGTTTATTTTGATATAGCAGTTTCCTTTCCGTGCGTATAGCTTCAAGAAACACAATGAAGTAACCGGAAATTTACACTAGTTAAAGCGAAAGTAGGTTGCTCCAGAGTAATTTCACTAAAAATGGATAAACAGTTAGTTTGGAAAAAACAAACTCTGTGAATAATATGATGTACTATCATGTCCTCTATAACTGCAAAGAAGCTTGGTTCATAAATCACGCCATGTCACTGAACACAGATGTCAATAATAACGCAACTGATTTCGGTAGTAGCGGATCGCCGATTTTGCCTATTTGCGGGGATCGTCTCAAACAAAATATGACCTGAAAACACTATAGCAAATGTATTTTTTAAAGCTATAAATGTTTTTTTTGGAATTGTATATCTACCAAATAAAGTAAAATGTAACTGTTATTTTTTGCATTTTTATTATTTTTTTACATTTTTCAAATCGGGATTGTTTTCATCCCGATCGTGAGAATCGGGTTTTGAGTCTCTAATCGGGAGACTCCCGATCAAATCGGGAGACTTGGCATGTCTGAATGTAATATACATGTAAGCATGTTTCCAAGTCATTTACAAAACAAATACATGATTTGGAATGTTTTGAGACTCCCCCCTCAGCAACTGTTGCACAGCGATCCGGTAAACCCCAACGCTATCCGTTACTGACTAATTCAATGCGTTAGGTAAACAAGGAATTATGCGAGGAAAACCTTGAAATAAATTAAAAAGGTAACCCAATTTGGAAAGAAGACACTTTTTCCTGTCTATTGGTACCAGGTACTTGTCCAAACATTATATTTTAAAGACGTATGCAGCAATAATCTGCTTAGCGATCCGCTATACCCTAAAGAACTGTATATAAAGAAAGAATCTTGAAAATTCAAGAAAAGATCTTGAATATTCAAAATATGATCTTCTATCTACATACAATTTCAAATACAATCGAGGTTCCCAGTAATTAGCCGGTACCCATTTACAGCTGGGTGGACTGAAGCAGTGTGGATAAAGTGTCTTGCTCAAGGACACAACGCACGCCTCCGGTGAGGCTCGAAACAACGACCGTTGGATCAGCAGTCCGACACGCCCACCACTTGGCTATTGCGGTCCACAATATCTTGAATAAATGGAAATGAAAAAAGTGAAGTGGCCCTAATTGGCTTCCGTAGGAATGTGATAAAATTATGCCAGTGTACCAATTAACATGATTAATCAGCTTGTTTATTACGAAATCCACATATTTTATTATGACGTACCCAAGGCTAAAATTGACGTGAATTGCGCATTAGCCGATGCCCATAATTAGCCGAAATGACAATAAATTGGTAATGGCGACACATGAGAATCGTCGAGACCGGTTCCTGTGCATTTTCCTCCAGTTTTAAAAAGTGTAATACCCTGTAGACTGTAAAATATGGAAATATGTTGTAAAATTCTTTAATGTGTAGTAAAAGAAATACGTGTCAACTTTAAAATAACCTTCAAACCTGCGACTGAATAGGCTTTGTCATAAATGTTTGTTCTTGTTTCTAGACTTGTTGTTGTTGTAAGTCATGACTTCCAGTCGCTGAGTTTTCGGCTCAGCATCTGTATGTCACTGTACGAGTCATGTCCGTCCGTCTGTCTGTGTTGTCTATGACTCTACGTGTTTTATTTGGGTGTCTGTCTGGTATATGTGTATGTCAGACAGTGTATGCTGCCTGTCCGCCCGTCAGTCTGTCTGGCTATCGCTGTACTAAAATTGAACATATCATTATGGCATGTTGTCTGTTCCTTTTTTGGACCGTACAAGCTGATCGGTCCGATGCATATGTATGCGGCGTTGAATTCTTCTTGATCAGCGATGCGTGCGTGTCATGTTACTGGCATGGTGACTTTTGTGTCAACGTTGTGTTTCCTTTATAAAGGATTGTTGTCTCTTTTTTATCAATTTAACGGTTTACTAGGCTTTTCAATAGCCTAGTGGTGGGTGCGTCAGACTGCTGATTCAACGCTCATTGGTTCTGGTGACACACCAAGGTGTGAGACGCGTGTTCTTGAAGTCACTTTATGCACCTTGCTTCCGTTCACTGAGCTGGGCTAGCGTACTTTTATCTCAGGAAACTGAATTCTTACCGTTACCGAGCCACGCCTGATAAACTTAATTGATATCAAAATACATAAGCCTGGTATTCTATTTATCAGGTAATGTGTATGCTATGAAATTGGCAATGGATCAATAGTTTTGATTATTTTTCTTGTCAAAAACGTGCATCAATTAGATATGACTATTTCGGTCACAACTACATACGCTGACTTTTTGTTGCGCGACATGGTGTCACATGAAGTTATTGAAACAAGAGCTCTGTGGAGCAAGATGTCCCGCCTGGCGCAGTTTGGGGTTAGTGATCACCATGGGCTTTCTGTAGAATGATGTGAGATGTTAAAAATACACCTATAAAATTCCATTGAGGGAAAGAGAAGTTATAATGAAGTGTTAAGTTTTTGAATCAAAACAGTCAGCGGGCACCATACGCTTTTTGTAGAATGATGCAGGATGATGTTACAAATGCATCTATGAAATATTAAAGCATTCCATCAATGGAAACAGAAGTTATTGCAGATTAACCCCAATGTTAATTTTTGTGATGGACAGACGGATGAACAGACAACTTTTGCATCCCTATATCCCCTTAATAATAATAAACTGAAACCAAAACACTTATTATCCAACAAACACAGCTAAACACAAACAAGAATGCCGCCAACGATATGTATCTCCTGGCACCGATGCTAAATTTATATACTAGACATGTTTGAAGTCTGTGGCCTTGACCTTACCGGACACCATGAACTTTCTGCAGATGATGCAGAATGTTCTTACAAACGCATGTATGAAATATTAAAACATTCCAGAAGTTACAATAAATTAACACAAGTGTTGAAGTTTTCAAAACTGAGCACTTTCTAAGCCCGTGACATTGAGCTTGTGGTTAGCGGGCACCATGGGCTTTCTGTAAAATCATGCCGGATGTGTATATAGTTTACACCTAAGAAGTATCAAAGCGGAAGTTGTAATAAATTAAACCGAGCGTTAAGTTTTCCAAACCCGTACATTTCTAAGCCCGTGACCTTCACCGGGGTTAGCGGGCACCATGGGCTTTCTGTAGAATGATGCGGGATGTTGTTTCAAATGCATGTATGGAATATTGAAGCATTCCTTTTAGGGAAACAGAAGTTACAACGAATTAACCCGAGCGTTAAGTTTTAGAAACATAGCAAACGCAAAAACTTTGAAACACGCTGAATGCATGTGAAACGTGAGTCAATGAACCATGAACACTAGGCCAGGGTCAAATGGGCTCCCTCTGTGTCAGATGGTTACACCACAGTGTTGATGTATATCAAGTTTGGAGGTCTTAGGACTTATAGTTTTCCGGAAACGGAGTTAAATGCAAAAACTTAACATTGAATGCATGTGAAATGTAGGTCAATAAACCATGAAAACTATGTCTAGGTCACATGGGCTCGTTGTGTGATATCGTTACACCACAGTGTTGATGTGTACCGAAGCATTCCGTCAAGGGAAACAGAAGTTGTAATAAATTAAACCAAGTGTTAAGTTTTCCAAACCCAGAAATTTCTAAGCCCGTGACCTTGACCGGGGTTAGAGGGCACCATGTGCTTTCTGTATAATGATGTGGGATGTTGTTTCAAATGCATAAATGGAATATTAAAGCATTCCATTTAGGGAAACAGAAGTTACAACGAATTAACCTGAGCGTTAAGTTTTAGAAACATAGCCAAACGCAAAAACTTTGAAAAATGTTGAATGCATGTGAAAAGTAGGTCAATGAACCATGAAAACTAGGCCACGGTCAAATAGGCTCCCTCTGTGTCAGATGGTTACACCACAGTGTTGATGTATATCAAGTTTGGAGGTCTTAGGACTTATAGTTTTCCGGAAACTGAGCTAAATGCAAAAACTTAACATTGAATGCATGTGAAATGTAGGTCAATAAACCATGAAAACTATGTCAAGGTCACATGGGCTCGCTCTGTGTGACATGGTTACACCACATTGTTGATGTGTACCGAAGCATTCCGTCAAGGGAAACAGAAGTTGTAATAAATTAAACCAAGTGTTAAGTTTTCCAAACCCGGAAATTTCTAAGTCAGTGACCTTGACCTTTGGAGTTAGCGGGCACCATGGGCTTTCTGAAGCATGATGCGGGATGTTGTTACAAATGCATGTATGGAATATTAAAGCATTCCATTAAGGGAAACAGAAGTTACAATGAATTAACCTGAGCTTTTAGAAACAGAGCTAAACGCAAAAACTTCACGTTGAATGCATGTGAAAGGTAGGTCAATGAACCATGAAAACTAGGTCAATGTCACATGGGCTCCCTCTGTGTGAGATGGTTACACCACGTGAGATGGTTACACCACAGTGTTGATGTATACCATGTATGGAGGTCGTAGGACTTATAGTTTTCTGGAAACTGAGCTAAACGCAAAAACTTAACGTGAAATGTTGACGCCGCCGCCGCCGCATACGCGGACGGAAAAGCTATGCCTATGTCCCGCTAATTCCCAGACTCACCAAGGATTTCCTACACATTTTCTAGCTGTGCCTCATAAACTTGATAGCATGTTATTCTCTATATATTTGACATAGTAGTTCCGTCAGCTAAGTTGGCATCGTCTGTGCTCAGCTGACCCTTTCTTTGTAAATATAGTAATCTTTCCGCAATAATTACGTGCAAAAATTCTGCAAAAACCAGAGGGTTCGTGGGTTCCTGGTTTTTGAAGAATTGTTGATTTTGTAAATATAACTTATATTTCTCAATTCTATCATAACTTCTACATCCCTTGATGGATTACTCAAAAATGTCAATACATCTTACTTGTGGACAAATGCCACCCATTCATGCTGACCTTAAAGGTACATGCCTATGAGTGGCGATTCATGTCATAAGTGCCGTTTTTAACGCGTTAGAGAAGTAACGCGTTACTTGTGTGAAGTAACGCGTTAATAATGTATGTACTATATAGTGAAACACATATTTGCTGAACAGTAACGCGTTACAAGACTAACAGTGAGTAACCCGTTAGAAATTGGCGGTAACACATTTCAACTCCTCTATATTGGCGGTTTGTGTCATAAGTACAGCTTCTACCAGAGCTTGTTACAATACCCGCCATTTCTGCCGGTGTCTACTTCCACTATACACCAGGGATCTTCTGAGCAGTTGCTCGTACCGTGATAGCGTCATAAGATAATGATTGATCGGAAACCGGTGCAGAACAGCAGAACACTATTGTTGTTGTTTTTGCGGTCCTTTGGGGTAGGTATTTAAACCACGAACTGGGACTCCGATATACAGGGCAAAAATGGCTTAAAGTTAAAAAGGCGAAAGTTGTCAAAAACTATTTGTTTTCGGCATAGAATGGGAGGTGCACATTTTCAATATTATACAAATTAGGCAATTTATCTAACACTGTCAGTGGGCCGCTGTTGACATCACTCTATGTACAGTTCGCAAGCTTGCGTCCTGTCCGTACTTTACACATTCCCGGTCTTCTTGAGAAATGGCGGGTATTTTAACATGAGCTCTGATTGGTCAAGCAGTAACGCGTTACCAAAAATAAGTAACGCGTTACTCCTGCTTCACTAACGCGTTAGATATTGATATTTTATTATATACATCATACATTTGTAACGCGTTACGGTACTTCTAAAAAGTAAACGCGTTACTTACCAAGAGTAACGCGTTACTTACAAAGAGTAACGCGTTAGAACTATAACACGTTAGAAGCTGTACTTATGACACGATCCGCCAATATAGAGGATTTGTAACAATTTCTAATGCGTTACTCACTGTTAGTCTTGTAACGCGTTACTGTTGAGCAGTAACGCGTTACAAATATGTGTTTGACTATATAGTACATACATTAGTAACGCGTTATACTTCTCTAACGCGTTAGAAACGGCACTTATGACATGAATCGCCACTCATACATGCCCACTCAATAGGCACAATGAATATGTTCTTTATAGGAATTAAATCAGTTTATACTTGTGTCACTATTCCACCCGTTATAAAACTTACGAGTGTCCGCTATTACGGGGCGCCAAGCAGGACAGGTTAATTATGTGTACAAAATTGAGTTTTGTAACACTAAAAATCACAAAATTCAATTCTGTGTCAAAATTCAATTGTGTGTCACAAAATTCAATTCTGCATACGTTTCGTATACAAAATTCATTTTAATATAAAGGATTCAATTTTGTAAGACAGAATTGAGTTTTGTGAAGAAAATTCAGTTTTGTGGGACAGAATTCATTTTTGTCCACAAAAATTAGTTTGCTTAGGATAGTCTATGTCATCTCTACGTTGATTGGTTGAGATCGGTCTTAGTCCATTTTACTAGATGGTGGAGTACACTTGCAGGTTTAAATATTTCAATGCGAAAATATAACCCAATATATCAATATTATACTTCTTTATGGACAGTTATTTTGGTTATTATTATGATTACAAATGAGTGGTCACACCATATAAGCATATATACTTTGAAGGAGAAATAAGAAAAATATTCAGAATTTTCCCTCAATTATGTAAACAGGGTCAAACATAAAGTAGCCGGGACATAGCTAGAACTGAGAGCATGCCCATATATAGAGAATACCAGGCTAGTGTATTTGGATATCAAGTTTATCAGGCAAGGCTAGGAAACGCGTAGGAATTCCGAGGCTTGCCGAGGAATTCTTACCGTTTCCGAGCCGAGCCTGATAAACTTGATATTAAACTACACTAGCCTGGTATTCTATTTATCAGGTAACGTTTTATGCTCGAAAATGACATTAGATGACGTCGTATTGTAACAGTAACCTTGTGAAACAAATGGTATTGGATCTGTGTCTACTAGTTGCGAAGTTACGTGTTCGCAAATATGTGTCTACATGCATTATTTACAGTATACACCATCTTAGTATCCATGGTATCACAAATACTACAAATGGTTTCCTCAAATGGCCCAATACACACATTCTGTTTATAAACACAGACAGCAGTCAGAACACAGGCCACAGCGCGTGTATTATTGATTTAACTGGGGCAGATGTACCTTGCGATACACTATAAATGACGTCAGTACTCGCGGGAGATCTACATGTACATGAATTATGTGTACAATTATAACGCAAATGATTTTAAATACGAATGGGTTTGTCAACGTTTGACTGTTTGGAGATAGTTGAAGCAAAATGGCAGAAAGAGAAATGAATCATCGGCAGAATGAGAAATGAATCATCGACATTGAATGTGTAGATCGGCGACCGTGACCCATTTCTCCAGTGCAGTTTCTGACCAATGGTAGTCCTTCTTACATGCGTGTTCAGAATTGACAGAATTGAATTTTGTGGCACAGAATTGAATTTTGTGACACAGAATTGAATTCTGTGGCACAAAAGTGAATTTTGTGACACAGAATTGAATTCTGTGGCACAGAATTGAATTCTGTGGCTGAATTCTGTGGCACAGAATTGAATTTTGTGGCACAAAAATGAATTTTGTTGACAAAATTGAGCCATGTCCCACTTGGCGCCCCGTAGCTATACAGTCGTTTGTTTGTTTGTTTGTTATACCCCCGCCACCGAATGGTGAGGGGTGGGGGGGGGGGGGTGGGGGGTGGCATATAGTGTTACCGGCATCCGTACGTCCGTCCGTCCCGAAACCTTAACGCTCGGGTAAATGGCTTATACTTTCTGTTTCCTTGCTTTGGATCGGCTTCACATTTCACACACGCATTGCTCCAATGATCCTCTACCGTCCTATGACAAATCCACATTCGTCCCGCCCCCGTTAAGCTAAGGGTCAATGTCACAGACTCAGGTAAATGGCTTATAATTTAAATATGCCTCGTTTTCTTTGGCTGCCAGCGGGGGCATTCGTCTGCTGACAGGCCACATTTAAAGTATGATCATTGCACATCAAAAAATAAATACAGAAAATAAATAGTAATGTCTGTTAACATTTTAAGGAAACACGGTTATCGCCTCTGATATTAGTGTGGGAATTTACGCCTGATATAAAATGTATAATAATGTTTGTTTGTTAGGGTTTAATGGCCTATCAACAGCTAAGGTCATTTAAGGCGGGGTCAATGGGCTTAGTACTAAATCCCATATATTACCTGTACAAGTACATGCACATGTTCAAGTACATGTACAAATGGGGGGAAAATCCCAAAATCAAAACTGAATATTTACAATGAAAAATCTATATATTCAGCCCTGAAATCCGAATAATCCTGATCTGATGCCAGTTCCTCGCCACACCAGAATCGCTGGCCCCCCTCCCAAAAGCAATATGATCAGTAATAAGTTTACCACTTTTATAATGGGCAATAACCCAATTCAACTCCAGGGTAACAAAAGAGCCAAAGATAAACCAGATGGCTGTGGCCCGCATGTCGAGCCTGCCGAGACATTTGATGGTATTTTTAAAAACTTTAACGCAGATTTCGGACGGACGGACGCACACACGGACGCACGCACGGACACCCGGACATCATTGTCATCACTATGTCTCACTTTCCGTAAGCGGGCTCGACAAAAAGTACCTGAGGGCCAAACCAGGACAATCGGGATTCCTATAAGGAGGAACCCCTACCGTTAATTTATGCCGTCACATGCAAATGAGGCATGCTGATTTTTGTTTTGAAATTATTTATACTAATTAAATGTGTCACCTGAACAAAAAATATTTTCGACATATTATAAAGTATGATCATTGCACATCAACAAATAAATACAGAGAATAAATAGTAATGTCCGTTAACATTTTAAGTATGCAAATGAGGCATGCTATTTTTTAATTATTTATACTAATTAAATGCGCCACCTAAACAAATAATATTTTCGACATATTATAAAGTATGATCATTGCACATCAACAAATAAATACAGAGAATAAATAGTAATGTCCGTTAACATTTTAAGGAAACACGGTTATCGCCCCTGATATCAGTGTGGGAATTTACGCCTGATATAAAATGTATAATAATGTTTGTTTGTTTGTTGGGGTTTAACGGCCTATCAACAGCTAAGGTCATTTAAGGCCGGGTCAATGGGTTTAGTACTAAATCCCATATATTACCTGTACAAGTACATGTACATGTTCAAGTACATGTACAAATGGGGTGAAAATCCCAAAATCAGAACTGAATATTTACAATAACAAAACTATATATTCAGCCCTGAAATCAGAATAATCCTGATCTGATGCCAGGTCCTCGTCACACCAGAATCACTTGGCCCCTCCCAAAAGCAGTAGGATCAGTAATAATCTTACTACTTTTATAATGGTACAATAATGTCAATCAATGCGTCGGGTAATGGCGAATTAATGTTTATTTTGCCAGAAAATGTCTCAGATGATGTTTCTGATATAAATAACGTTTTGTGCCTACTGAGTGGGCATGTACCTTTAATATGACCATGACTTTTTTACCTTAACAACTTTGAAATTATTCACACATTAATACGTTCGCTGGAGTTTCTCATTTCCGTCATAACTTCTATCTTGATGGATTCCTTTAATATTTAAAAACATCATACGTGTGGACAAATGCCACACATCCACGCTGCCCGTAATATGAAAATGACCTTTTGTCCTTCACAACTTTGAATGTTTTCGCACATTAAGAAGTTTGCCAAATTTCTCATGTTTGTTTATCGGTGTTTAACTGCCTATCAACAGCTAAGGTCATGTAAGGCTGGGCAAACAGGTTCAATCCCATTTTAACCTGCTGCATTGGGGAGAAAATCCTAAAATCAGAACAGAATATTTACCTTCCCCTAAAATACGATTACGAATAATCGTAATACTCCCACAAGGGGTATAACCAGATTCAACTGTCACATACAAAATGCCAGTGGAAAATCTTAAATATTTTCTTTCCATTTCCTTAGAAGTATATGTTGTAACCACCATTTGAACCGTCTCATCGAGACAGTTCAAATGAGTGGTCACAACGTATAAAAGATGTATACGAATGCCAAACCAGACCAGGAGTTTCTCAATTCTGTCATATACAAATGTATTCTATATCCTTTGAAGGTTTACTATATTTCAATACATCATATTGTGTGCAAATGCCACATATCCATGCTGTCCTTAATATAACCTTGACCTTTTGACCTTCACAACTACATGTACTTTGAACTTTTTCACACATTAGGCCATTTTTTTTTTATTTGTTGGTTTACGGATTTTTTTTCCGCGAGATCGGGTTGAAAAAAAAAAAAAAAAAACAAAAAGGTTTTTCAATTTTATTTTTTTTTTGGCACAGGGTTGGGTCGGTCGGTAAAAAAAAAACTCATTTTTTTTAGGCACATGGTTGGGTCGGTTTGTCGGTCGGTAAAAAAACAAAAAGGCCAGTGATTGTGATACAGTGAAACTTGTGTTAACCGGCATCGTCTCGGACCAAGAGTTTGTTGGTTAATGTAGGGTGTCGATTCAGCAAGGTTCTTTATATTCTACATAGCAACTCAAGTTTAATATTCACATACTGTTGAATGTTGATCATTGTGAATGGGTTGCATAATGAGTACATATTAATACAGTATCTGGTTTAGGTTTAGTATTAAGTAAAATAAAAATAATTAAATACAAGAAACGAGGCAAAGCCACGAAGGCCAGGTTTTTTCCAAGCATAGACACTTGGATAACATAATTATACCCACTTTTTGTAAACTAGATGGCCGTGGCCTGCACGTCGCGCCTTGGGGCGAGGCATGGACACTAAAAAAATAGATATAGTAGATGGAAAAACTTTAACGAAACAACTTTAACCGGACACGGACGTACGGACGGACGTATGCCAAAATGCATAAAATGCGCTTTCCGCAAGCGGGTGCGACAATGATGATAAACACCCATGTGAAGTATCAAGGTAATGGGTGAAGCAGTTGCAGAGATATAGTACACCAAAAAACTTTAACAAAAAAATTCAAAGTAATTTGACCTTGACATTGTGCACAGGGGCCGCACGGTTGGGGGTTAGAATGAAAATATGGATGATGATAAACACCCATGTGAAGTTTCAAGGTAATGGGCGAAGCAGTTGCAGAGATATAGTATAACGAAAAAGCTTTAACCAAAAAACTTTAACCAGACGTAAGTTAAAAAGTTAACGTTGAAAATGGCTAAGTCAATTACGTAGAAATAATAGGTGAAGGTAAAAAAATGGTCACATGTTGGATAGTTGTATGTGGTAGGCACCCCTTGGTTATGAAGCTGTGAAATTTTGGTGGTCCTAGGTGGTACAGTACCAAAGAAATGGACTTAAACACGAAAACTTAACATTGTCAGAAACGCGAAAACTTAACATTGAAAATGGCTAAGTCGACTGTGCGCGGAAAAAATGGGTCAAGTTAAAAAAAAAGTAACATGTTAGACAGTGATATGTGGTGGGCACCCCTTGATTATGAAGCTGTGAAAGTTTGGTGGTCCTAGGTGGTACAGTACCAAAGAAATGGACTTAAACACGAAAACTTAACATTGTAAACGCGAAAACTTAACATTGAAAATGGCTAAGTCGACTGCGCGGAAAAAATGGGTCAAGTTAAAAAAAAAGTAACATGTTAGACAGTGATATGTGGTGGGCACCCCTTGATTATGAAGCTGTGAAAGTTTGTTGGTCCTAGGTGGTACAGTACCAAAGAAATGGACTTAAACACGAAAACTTAACATTGTAAACGCGAAAACTTAACATTGAAAATGGCTAAGTCGACTACGCGGAAAAAATGGGTCAAGATAAAAAAAAAGTAACATGTTGGATAGTGATATGTGGTGGGCACCCCTTGATTATGAAGCTGTGAAAGTTTGGTGGTCCTAGGTGGTACAGTAACAAAGAAATGGACTCAAACACGAAAACTTAACATTGATTGTGGACGCCGCCCGCCCGCCCGCCCGCCCGGCTTTCGCCAATCCAATAGCCTGGATTTTTTTTCAAAAAACCTGGCTAAAAATGAATCAAGAGTATATGTATTTATTTACCAAGTCGTGTGCCTCGTTGATGTCACCATACTTGACACGAATCCACAAGACTCGCCATAGATTATACCAGCTACCAACCGTTTTCTTAGAACATAAAAAAACGAGAAATGTGATTGTGAAATTCCCCACCAAAACAGTGTGCGTCGGTAGATATTATAGTCTGTTCTTGTACAGTTGTACTTCATGTACGGGCGTTCAAATTCTTTTTTAATATTTTTTCCATCGGCGGTAAACAAATCTAAAACAAAATCGGAAATTTAAAATTTAATTTTTTCCACATTGCCAAAAAATCGGGTCGGCGGATCTGTAAACCAAAAAACAAAAGAAACAAGAGGCCCAAATGGGCCTGTATCGCTCACCTAAAAGCCTCCATAGTGGTCATCTTGATTTCACAAAGACTCTTCACTTACAACTTCAAATGTTCCACAGAATTTGTTGGTACCTTCTGATCTAACATATATTGCGAATGTGCATGTGATTTACTGCTATACCTTCGATTTGATATATAAAATGACCATATTCGGTCAAAAATAAAATTTGACCCCTATTCGACCCCTCGGGCCACGCCCATTTTTGACCCAGGGGCCACCATATGAACAAATCTGAAACAGTGTTAACTATCAATCATTCTTACCAAGTTTCTCGATATCGGCCTGGAGGTTTGCGGGAAGAAGATTTTTTGACAATTTGACCTACTTCTCAACGGCGGCCATCTTGGATTTGGTGATGACCTCCATTTTAACAAAAATGAACAGGCTTCACCCACAGACCATTAGTAAAAGAATGACCTTTTGAACTATCAGTGGCCATCTTGGATGACGTAATCATCTGATTTAGACAACAAATTCTCCAGAGTGATCGTCTCGTCAATACCTTCGATTTGATATATTATAAGACTATATTCGGTTAAAAATGAAATTTACCCCTATTTGACCCCTCGGGCGACGCCCATTTTTGACCCAGGGGCCACCATATGAACAAATCTGAAACAGCGCTAACTATCGATCATTCATACCCAGTATTGTCGAAATCCGGTCGTATGAGAAGAAGATTTTTTAAGAATTTGACCTACTTCTCAACGGCGGCCATCTTGGATTTGGTGATGACCTCCATTTTAACAAAAATGAACAGGCTTCAACCACAGAACATTACAGTTAAGTTTGGCCAATATCGGCCAAGCAGTTTACAAGAAAAAGACGTTTGAAATCTTTAGTGAAAGAATGACCATTTGAACTATCGGTGGCCATCTTGGATGACATAATCATATGATTTAGACAAAAAATGTTCCAGAGTGATTGTCTCATCAATACCTTCGATTTGATATATTACATGACTATATTCGGTTAAAAATAAAATTTGACCCCTATTCGACCCCTCGGGCGACGCCCATTTTTGACCCACGGGCCACCATATGAACAAATCTGAAACAGAGCTAACTATCGATCATTCATACCAAGTATCGTCGAAATTTAACAAATCTGAAATGGCATCACCCATATATCATCCCTGTGAAGTTTAACCAATATCGGCTCAGCAGTTCGGGAGAAGATGATTGAAAATGTTCACGGACGGACGGACGGACGGACGGACGACGGACACTTTGCCATAACAATAGCTCACATGAGCATTGCTCAGGTGAGCTAAAAAAAAAGGCCTTAATATTGTTTACTGGAGTTTACGTAAGACTTGTGCACAAATGTCAAGCATTCATGCCCTCTCAGTAGGCACAAAATATTCTTTATATCAGAGAAATCATCTGGGATATTTTCTGGCAAAATAAACATTCATTCACCATTACCCCACATATTGATTGGCATTATTATACATTTTATATCAAAGGTAAATTTCCACACCGATATTAGGGGAGATAACTGTGTTTCCTTAAAATGTTAACGGACATTACTATTTATTATCTGTATTTATTTGTTGATGTACAATGATCATACTTTATTATATGTCGAAAATATTATTTTTTCATGCGACGCATTTAATTAGTATAAATACAGTTGAACCTGTACTAAAGACCTCCTCCGAATAGCAATCACCTGGCTGTAAAGGCCAACTTTTGTTGTCCCAATGGCACAATTACAATATAAATGACCACCTGTCAACAAAGGCCAGATTTTTCACTTTCCATGGCTGGCCGTTACTCACAGGTTTGACTAATTAAAAAACATCATGCCTCATTTGAATATGAAAATTGCTTTATACCACCGTGAGTCACTATCAGTAAAATAAATATTACTAAATGATCATATCTGTATAGCGTACACTCGCAATTTTTAGAACTGGTGGAATAGCGACACAATTACATATTTAATTCCTATAAAGCAGATGTTGTGCCTAATGAGTTGGCATGTACCTTTAATATGATCTTCACCATTTGACCTTCACAACTTTGCTTATGAATAATTATCACTTTTGGTTAATTAGCTTTGCCACAGTTTCTCCTATCTGCCACCGGGGATATTGGTGTGCTAACAGGCAACATTTTCTTGTTACTGGCCTTCCATTGGTCAAACTACATCACATGACACTGCCGAATGATGTCAGTGTAATGACGCCACGTAAACAATTTGGCATTGATTTCAATGAAAACCATGTTATTTTCCCCATCCTCTAGCCTAGTGCCTAGCATAAACGTGAACTCATAAATAGAATACCATGCCTTTTGATATGACGTTTATCAGTCAAGGCTAGGAAACGGTTTCCTAGCCTTACATGATAAACATGATATCAAAAGGCACAAGCCTGGTATCTCTTTGTATTGCAATGTAATGTTATGCACTCATTTGCTCATCTCACCCTTTCTGGCTAAGGTTCTCAATATATGACTGTGACAAACAAGGTAAAAGCTAAATCCCGACTCAAAACTGATGGTTGTGCATAAAAAAACAATTCGCAGCAATAGTGTGACTTTTATTTAACACATGTATGGAATGCCATCGAAAAGTTTCCCATCATTCAATGTAACATTTATGGACTGTGATCTAACAAATATGACTGACTGTCATTGGAACCAGTAGCCGATTTCATCAAAATTGCAAAGTATACTTATCTAGCAAAGTATACTTTGAGGGAGTAATCATTTATTTTTCACGAAATGCATTATATCATATAGAACTAACGACTGCATATAATTGATGAGTAAAAGTATGTATAATTATTATACTGAATCTATTACATTATCACAGCCAAAATGGCTGTGATAAAGTAATAAATTCAGTATAATAAAAATTAATAAATTTATCCTTAAATTGAAAATTTCTCCCTCAAAGTATACTTTGCTAGATAAGTATACTTTGCAATGTTGGTGAAATAGGCAACAGAGCCGACCAGGGTCTGCCTGTTTGCTAACCGATCAGCAAAATGTCCATTAGGAATTTAAATAAATATGCCAGGTAACCTCATCAAACCAGATCATTTGAACACAGCTGGAGCACAGAAGGTGAATGTGAATAGGTTTAACGTCCCAGCAACATCTATGGTAATAAATGTGGGACCACAGTTTAACTCTTTGCATGCTAGCGGTGAAAATATCCGCCAAACGAATTAGGAGTATATGTTTTATTTCTCTCTGTAATATGTCTTGGAATTTCATTAGAATTGAGTCCTCAGGACTCAATTCTAATGAAATTCCAAGACATATTCATGATATTTACAATGAGAAATAAAAGACAATATGATGAATTTTTGTCCGCTAGTTTTGAACTATTAAAAGCCCACAAGTTTCCCAGCATGCAAAGAGTTAAAACTCATCTAACAGACCAGTGGAATGGAAATACTAAGTACCGGTAAGTATTTTTGATGCCTAAGGTGAGGATTGGATTCATAATCTCCGTTATTGAAGTCCAATGCCATATCCCCTAGGACATGGCCCATCCCTGGAGCACAGAAAGGACTTGATTTGATTTATTGTCATTTCACGGCCTACCAACAGCTAAGGTCATTTAGGACCGGGTCAACAGGTTCGATCCCACATTTAACTTGCTGCATTGGGGGAAATACCAAAATCAGAGCAGAATATTTACATCGAAATAAATAATTTATTATATATATTCAGCCCTGAAATTACAATAACCGACCTGGTGCCAGGTACATATCACACCAGTCACTTGGCCCCTTCTCCTGAAGTCATACCAGTAGAATTACTCTGGGGTATAACCAGATTCAACTCTCATATACAAGAAGACGTACCCGAGAGCCAAACCAGGTATCCGGCCAGGATTCCGATAAGGAAGTATCCCGATCGTTAAATTACCCATCGCATGCTCCCAACCAACCACCACAGCACAGAAACGAATGGTTTACCTTTGCGCTGTAAGTAATAGGATGGTTTGTTTGTTTGTTGGGGTTTAACGGCCTATCAACAGCTAAGGTCATTTAAGGCCGGGTTTCGTACTAAATCCCATATATTACCTGTACAAGTACATGTACATGTTCAAGTACATGTACAAATGGGGGGGGGGGGGGGTGGGGGGGGGGGGGAGGGGAATCCCAAAATCTGAACTGAATATTTACAATAAACAAGAGGGCCATGATGGCCCTAATTCGCTCACCTGACTCCATGAACACCAGAGGAGAATGTGACATTGAGTTCATGTGTTTTTAAAAAATTGTGCTATTTTTAGACGGCGGTCATCTTGGATTAAGCAATGACTCATTTTACCAAATCTGAAAATGCTTCACCCAAGGATCGGAACTTCCTATGAAGTTTGGCCAGCATAGGCCATGTGGTTCCTGAGAAAAAGACGTTCAAAATCTCAAATAAATAGACCTTTTGGCGACCATCATGGATGACATAATCATCCGATTCCAACAAATATTGCGCCAGAGCAATCCCCTCATCGATACCTTCAATTTGATATATGACATGAGCATATTCGGTCAAAAAATAAAAAATTTGACCCCACGAGCCACGCCTATTTTTGACCCCGGGGTCACCATTTTCACAACTTTAAAAGAGCATTGTACATCGATCATTCCTACCAAGTTTCGTCGAAATCCGGTCAGTGGTTCATGAGAAAAATATTTTTTAAGAATTTGTGCTATTTTAAGACGGTGGCCATCTTGGATTAGCAATGACCTCCATTATAACAAATCTGAAAAGGCTTCACCCATGGACCATAACTGTGAAGTTTGGCTACCATGGGCCAAGCGGTTCATGTGAAGTAGAATTTTGAAATCTCTAATAAAAGAACAACCTTTTGACCTTTCGGCGGCCATCTTGGATGACATAACCATCAGATTTCGACAAAAAATTCACCAGAGTGATCGCCTCATTGATACCTTCGATTTGATATATAACATGACCATATTCGGTCACAAATATAATTTGACCCCAATTTGACCCCACGGGCCACGCACATTTTTGACCCCGGGGTCAGAATTTTAACA
This sequence comes from Conchocele bisecta, assembly GCA_029237695.1. Taxonomy (NCBI): domain Eukaryota; kingdom Metazoa; phylum Mollusca; class Bivalvia; order Lucinida; family Thyasiridae; genus Conchocele; species Conchocele bisecta. The sequence goes on along the minus strand of CM055274.1, from coordinate 8,912,812 downwards.
ACTTTGAAAGAGCATTGTACATTGATCATTCCTACCAAGTTTCGTCGAAATCCGGCTAGCGGGTCATGAGAAGATTTTTTAAGAATTAATGCTATTTTTAGATGGTGGCCATCTTGGATTAGCGATGACCTCCATTTTAATAAATCTGAAAAGGCTTCACCCATGGACCATAACTTTTAAGTTTGGCTACCATGGGCCAAGCGGTTCATGTGAAGAAGAATTTTGAAATCTCTAATAAAAGAACGACCTTTTGACCTTTCGGCGGCCATCTTGGATGACATAACCATCAGATTTTGACAAAAAATGCACCATTGCAGCATTGTACATTGATCATTCCTACCAAGTTTCGTCGAAATCCGGCCAGCAGTTCATGAGAAGAAATTTTTTGAAGAATTTATGCTATTTTTAGACAGCGGCCATCTTAGATTAGCGATGACCTCCATTTTAACAAATCTGAAAAGGCTTCACCCATGGACCATAACTTTGAAGTTTGGCTACCATGGGCCAAGCGATTCATGTGAAGAAGAATTTTGAAATCTCTAATAAAAGAACGACCTTTTGGCGGCCATCTTGGATGACATAACCATCAGATTTCGACAAAAAATGCACCAGAGTGATCGCATCGTTGATACCTTCAATTCGATATATGACATGACCATATTCGGTCAAAAATAAAATTTGACCCCAATTTGACTCCACGGGCCATGCCCAGTTTTGACCCCAGGGTCACCATTTTAACAACTTTGAAAGAGCATTGTACATCGATCATTCCTGCCAAGTTTTGTCGAAATCCGGTTGGCGGTTCTTGAGAAGAAGATTTTTGAAGAATTTGTGCTATTTTTAGACGGCGGCCATCTTGGATTACACAATGACGTCATTTTAACAATTTTGTAATCCCCCTACCTAAGGACCATGATCATGAAGTTTGGTGACTATAGGCCCAATGGTTACTGAGGAGAAGACGTTTGAAAATGTTCACGGACGACGGACACATTGTGGTAACAATAGCTCACATGAGCTTCGCTCAGGTGAGCTAAAAATCTATATATTTAGCCCTGAAATCAGATTAATCCTGATCTGATGCCAGGTACTCGCCACACCAGAATCACTTGGTCCCCTCCCAAAAGCAGTAGGATCAGTAATAATGTTACTACTTTTATAATGGGCAATAACCCAATTGAACTCCCAGGTAACAAAAGAACCAAAGATAACAACGTACCTAAGGGCCAAACCAGACAAATCGTGATTCCTATATAATGAGGAGGAACCCCTTCCGTTAATGTACGCCGTCGCATTTGCCCGACCAACCACCCACTAGAGTAATAGGATGGATGATATATAGTTGAGATACACATACATGTACATGGAAATATATATTACATTTCTGTCATCACTGAAAGTAGATGACAAGTTTGTCTGGGTCTACACTCCCAGGGTGTCCGGTTTAGAGAGGTTTCAATGTATATGTGGAGGTGACTGGAGAAATGGGTCTTATGAGATTTGCGACCAGTGTAGATCCAGATCAGCCTGTGCATCTGCAGTCTGATCAGGATCTGCACTGTTCGCAATGCTGTCAATGATTCACCCGACCTGCTTCTAACAAGTAATACAGATTGTTATCAGGCTACGAGAGTGTGCTATTTGTTCAGGAGCTATACTGTGTATAAATTTCATAAGCCCTATTTCTCCAGTCACAGCCACATATGATGTAGCTAGACATGAGCCACAATTTGTCCCTCGATTATAAACAAGAGGGCCATGATAGCTCAATATCGCTCACCTGTGCAATTTTCCTCTGCAAATACTGGTATGTAAAGTTCTCACTAAATAAACATCAAAATAAGCCCATCACAGGTCCATAGTGTCAATATGACAAACTTGAGAAATCGCCAGGGTAGGATTTGTCTCGCTACATGTATATGTATAGATATATCTTACACAACTTCACGAGGTTTGGTGACCACAACAGGATGCTTACAGCCTACTTTTTATCACAATACATCTTTCACAAATTGTATCAGAAGCAATTGATTAAATGAAGTTCTACCTCCATTTTAGTTTTAACCAAGTAATACATGTGTATGAGGGAGGGGGTGGGGGGCACCACTGGTTTGCACCGAGATTACAATATCCAGCATTGATAACAGAATATCCTGATCCGGTGCCCTTACCCAACCTAGATTACTTGGCACCACATATCACGGATCTAATTCTAAGAGAGAGAAATCCCAGTATATCAGACACATGTGTGAATCCATTATGAATGCCCTTCCATCCTCCAGTGGATTGATTTTGAATGGAGTTCAACGTCCGTTTAACCCATACTACGCTGAATTAAAAGTTGTCGTCTGCTGGAAATGTTTTATTTTCAATATTTCTCGACAAAAACCTGGTTTTGACAGCACATGAGAATCATCTCCAGTGGAGACGATTCTCATGTGCTGTCAAAACCATTTTTTTGTTAAGAATTAAAGCAAAAATGAAAAAAAAACAGCAGATGGCAATTTCTGTCAACAGCGTAGGAAGGGTTAACCTTTAACAAAGTCATGTATAGACGGGAATACACAAGTACATGTACATGTACACTACACCAAGATCATTTGGCCGCATATATAACTGGATCTCGGTGTGAATCTCGGAAAGGCTGGCCTTCACCGTTAAGAGATGCATACTTTCTCATCCTCTATTAGAATCAACACACATCATCCCATGATGGCGAAATTCAATCATATACAGTGGAGACTCGTTTACTCAAAGTCCATGGCACCAAGGCAAATATGTTGAGATAAATAAATTTTTTTTTAGCAAACACGTCATTATATACGAAAACATGTACTTGGATTAGCGACGATCTCCATTTTAACAGTTCTTAAAATGCTTCACCAATATATCATGCCTGTAAAGTTCGACCAACATCGCTCAGAGGTTCGCGATAAGAAGACATTTGAAATATGTAACAAACGGATGACCGTATGACAATTCAGAGACCATCTTGGATGACATAATCATCCGATTTTCACAAGAAATGCAGCACATTGATCGTTTCGTCAATACCTTCGATTTGGTAAATGACATGACCATATTCGGTCAAAAAATAAAACTTTGAAAAATCATCCGATTTCGCTGAAAACTGTATCGGAGCGATCACCTCGTAGATATCTTTAATTTGATATATGATGTGACAATATTCGGTCAAAAATCAAATTTTACCCCCACCCCCCGGGCCACACCCATTTTTGACCCCGGGGTCGCAATTTTTACAACTTCAAAATAAAGACCATTGTACATCGGTCATTTCTGCCACGTTTGGTCGAAATCCGCGGTTAACAGAAGAATTTTTTTTTTAAGAATTTGTGCTATTTTTAAACAGCAGCCATCTTGGATTAGCGACAACCTCCATTTTAACAAATCTGACAAGGCTTCACCCAAGGACCATAATTGTGAAGTTTGGCTACTATTGGCCACCGGTTCTTGTAAAGGCCCAGCGGATACGGAGAAGAAGACGTTTGAAATTGTGGACCGACGACAACGGACGAAAAGCGGTAACAATAGCTCACTTGAGCCTTTGGCTCGGGTGAACTAAAAAGTGAAAGTGAATGGGTTTAACGTCCCAAAAACAGCTAAGGTCATATATACATGTAGATGGAACCACAGTTTCATCCATAGTCTCATCAAACAGACCAGTGAGATGGACTATGTAAGGGTTGTTCATACCTAGGGTGAGGATTGATCAAGTCTGACAAATGCTCAGTTTTGGACAATCACACATCAAGGTCAAATTTGGAGTATATGTTCATATAATCATCAGCCATATTTACATAAGAGCCCATGTCTTTATAACCCTTTGAACCATACAGACCATAAAGCGAACATTAGCAAACACTGTAGATCCTAATGAGCCGGCTCGTACCGAGCCGTCTCATCAGGATATGCAGTGTTTGTCATTATTTTTTAGATTTTCAAACATTTTTTTTTAAATGGAGTGGTCCAAAATTAGCATGGAACAGACCATGTTATATATTTAGGGGTGAAAAGGTTAATAATAATAATTATCATACCGCAGATAAATTTCTCGCATTTTGATTGGTCAGCTTGCCGTGTAATACAAGCCCATATTACCTGTCAAGCCCGTCAATATGGCTCGAATAAAAAATGGCAGTGGGTCGAGGCAGAGTCCAAAACAAAATATTTTGCAAACCACCTACAAAACATAGTCATAGGGATCGGTCCAGAAAATGCCAAGTTATTAACAAATTTCTACTTGTTTATGCCTGGATCACGTCAGGTAATGTTTGTAATGTCACGACGTTGTGCCGTTTGTCACCATATTTCTGGACGTTGACATGCACCAATACACTTAACCAGATGTCATTGTGATCACTAGGTCTCGCTTTCCGCAAGCGGGCTCGACAAAAAACTAAATTCTGAAGAAATATAAAGAATCTACATGTACAGTATGATAAATAAGTTATTCTGATTTTACAAAGTCGCTATGGTGTCATATTGCCCGGCTGAAACCATATTCCCCCTTGGCTGCGCCTCTGGTTAATATAGTTTCAGACAGGCAATACGACACCATAATTCCAGCACAAAAATATTTACACAATTCCCTAACATTTGATTGGTCCGTAGCAAGTCTATGTCCAAAATTTATATCCCAGTAAACTCCATGCCGAACTACTTTCCGTAACAGTCAGGCGCAGTTAAAATAATTCTTAAGAAAACGGAAAATAAACACATTTTCTTGATGAATTTATTTCAAATGCTGGAATTATAAGGAATGAATGGCCTTTTTGTGGTATTTATCGGGGATATAAACTTGGAAAAGTCGCGGGAATACTGGACGAGGCCTTCCAAAAAATTACAATTTTCAAAAAAAAAAAAAATAAAAAAAAAAAAAAAAAAAAAAATAAATATTTTTTTTTATTTTTTTTTCGAAAATTGTAATTTTTTATCACTTCGTCCAGTATTCCCGCGACTTTTCCAAGTTTATACCCCGATAAATTCCACAAAAAGGCCATTCATTTCTATAATATTGACTGTGTATAATCACAATACCTGGTAACTTAAATTTTACCTAGTCTACAGAATAACACTTTACATCCATCACCTACATGTACCAACCAAAAAACAAGGACCTTGTGATCCCTTCGCGGGCAGCCTTCATAAAATGAACAAAAGTCATCAGTGACCTTCACCTTGGGTGTATGCAAAACAAAGCATCACGTATATGCAGTAACACGAGGGAATAACAAGGCGATCGAAGTTTGGTAATGTTCCGACTGATGGATTAAGAGATATGTGAAATTCGGACAACGTCCAAATTTACGTCCCAAATAGTTGATGACGACGACGGAATTGTGACGGCTATGTCTCACTTTCCACTATCGTGGTTGGGACAAAAACCCACATTCAATAAAGATTACTACTGTCTGTTTCACGAAAGCTGCCCAAATTTTACGGCTATATAAACAATCCCAAAACAATATTTTTTTCAATAATATTAAATAAAAGGAAAATTTAAGAATGAGCCTTCTTTTTATTTAGTGAAATTCGGTCAAATATTGATTTTATTACGAAAAATAAATTGTCTATGGGAATTTAACATGGGCCATGATGGGGGGAAAAGGAAGTGGAGGACCATATTTGACCAAATTTCACGAAACAAAAAGAAGGCTCGTTCTTAAATTTTGCTTTAATTTAATATTATCACAAAAAATATTGTTTTTGCATCTGTACGTTATTGCACTAGCTTTCAAAACCTATTGAAAGTTATCCACAATTTCACTGAACATTTTACATCTGTGGTCAAGCATTGAAAGCACTTTACTTTTCCGTAAAATAGTTGCCATGGAGATCAGCTGTTTTTCCTTGAGACATACAACCCCAGTGCTATCTTTCTTTACCGCATCAATGCAGCCGAGGGCCAATGTCAAGGACTCGGTCATTGACGCTGACACAGGGAATAGATTAGCAAACCAAAGGTTCACCTTTGACTTCAGTGTCCCTTTCTCAACTATTTTGGGATCGATGTCAAGGACAACAGTGTAGTCCTCAACAGTTCTACCCAGAAATGCAAGTGGTCCAACATCTCTGCTATTTGCTTCTTTTTTCAAGTTGTCTTTGATGTCGAAGAACACGGTTACATATTGAACAACTGTGTCGTCCAGCAAAGCAACTTGTATTGTATGAAGAAATATGTCATTAGGAACTGTTATCATGCCAGGATTTGTAACAAAGTTACAGGTACCAGATGACTCCGCTTTGACAGTCGAGTCGTATTCACAACTGCTGATGATGACATTCTGGCCAATATTCACCGGCACTGTGAAGCGGCAGTATTCCACAACAGCCGTGTGTGCAACTATTGACTCCTTTGGCAATACACTGTGCATCACACATCCCTGAGAGATATCCGAGAATTGGCTACATCCATGAAATTGAGAAGGCACAGCAGCATCGCCAGACTCTTGAGATTGACTTCTCCCACTGCTATCAGTGCTACTGAACCACAAGTTGAACACATCTTTTGAAAGACCCATTTCTTGTTGGAATGTATGGTCACAGCAGAAATGTTGAATGTACTCCTTTGTCGTTCCAATGTGAATAAACTTGGAGGAGTTCATCAGCAAAAGTGTTAGTGGTTTGTCATTCAGAAGGTTGAAGATCGCTTCTCTTGTTTCAATCAAGTTAGGCGTAACTGTACTTACGTTTGCTGTATTGTGGATATACTGAGATGTTGCACGTTCACCAAGTGCTTGTAGAAAATCCCCATATGCGTCAATTTCACATTCAACAGGGCCATGCTCCTGAATGAAGTGCAAAAACCGTTTTGTAACGTCGTGACTGAAGAAGAATGAACTGTCGGTGTATACCGCTCGACCATACACCTGGATACCATCAGAGAAACTCAGGTTTTCAGATTTCAAAACAGCACCTTTCTCATACATTGTTACCTCATTGGCCTTCTGAAGCACCTCGGTACATTCACACTGCTGTACAGGCATATGTGGATCAACGTTTTCCATGTTCTTAATCACATAGACACCATGACCTGTGCCAACTGAAAGTGTGGACGGGTGAGCTAATGCCGTGAAACCAGTACTAGCGAACTTAAAAGACACATTTTCAAAATCACTTTCAAGATTGTAGATTAGAAAATCATCGGCACACGTGACAAACACACCAGGGCACATTTTTGGAATAAGTGGCATAAAGGTGGCCAGTTTAACATCTAACATCTGGTATATAGGGTTGCCGAGTGGGACCGGGGAGAAGATCTTCCCGAGGGTGCTGGCACTTGGCATGCGCTGGCTCTGGCCGCCCGCGTGTATCAGCAGCACGCGCATACTGTCCAGCTTGTCTTGGTACGTCTCCTGCAGGAATGACACGGCCGTTAACGTTGATCCACCATTACCTGAAACGACAATTATATATAAAATACAATTTCAATCCTATATATTTACACCGTTCTTAAATTCATAACGGAAACGCCCTTTCAACGTATTGTGTTTATATCCCTATACATTACATTAGCCCCACGTGACATCGTTGATTCGTTAAAGTTTGTTTGACGTTAACTTGTTAAAATACATGACGTCCATCGTCAATAACATCATGTTATAGAACAGCAACGTCGCTGTTCTATGAATTGCGACAAATTTACATAAACAATAATATTCCTAATTTTAACATTGTATTTGGTTATTTACATTTTTGCAATGTAATGCAATGTAAATATAAGTAATAAAACCATGGGGTGTCAGTTGTGTTTACTGAAGTATGAAACACGTTTGGTCTCTTTAAAGTTTGCGAGGAGTCCTTTAGACTCCACACATTTTAAACAGACCAAATGTTTTTCGTACTACAGTAAACGTAACAGCCCATGATTTTATTCCTTAATTGTTTGTTTCAGAGAAAAAAATATGTTTCTACAGAGCTTACATGTAGCTATTTTGTTAGACAGTTACCAGATAATCATTTGTACCAAAAACTTTTAATTCGGACTGTTGGCTAATAAGGAAATGCTCAACCCCCCACCCCGGTAGGTCTCATTTTTAGGGACTTCATTTTTAGCTAGTTTAACCCTTTTCAACCCTAAGTAACTGGATTTGATTGTGATATGAATATTTTGTAACCAATCAAATCGTCACAAAATGATTTTCAGACTAGTCCGTTTATGAAAAGGGTGTGTTTTTGTTCTCAAAAATTACTTGCAAAAGGTGCAGATCCTGATGATTCGGTTCGGCTCGTCATGAGCCAGCTCATCTGGATCTACACTTTTTGCCAATACCGCTATACAGGCCTGTGGTATTAAAAGGGTTAATAGACTGTCTAAGACAATCACCAGATGATTGTTAATATTTGAACCACATAACTTTTGAAAGTGAATGGGTTTAGCATCCCAGCAACAGCTAAAGTCATATAGAGACGGGCATATGTAACTATGAATGAATTCCGACGGTTGGCTTCAGAAAAGATTTTTAAATTTTCTACATAGCTTATATAAGGAAAAACCGCCACACCCGCTGGAGGCTGCAAGTTTTCATTTATCTATTTTAGTAAACAGTCACCAGATGAACATTTGTACTAAATTATTTTGAATTCTGAAGTTTCTTAAAGATTTTCCGTTCCGTTGCCATGGCAACCAATTTTGGGATGGATCAAGTTTATTTTATTTTGGTAGTTTGGATCATTCCTGAAAATTTCAAATGGGCAGTAAAGGGAGATAACTTATTGGTCCAAGGTAAGAATCCCAGTATAATTCAGTCAGGATAAGAATCCTAAAAGGCATTTACTCTCAGATACTAGTACCGGTATGTGCAGAAAGTGATGAAGCATAATAGTAAACATGAGTGTCGTAGGTCACAATATACGCCCATCACATTATATGCCCATCGATGAATAGCCAGTAAACCAGGGGAGACAACTCACTGGAAAAGTAACAAGAATTCCGCCATGGAAGCGGTGTCGCGTCTGCCGAGGCATTTGACCGTAACATGATCATGGGCATGTGCTAAAGTAAACATAAAAACCGTTGGAGAAGTTCATGCTTAAAACACGAAAAAGGTCAAGGTTGAAGAAACATTTTGACATAAAAAAATGGCTAAGTGATTCCGCAAAAATGTCAAGGTACAAAGGTCAAGGTCATGTTAATGGGGACATGAGTGTGTACCAAAAGCTCACATGTTAAGTAATATTACAGTTATATCATGATGAAAAAATGTGTACAAACTTTTTGACGCAAAAATGGCTAAGTGTTTCCGCAAACATGTGAAGATAAAAAAGGTCAAGGTCATATTAGTTTTAGTTTAAACATAGTTTATTGCCAAATAATTACAATGGGCTTGGGCCACAAGTTCTACCAACATTAGTTACGGCCATTACCCGTATATGAAGGTCATATTAATGGTGGCATGAGGATGTTACGAATGATCAGATGTATCAAGTGTCCAAATATTGAAGCAATCCGTCAAGTAATATTAAAGTTATACCATGATGAAGAAGCTTGTACAAATTTTTTACTTAAAAAATGGCCAGTGTTTCCACAAAAATATGAAGGTAAAAAAGGTCAAGATCATGTTAATGGTGGCATGAATGTGTTCCCAAGCTCACATGTATCAAGTGTCCAAATATTGAAGCCATCCGTCCAGTAGTATTAAACGAGTAATATGAAACTTATAGCAGGATGAGGAAGCTTGTACAAAGTTATTGACGCAAAAAAATGGCTACGTGTTTCAGCAAAAATTTGAAGGTAAAAAAGGTGAAGGTCATGTGAATGGCGGCATTAGCGTGTTTCAAATGCTTACATGTATCAAGTGTCCAAACATTGAAGGAATGCGTCAAGTAATATGAAAGTTATAGCAAGATGAGGAAGCTTGTAAAAAGTTTTTGACGCCAAAAAATGGTTACGCGTTTGAGCAAAAATTTTAAGGTAAAAAATGTGAAGGTCATGTGAATTGGCGGCATGAGTGTGTTCCTAATGCTTACATGTATCAAGTGTCCAAATATTGAAGCATCCGTAAAGTAATATTAAAGTCATAGCACGATGACAAAGCTTGTACAAAGTTTTTGATATTTCGGATGACAACGACGGAAAAAGCGACAACTATAGTCGCACCTTCTGCTAAAGCAGGCGTGACAATAATAATAAACATTTTTCCAAATTTTTAGTGTGTTGTCTTGGATTTTCTACATAATGTTAGCCACATTGTATCTTGTTCTATTTTGCATTTTCTTTTCTTTGTCAAATGCCACAAGATGTGAAACTGGCTGATGGCTTGAACACACAAAGATGGCAGAGTTGGCCACTCCAGGAACCATATAGTTTACAGTATTCAAGATAAATGTTCATATATCGATGGTCGATGTTATACATATATCCCATGAATTATTCCCATCACATTTAGGAAGGAAATGTGTTTGTATCAAATGATGATCAAGGGTAGGATGGGTCCTTAAAGATGGATTTATGGCGAGGTAACGTATGCTACCCCCATATCACTCAGGAAAATTTGCCATGTAAATGAAGAGGCAATCAAGGTCACCTGAACATGTTGAAAGTAAAAAAAGAATAAAATTAGTGCCACATTGTACCTGAACCAAATTTTCTGGCTGTCATCCACAGTGACTTATAAGTCACCCTGTATGACAGACACGGAATTTGGGTTACAATTTGTTGGATTGTTGTTTATTGGTGTTTAACAGCCTATCAACAGTTAAGATCATTTAAGGCCGGGGTTACAATTAGTACCTAGTTTTGGTCCAGGTGGGTCTGCAACGACGTGGATTGGTAAACCGAGAGGGAGTTCCTTTCGTGCCATTTTCTGTCTGATCTGCAACATGTACACCAGCTTCTGATCATCGTCGGCTGTCGTCAAGACAACAACATCCCAGTAGGGCTCTTCCAGAACATTTGTATATTTTCCTGCGATAAAAAGATGAAGTGTTGCAGCAGGGCTCCAGATAAGGGATTAGTAATCGAGTATTGTCACTCCATCATTTCTGAAGCAATTGGGTACATGTATTTCAAAATTTTAATTGGGTAAAATAAAATCACTACTGTTTACACATCAACAGACAACAATTATTGAATATTTTGCTTCGAAATCAAAACATGTCTTAGCATTTCATTAGAATTGTCTCCCTGGAGACAATTCTAATGAAATACCAAGATGTGTTTTCATGCACAAAATTGTTATTGTTTTTTGATACTCGCTACTTCTGATTTCAATTGGGTTTTTGTCAATTTTAATTGGGTATGTAAGCCAATACGCAGCTTATCTGCAGCTCTGGTTGCAGTGACTGGAGAAATGGGGCTTTGTGACCAGCATAGCTCCTGAGCAAATATCACACTCCTGTATATATTGCTTGTTAGAAGTGGTTTATTGATGGAATGTTGAACAGAGCAGTTCCTGATCAGACTGTGTGGATGCACAGGCTGATCTAAACGTACACTGCCACTGGTCGCAAACACCATAAGCCCCATTTCTCCAGTCACAGACACAAATATGTCACAAGGAACTGAAAATTTTAGAGTGTCTTTTAATATTAATTATGTAAATCTACAAAATTTGTATTTACATGTACACATTAATCATGTGTTAAACCCTGTATAGTGGTTTGGTAAATAGTGTAGATCCAGATGTAGATCCAAATCTCATCAGGATCTGCACTTTTTGCAAATAATGTTCACAATTTTTAGAACAAAAACACCCCATTTTCATAAATGGACTAGTCTGAAAAGCATTTTGTGACAATTGGATTGGTCCAGAAATTAACATATAAAAATCCATTCCATTTACTTAGGGGTGAAATTTTCACATTCCATTTACTTAGGGGTGAAAGGGTTAATAGACAACAACCTGACAAAGAAGTACTGCATGTTTTTCAGTACATGCTCTAATGTAGAATGGGAACAACTCGACCATGTGTTTTCCAGCTCTAAGAGTGTGTAGGCAGATCAGTGGGCCGTTTCACTAAGCTTCTTACGACTAAAATGTTTGCAAGTGCAAAATTATGAGTCTGTAAATTTCACATTAGCAACGTTTTCTTGTAAACAATTATTGGATTTACATTTATTGAGCATAGGCTGCATATGCAGCCTATGCTCAATAAATGCAAATCCATCAATTGAAATTTCCAGACGATCTTCAATTTGCACTTACGAACATTTTAGTCAGATGAAGTTTAGTGAAACGAGCCCCAGATTCTGCCATTAAATGAAATACCGATACCATAATTATTATACTAATTGTTTCGAGGGAACAAATTGTTATATCGTAGGAACAAATTGTTATTTCATGGGAACGAATTGTTATATTGTGGGAACAAATTGTTATTTTGTGGGAACGAATTGCCAATTGAGGGAACAAATTGTTATTTTGTGGGAACAAATTAATAAAAAAATGCTCAAACACGTGTGTTTAAGAAAAAACTATGAATCTAGATCGCGATTGGTGGTTATGCTTCAAACTCGGGTTTGAGGTCCAAAGCCTGGTTTGTGAAAAACATGCCAGGGTTTAATGAATTATTAATGTTCACTTCAGTACCTAAAACCTGGGTGGTTTGAGGAGCTCCAATGCAATTTGCATGTCAAACCTAGAGGTGAGGAATTATTGAGCATTTTTCTTGCCATACAAGCTGACATAATAGTGGTACATTGTATGTTTACATTTCTGTCAGATCCAAGCAATCTTTTATGTAAGGTATATTGATGTCGTGACCTATGGGAGAAACTTACCCCGTATTTTGTCATAATTTGTCATTATCTTTCTCATGAAGGTCACAAGTCGTTCATTTGGCATGGTGACTGTCACACGAGCTTCCTGAAATGATGTATCAAGGTAATACACCATGACATCAACATAAACATGACAACCTTGCTTATATGTTACAAATAACGTATTACAGTAGCCATCTGAAAGAGAAAATCTGATCACCAGAATATTTCTAAACAGTCCAATTTTCAGAGTCCAAATTTGCGACTGGAGAAATGTTGCTTATGGCAATTGTGACAGTGTACATGTAGTTCCTGATCAAATAGCACATTCCTGTTACAGGAGTCCTGTAGCCTGATACTGATCGATAGTGCTTGTTACAAGCATAACAGGGGGCCATTTCACTAACTTCGTACGACTAAAATGTTTGTTAAAGTGCAAAATTATGATAGTCTGTAAATTTCACATTACCATTGTTTTCTTGAAAATAATTATTGGATTTACATTTATTGAGCATAGGCTGCATATGCAGCCTATGCTCAATAAATGTAAATCCATAAATTGAAATTTACAGACGATCTTAAATTTGCACTTACGAACATTTTAGTCGTAAGAAGTTTAGTGAAACGGGCCCCAGGTGTTTTTATCATGTTTACTGATGGAATGGTGAAAAGTGCAGGCCCTGATCAGACTGAGCAGATGTGCAGGCTGATCTGGGGCTACACTGGTCACATAACCCATAAGCCTAATTTCTCCAGCCACAGCCACATTTCATCAATTTCCAAGGAGTTTGTGTGATTTTCTTCTGTTAAATGTATATACTCGCAAAGACTGGGATAAACAGGAGAGGTACATGTAACTTGATAATTTATTTCTTCTATTACTGTATTTATGAGGAAGTACAATAATAACTTGACAGATGGACGGACAGCAAACACCTGTGATGGAAACTGCCGCCAACAGCATGTATCCCATCGCTTAGAAACAAAATTGCTAACCTGCTCCATACATGTACCTCTCGAGAGGGTAGCAATTTAACCCCATCTCTTTAATGTAACACATGGAAGAGTGGTTTTTGCAATTGATTATCCGGTGTGTTCGATATGTTAGCGATATAAAACTGTATTAATAAAGAACATACTAATGCAGAAATTGGTTATTTTACCGTGTCAAGCTGTTTATCGGACATTTACATGTATATCTTGTAAATGTGGAAGCTTGATTTCATTATGTTGCATGTTGAACAACAACAAGAGAAAATATGGCTTCCATGGGAAAATGATTCCCCTATTCTATTATTTTTGGCAATTTACTAGTTCTACATCAGAGATTTGTTTAAATGTATAAAATATACAGTTTACTGAATTTTGACCTACATGCAACAGGTTTGGGTATGCACTGGGGTTGCTCACATTTTTTTAATGGATCAAATTGTAGCCGTAGATAACATATCACAGGCGAATTATTGTAGCTACCCATCGCTGTGCGACTGGATCACCAACATGCACATTGATATGGTAAAGATGAATGCGCATAACGGAACATCTACTGAAAGAAATTAGAGATGTGTTCATAGAACATGGATGCCCCACATAAATGTACATGTATCTCTTTGATAGTAAATGAGGCAAAATTTCATATCCAAAAGGTTGACATAATCCATGTCTCAGTGTCAAAGCAAAAACAGAAATTCACTTTGTGCATCTACACACCATAAAGAAGATACATACCAAGCATCAAGCCTCCAGCTATTACGGTTTAGAAGTTTTACAAGTTAATGTACAAGGCAAAATGGTGAAATTCTAAGTCGAAACGAGGCAGATAAACCATGACCCGGGGGGTCGATTAAAAAATTGAAATAAACTTTGCGCAGCTACATGTACATACCAAGTTTAAAGTCTGTAGCTATTACGGTTTAAAAATCCATTACCCGGGGTTTGAATCAAAAATCAAAATAACATCATAAGGAAGCTACATACTAAGTTTCAGGTGTGTAGCTAGTATGGTTTAAAAGTTTTACGAGTTACAAGGCAAAATTGGAAAATTCTAAGTCGATAAGGGGGAGATAATCCATGACCCGGGTGTCGAATCAAATATCAAAATAAATTGTGCGCATCTACTCATCATAAGGAAGCTACATATCAAGTAGGTGTGTACCTATTAGGGTTTAAAAGCTTTACGAGTTACAAGGTTGGTGAAGGACGGATGGGAATGACACGGAACGGACGTACAAAGGTAACATTAAACTAGAAATGGACGCTTGTCGACAAGCGCATGTGTATCCCCCTCCCCAGATACACAAGTAGTTTGAAAAAAGGGTGTTCGAGTTATGCTCCAGAGACAAAATCAGTGACGGAAAAAACAAAGGGAGATAACTAAAGAATTAGTGATGCAAGAGTTGTCATTCTTGCGGGACACACCTTTAGGGTCGTGGTCTATGCATGTGTGAAGTTTCATGAAAATATTCCAAAGGGTGTTCGAGTTATGCTCCAGACACGAAATCAGTGCACGAAACAACAAAGGGAGATAACTAAGAAATTAACGACGCAAGAGTTGTCATTCTTACGTGCGACACACCTTTGGGTCGTCTTCTATGCATGTGTGAAGTTTAATAAACTAGAAAATGTGTTCATAGAACACGGATGTCCCACATATCGCTTTGATAATAAATGAGGCCAAATTGCAAGTCAAAATTTTCTTTTACTTGAGCGTTAAATTTTTTGAAGCACCAAGTATGTGACCTTGACCCTGGGCTTGGCGGGGGCAGGACAAACGTGGATTTGGCACAGGGCGGTAGAGGACCATTAGAGCAATGCATATATGAAATATGAAGCTGATCCGTGAAAGAAAACAGAAATTATAAGATATTTACCTGAGCGTTAAAGTTTTTGAAGCACTAATTATGATGTTAACCCTGGGCTTGGCGGGGGCGGGACGAACGTGGATTTGGCACAGGGCGGTAGAGGACCATTAGAGCAACGCATATATGAAATATGAAGTTGATCCGTGAATGGAAAGAAAAATTATAAGATATTTACCTGAGCATTAAAGTTTTTGAAGCACCAAGTATGTGACCTTGACCCTGGGATTGGCGGGGGCAGGACGAATGTGGATTTGGCACAGGGCGGTAGAGGACATTAGAGCAATACGTATATGAAATTATGAAGATGATCCATGAAAGAAAACAGAAATTATAAGATATTTACCCGAGCGTTAAAGTTTTTGAAGCACTAAGTAGTGACCTTGACCCTGGGCTTGGCGGGGGCAGGACGAACGTGGATTTGGCACAGGGCGGTAGACGACCATTAGAGCAACGCGTATATGAAATATGAAGTTGATCCGTGAATGGAAATAAAAATTATAAGATATTTACCTGAGCGTTAAAGTTTTTGAAGCACCAAGTATGTGACCTTGACCCTGGGATTGGTGGGGCAGGACGAACGTGGATTTGGCACAGGGCGGTAGAGGACCATTAGAGCAATGCGTATATGAAATATGAAGATGATCCATGATCCATGAAAGAAAACAGAAAGTATAAGATATTTACCCAAGCGTTAATGTTTTTGAAGCACTAAGTATGTGACCTTGACCCTGGGCTTGACGGGGGCAGAACGAACGTGGATTTGGCACAGGGCGGTAGAGGACCATTAGAGGAATGCGTATATGCGTGTTCGAGTTATGCTCTGGATACAAAATCAGAGCACGAAACAACAAAGGGAGATAAGTAAAAAAGAATTCCGCGGAATCAGATGCCTCGCCTTGTCCCGCCTTGACCTCGAGCCTGGGCCCGAAAGCAATTTTCACTGGCCCGAACATATTATACAATTATTGACTAGTGAACCATAGAATATCAGATTATATTCTATGGCTCACTAGTCAATAATTGTTTTATTATATGATAATAGTCTGTATATAGCACTTACGACCTTATGCTACTAGACAAAAATTGAAAAGAATTTGAAAAAAAAAAATGAAAAAAAAAAAAATGGAAAAAAAGTTTAAAAATTAAAAATAATAATGCTTGCTACTGGAGCCGAAATTTTTTTTAATAGTCCTATATTTATCTACATATATCTGCACAGGTCCACATAATGCCATAATATTTTCAACACAGTTTACGGAAATGTAATATAATCATTTACCTGTATAAATTACCTGTAAGTGGTCAGTGGTCAGTTGCACATGCTAGCACATGCACAGGTGAATAGTCTGTATATAGCACTTACGACCTTATGCTACTGGACAAAAATTGAAAAATAATTTGAAAAAAAAAATGAAAAAAAAAAATGAAAAAAAAAAAGAAAAAAAAAAAAATGGAAAAAAAAAGTTTAAAAATAATAATAATGCTTGCTACTGGAGCCCAGATTTTTTTTCCAGTCAAATTGAAAAATAATTTGAAAAAAAAAATGAAAAAAAAAAAAAAAAAAAATGACAAAAAAAAGTTTAAAAATAATAATGCTTGCTATTGGAGACCAGATTTTTTTTTAATAGTCCTATATTTATCTACATATATCTGCAGAGGTCCACATAATGCCACAATATTTTCAACACAGTACCCAATGTAGTGATTTACCTGTATAAATTACCTGGTCAGCAGTGGTCAAGCACTGGACATCTGCACATGCTAGCCCATGCTTAGCACATGGTTCTCCCAGTTTCTATTGTTCTCTCTACAGGTAAGGTGTACAGAGCACACGAGAAAAGGTATACAGAGCAGACGAGGAAACAGGTCTTCATGCATTATTGTCCAGTTTGTAGAGTGCGCAAAACAAAAAAGGGAGATAACTGAAAAATTAGCTACGCAAGAGTTGTCATTCTTGTGCGCGACACACCTCCGGGTCGTGGTCTATGCATGTGTGAAGTTTCATGAAAATATTCCAGAGGGTGGTCGAGTTATGCTCCGGACAGGAAATCAGTGAGCGAAAACAAAAAAGGGAGATAACTCAAAAATTAGCTATGCAAGAGTTGTCATTCTTGTGCACGACACACCTTCGGTTCGTGGTCTAATTGAATGTGTTAAGTTTCATAAAAATATTCCAAAGGGTGGTCGAGTTATGGTCAATCAGTGCGCAAAACAAAAAAGGGAGATAACTAAAAAATTAGCTATGCAAGAGTTGTCATTCTTGTGCGCGACACACCTTCGGGTCGTGGTCTATGCATGTGTGAAGTTTCATGAAAATATTTGAAAGGGTGTTCGAGTTATGCTCTGGACAAGAAGTGTCTGCGGCGGACGCAGACCGCGGCGCGCTGTCAAATCCATAGTATCCCCCGACGGAGTCCGGGGGATACAATTAAATTTAAATACCCCTTCCACTATGGCGGTGGGACATAAAAATGAACAAGAAAATGTGGTCTGTCGACACACGAGCCCCTATTTGAGAAACTTGTATAAAATCTTTCAAAAAAATAAACAGACAGACGGACGTACGATCAGTAGCGAGGGTAATTGTATTAATGTGGAAGGATGTATCGATCGTTATTAAGTAATGCATGTGTGCAATATGAAGATATAGCATGGTTGTGTGACATTTGTGCACAAGTGACAAGTGTTATGTAAACTCCAACAAACTTCTTAACGTGTGGAAAAGTTCAAATTTGTGATGGTCATATTAAAGGCATCATGGCAAAAATGAGAAACGCCGACGAACTTCTTAATGTGTGAAAAAGTTGTAAATGTCAAAAGCTGAAGGTCATATTAAGGGCAGCATGGATGTGTGGCATTTGTCCACACGCATGAAGTATTGATATATTAAGTAATCCATCAAGGGATAGAGAAGTTATGAAGTCAGAATTGAGAAACTATGGCGAACTTCTTAATGTGCCGGACGGACACACAGACAAAACACTATATGCCTCCGGCTCTACCGAGACCGGGGGGCATAAAAATATTTTCCTTGACAAAATTCATTGTATAACAAGAGCTGTAGGAGAACAGCATAGCTCGACTACGAAGGTTGTCAATGTACACATAGCTTGACAAAGAAGGTGGCCGCGGCCCGCATAAAACCAGTAACCAAGGTTAACTAAAAACCTTAACCAAGGGAAATTAACTAAGTAATTGAAGGTTAAACGTAAGTCAATGTCAGATATAGGTCAGGGGTTATTGATGTACATCACTAGGAGATGAAGTTTTCCAAGTACATGTATGGTTGCTGTAGGCCCAGGAGTATTCCATATACAAGCTTGACTAAAACCCTTAATCAAGGGGAAATAACTAAGTACTCCAAGGGTAAAAGTAGGTCAAGGTCAAATATAGGTCAGGGATTATTGATGTACATCACTAGGAGATGAAGTTGTCCAAGTATGGTTGATGTAGGCCCAGGAGTATTCCATATACAAGCTTGACTATAAACCTTAACCAAGGGGAAATAACTAAGTAATTCAAGGTTAAATGTAGGTGAAGGTAAAATATAGATCAGGGGTTATTGATGTACATCCCAATGAGAAAAAGTTATCCAAGTATGGTGTCTATATGCACAATAGTATTCCATATACAAGCTTGACTAAAAACCTTAACCAAGTTTGACTAAAAACATTAACCAAGGGGAATTAAGTAAGAAATTCAAGAGGAAATGTAGGTCAAGGTCAAATATAGATAAGGGGTTATTGATGTACATCCCTATGAGAAAAGGTTGTCCAAGTATGGTGTATGTATGCACAATAGCATTCCATCTACAAGCTTGACTAAAAACCTTAACCAAGGTTGACTAAAAACATTAACCAAGGGGAATTAACTAAGTAATTCAAGGTTAAATGTAGGTCAAGGTCAAATATAGGTCAGGGATTATTGATGTACATCACTAGGAGATGAAGTTGTCCCAGTACATGTATGGTTGATGTAGGCCTGGTAGTATTCCATATATAAGCTTGACTATAAACCTTAACCAAGGCTTGACGGTGACGCCGGGGTGACTACATAAGCTCCAACTATTCTTCGAATAGTCGAGCTAAAAATCAACAATATTATACTGGTCTCTGTATGTAAATTTAAACTGGAGTTCAAGTCCAGTGTTTGTGTTATTAATTGTTGTATATGACTAGTTTTATTGAAAAATATAAGCCATGATACGACCTAACTTGATTGGGTGAAGTTCTTGACAACAGTTCCTGCAAAGGATTTACAGAGGTTTCGCGACCTTTCACACCTCATACGTTTTCGTGACTAGAGGCTTCGCTACCCCAAGTTAATTACCCCAAAATAACAAGTCACTTGGTTTGCAGAACCAGATAAACAGTTAATCCAGGTAATTTAACATTTGGTCAGGAATCTAATAGGTGCCATGATGCAGCTTAACATGCATGCTGCATATAAACTGCAACATTTAACTTTCATAAGGCGTATGTACATTCGAAACGTAAGGTGAATGTGACTTATTCTCCATAAGTAATGACTATGAATGAAGATGTTCTCTGTTATTTTATGTGCACATTTACCGTCTTTGACACGTAATGCATGGATGACGATGTACTTAATGCTTTAACTTCACTACTGTGCGAATCTATTTTTGTGTAATCAATACACATTCAATAATGTATTCAGTTGCATTATAGTCAGTATATATTATAGGAATGAATGGCCTTTTTGTGGAATTTATCGGGGTATAAACTTGGAAAAACCACTTTCGCAATTGGCGATAAAAATAAACAATTGGCATAAAAAATTACAATTTGCGAAAAAAAACTTTTATCGCCAATTGTTTATTTTTATCCTATTGGTTATTATAGGAATGAATGGCATTTTTGTGGAATTTATCGGAGTATAAACTTGGAAAAGTTGCGGGAATACTGGACGATGGCCGGAAGGCCTCGTCCAGTATTCACGCGACTTTTCCAAGTTTATATCCCCGATAAATTCCACAAAAAGGCCATTCATTCCTTATAATTCCAGCATTTGAAATAAATTCATCAAGAAAATGTGTTTATTTTCCGTTTTCTTAAGAAATATTTTAACTGCTCCTCACGGTTACGGAAAGTAGTTCGGCATGGGAGTTTACTGGGATATAAATTTTGGACAGAGACTTGCTACGAGCCAATCAAATGTTAGGGAATTGCATAAATATTTTTGTGCTGGAACTATTACAAAATGTCATATATAAGCTAACAGATATTTTAGGATATACTGAATGTAACTTAACTGCACATGTGCAAACATTACTCACATGTACATTACGAGGTGCCTATTAACCCTAATTAGACCGCTACACACAACAATTGTCTTGTTATCTGCTGTTGCTTTATATCTTGCCTTATTTCTCAATAAAAACATGGTTTAACAGCACATTAGAAATTGGAAATGATTCTAAAGTGCTGTCAAAGCCAGTCCGAAATGATTCGAAAGTGCTGTCGAAGCATGCTTTTGGTGATAAAAATGGAAAATATACAGCAGACAACAAAAAATAATATAGTGGTGTAAGGGTTAATTCCATAAAAAAGATCTAGAGAATATACACAGAAAGTATTAATATATATCTAAGCATTAAATCAGAGACATAGAGACAACTTAAAATCCTTGAAACAGAGCTCCAGATAAGCTGCGTATTTACTTAAATACCCAATTAAAATTGCCAAAAACCAAATTGAAATCAGATGTAGCGAGTATCAAAAAGCAATACAAATTTTATGGTACCTTAATCATGCTGCAGAAAACAATAAACAGACCACAAATATAGCATATTTTTCTTATTTTCCATGAAAACAAATCTTGGTATTTCATTAGAATTGTTTCCAAGGAGACCATTCTAATGAAATGCCAAGATATGTTTTCATTTCGAAGCAAACTATTCAATAATTGCTGTCTGTTGATGTGTAAACAGTACGTAGTGATTTTATTTTACCCAATTAAAATTTTCAAATACCCAATTGCAATGTTATATTTTGATTTCATCCAACATTACTTGAAATGAAAGTTAGAGCTAGCATTAATTGAGTTTCGCGTATATCACATTGATCTAAATGACTTAGAACTAGCCTACAATGTAGATTGAATTCAATTAGACCTACTTTTTGTCGCGCCCGCTTGCGGAAAGCGCGATATAGTACATACGTATGTACGTACGTACGGTTAAAGTTTTTGGTTAAAGGTTTTTTGGTTAAAGTTGTGATATCATCGTCTATATTTTCATTCTACCCCCCTACCGTGCGGCCCCTGTGCCCAATGTCAAGGTCTAATTACTTTGAAATTTTTGGTTAAAGTATTTTCGTTACACTATATCTCTGCAACTGCTTCGCCCATTACCTTGAAAATTCACATGGGTGTTTATCATCATTATCACGCCCGCTTGCGGAAAGCACGATATAGTCGCCACTTTGGCGTACGTCCGTCTGTCCGTACATCCGTGTGTCCGGTTAAAGTTTTTTGGTTTAAGTTTTTTGGTTAAAGTTTTTCCGTCTACTATATCTCTTTTTTAGTGACCATGCCTCGCCCCAAGGCACGACATGCAGGCCGCGGCCATCTAGTAATTGATAGAGCTAGCTTTAATTATTTGAGCTTCTCTAGATTTGGCGTTTCATACACTTGGTGCATGTTTTCTTACATTAGCTTACATTTTCTTACATTTCAGGAATGACGTCGTGATGGGATGTCATTATACTACTTTACCCAGCGGAGCTGGCACAGTGCACAACGGCATGGTGTAGATCTGCTTTACATATTCTACTGTAACATTAGCCTGCATGAATGACATTGTTATCCAGCAACCTGTCTACAACTATCGGCATCACAAACATGCGCATGATGTAGTTTGGAGCCCATATAACAGTGCGGCTGTAGATACCTGCTTTAGTAGATTAGTGCTGCTATATACTAACACTTAGCACCTACGTTATTCACTACCACATCACCCGCATGAGTTGACCAGTGATGTGACTAACCCTGCATGAACGACACCGTTGTGCCATAACCTGACTACAACTATCCGTATCGGCATCACAACCATGCGCAGCATGTGATGTTGTTTGGAGATCATATAGCGGTGCCGCTGTAGATACCTTCTTTAGTAGATTAGTGCTGCTTATATACTAACACTTAGCACCTACGTTGTTCACTACCACATACATCGCTCGCATTAGTTGACCAGTAATGTGACTAACCCTGCATGAATGACACCGTTGTAAGCATAGTCTACTGAATGCATTATACTTGATGATTGTTTACCCATCCGCCCATTTAAATGAATGTTGGAGTGAATACAGCTGGTAAAACACAAATTGTCCATAGTAATATTAGTGGGTGGGGTAATTTTATAAAGTTCCGGTGTTATTATCCTTATTGTACAAGAAGCACCCATCAACAATGCGTAACTTGTTGCATCAATTGTTTAATAAACACACTTAATCGTATGTTCTGTTATTAAAATAAAATATGGCAGGAATATACTATAATATATATGTTTTAGCATTCAAATATAGTGGGTGGGGTACTTAAATATACATTATGCTTTCTTCAAATTGTCGGAGAGTAGTTATTCATACATTTCCATGAAGTTCAAATACAAACATGTCCCTAACATACAAAATAACTGCATTCTGTCTGCTTCACAATGTATATATTTATAATTTTCCTAAATATGCGATTTTTGAAATTTATAGAAAGTTATCGGTTGACATATTTCAAACTGAAGTCAAATATTCATCCATGGAGATTTCGAGAGTAGATAAACCGCATAATACTCATGATAGAGTGTAGTTAGTTTACAGCAGCTAAGCAGATGATTTATTATATATATACCATTCATTTTGGACTTTAAAATTGATTACAATATCATCAGAATGTAAATTTATGACAAAATATTGTATTTTGGCGGCCATCTTGGATTTATGAGAAAAAATATATAATCAAATGAAATTTTAATGCGAGGCTAATGACTTCATGTGTCCAGATACATGAATCTGGAATTTAAAATTATTAAAGGAGGTCATTTGAGAGCACATTTATGGAAACCGGTAAATATTTGGCGGCCATCTTGAATTATTGATTTTCTGCGTGGCATCCCCAGGTTCCTTTTGCAGCATGGTCTACTGAATATATTCCACTAGAGTGCCTGTCATTAACATTCCGTCCTAACTGCATCGATTTTTATTTTTTTCCCCACCGGTCTATTAGTGACGATGCTAAATCCGTTCTGATTATCGTCTTATAAGATAATTTTTGGTGACATATTCAAGTATTTACATATGGTGTGACGAGTCATTTAGTATGAAACGGACACATATTTCTACCGTTTTTCCTCTCGGACCTTCCAAAATAATTCCTTGTACCGTTCAATTTTTTCCTTGTTACATGTAGGTCCCGGACACAGGTGATGGGAACAACTAATCTGATAGTCTGTTGTTACTTGTATAGATATAATATCTATATATATACACCGTCATGTGATTTTTTCTCGTCACCTGTGGTCCCGGACATACTGGTAAAAGCTACTATTTTCAGGCCCTGCCCCCTTGTACAATTCCCAAAGAGAAATAATTTTTTACGTAATAAAAGCAATATTTGCCCTAATTTCATTAAACAAGAGGGCCATGATGGCCCTAATTCGCTCACCTGACTCCATGAACACCAGAAGAGAATGTGACATTGAGTTCATGTGTTTTAAAAAAATTGTGTTATTTTTTAGATGGCGGTCATCTTGGATTAAGCGATGATTTTACCAAATCTGAAAATGCTTCACCCAAGGATCTTAACTTCCTATGAAGTTTGGCCAGCATCGGTCATGTGGTTCCTGAGAAAATGACGTTCAAAATCTCGACTAAATGGACCTTTTGGTGGTCATCATGGATGACATAATCATCCGATTCCGACAAATATTGCACCAGAGCAATCGCCTCATCTCGATACCTTCAATTTGATATATGACATGAGCATATTCGGTCAAAAATAAAATTTGACCCCAATTTGACCCCACAGGCCACGCCCATTTTTGACCTTGGGGTCACCATTTTAACAACTTTGAAAGAGCATTATAAATCGATCATTCCTACCAAGTTTAGTCGAAATCCGGCCAGCGGTTCATGAGAAGAAGATTTTTTAAGAATTTATGCTATTTTTAGATGGCGGCCATCTTGGATTAGCGATGACTTCCTTTTTAACAAATCTGAAAAGGCTTCACCCATGGACCGAAACTTTTAAGTTTGGCTACCATGGGCCAAGCGGTTCATGTGAAGAAGAATTTTGAAATCTCTAATAAAAGAACGACCGTTTGACATTTCGGCGGCCATCTTGGAGGACATAACAATCAGAGTGATCGCCTCATTGATACCTTCGATTTGATATATGACATGACCATATTCGGTCAAAAATAAAATTTGACCACAATTTGACCCCACGGGCCACGCCTATTTTTGACGTCGGGGTCACCATTTTAACAACTTTGAAAGAGCATTGTACATCGATCATTCCTACCAAGTTTTGTCGAAATCCGGTTGGCGGTTCTTGAGAAGATTTTTGAAGAATTTGTGCTATTTTTAGACGACGGCCATCTTGTATTACGTAATGACGTCATTTAAACAATTTTGCAATCCCCCTACCTAAGGACCATGACCATGAAGTTTGGTGACTATAGGCCCAATGGTTACCGAGAAGACGTTTGAAAATGTTCACGGACGACGACGGACACATTGCGGTAACAATAGCTCACATGAGCTTCGCTCAGGTGAGCTAATAAAAAAAGGTTCATTCTTAAATTTTGATAAAAAATATCATGTTGCATTGTGTACACAGCCGTAATATTTGGGCAGGTTTCGTGATAGTTGTGAACGGTATCTGTTCCCGTACCGTCAGTAGCCACAGTTACGATTCCACTCATAGGATTCCTCTGCAGAACAGTGAATCAGATCCGATTCATATCTTAGCAGTTAATTGTGAAAGATTTTCTACATTTTTTAACTGAAATGAGTGTTAATCATGTTAATATTATGAAAATAACATATTCAAGTAATTATGACATAAATTTACATATGCAGGGTCTGAAAATAGCAGATTTTACCAATAGGTCCGGGACCTAAAAAGGAAAAAAAGTGAAAGGTCTGAGGAACATTTTTGAAGGTCCGAATATAGTCGGCACATTGGCATACGTACGTATGTGCATCCGGGTTAAAGTTTTTGGTCAAATTTTTCGGTATACTATATCAAAGCCTCGGTGGGCACGACATGCGGGCACCGGCCATCTAGTTTATTAATTTCCATACAGAGGATATTCACCATTGGTTACATACCAAGTATATGATAAACAAGCGTACATGTTAGTTGCGAACACAGACGGTACACGAGTAGATTACAAAAGTTACTGTTAGCAACTAACATACATGTATGCTGCCGGAGACCAGACAATATCAACAATTCTTTATGAAGCAGACAGATAGACTAAAATCGGATTTAACTTTGCCACTGAACGAACGATGGTGGCAATTTCAATTTTATCACAGGTCCGGTCGACTTGTTGCTTGTAAATGGCAAAGGTCCGACATTAAAATCTGCAGGTCAAGGACCTCGGACTAGTGCTAATTTCAGGCCCTGATATGTAGATGACCTGATGAAGTAAATTTAAGCTAGAATCAACAAGTGATCCAGTCAGTGGCAGCCAACTTCAACATGTAAACGTTAAGATGGGGTCCATTTTCTGTAAAGGCAAACAATAATGTTCTAGACTAAACCTTCTACAATGGTAACAATTATTTCAGAATTATTAGTTTGTATTACTTTTATAATACTAACATTTTTTCAGATGGAAAATATCTCAAATATGTCACAATTAACTGCTGAAGAGTGAATCAGATCTGATTTGCTATTTTGCCGAGGAACCCTATGACTGGAATGGTAACTCTAGCTACGGATGGTACGCAACTGGTTTCGTGAAATACTTTGTTTAGTAAATCCTTCACTTTTAAACTCAGTTGTACCTAGTCGTGACTTCATGACTGTCTTGATATAGTCATGATGGATGACTCTTGTGTAACAAAAATGCCGTTTGTGCGAAACCGATACAGGACGACAACGCAGTGTCGTCTGGCCGTAATTATCTCCCTTCCTGCAACGTTGAAAAAACGTATGCCGGTGTTGTAGTATTGAGATTTTTGTAATATTTGCCAGAAACGGCCGGCCGAGTAAATCCATGTTTTCTATTTATTTAATTGGCTTTATTATTGTAGAACAGAATATCACTATAAAACAGCGGACTGAATGATATTATAGTTTAATACAAATAAACGTCCGACTGCGGGTTAACAAACCCCATAAGATAAATATGTTTCTCAGCTTCTTTAGCTGAATTTCGATCAGCGCTTGGCGGTCTGGTATTTTGTCTTTGTTGCATACGCGTCACTACAACAGAGATCGGGAACCTTTAAGGGTCCCAGCTGTGGGTCTCGCTGCCCAACATGGGAGTGCTTGCCTTTGTGTTTCACACAGTCAAATCACAGGTTGAAGTAACGGACCGAGGTCTATAAATACATTAAATATGCCTAAAAGCATCAATAAATGAAGAAAAAAATATAATTCATTATATGGAGGGGGTAAAAAATTTATTGATGCTTTTAGGCATATTTAATGTATTTATAGACCTCGGTCCGTTACTTCAACCTGTGAGTCAAATAGCAGAGCACCTTCTGTTTACTTGGACAGAATCCATCGCCAGTAGTTCAGAACTTTGAGCATTGCGTTCACTGGGCAAGAACTGCGGGTGGATTAGGACCGGTGTCACATGAGATTTTCACCCGCGCGATATTTTCACCCGTGGGTGAAAAAAATGCCATGAGATTTTCACCCCCCTATGAGATTTTCACCCCCGCCCTCCAATATTTTTGTCAAATGTTGTTGTTGCTGTGTTGCTTCTATCTTATGGTTTGTGAGAGTCATATGACCTTTACATATGGTGGTGACAAAATTTTGAAAGAGTTGCAGGGGGGGTGGGGGGGGGGGGGGGTGGGGGGTGGGTTGGGGTGAAAATCTCATGGCCATGATATTTTCACCTCCGCGGGTGAAGATATCATGGCCATGACATTTTCACCCACCCCCCTAATTGTCTTAAACAACATATCCATTGACATAGCACAACTTTCAATTGACTGAGTGTGCAGTAGTGGGGAATTGTACTCATTATATAAAGAATTAATAGTTGCACCTACCATTCACCTTAAAATTTGTCGCTTTTTATTTTTGATTTTTTCCTTGTATATCATGGAATATGACTAATGTTGTTGCTGTATTGCTTCTATCTCGTGGTATGGGAGAGAAATATGACTATTTCAAATATGATGGTGGCACATTTGAAAGAGTTGCTGGGGAGGGGGGTGTGAAAATGTTGTTTAAGACAATTAGTAGTGGGGGGGGGGGGGGGTGAAAATCTCATGGCCATGATATCTTCACCCGCGGGTAGAAAAATATCATTGCTATGATATTTTCACCCCCCCAGCAACTCTTTCAAATTTGCCACCATCATATTTGAAATAGTCATATTTCTCTCCCATACCATGAGATATGTCAAGGTCATTACCAAGGTCAGGAATGATCGAGACAAATTGTCTCCCCCAATTATCATATGAACCAAGTATACTTCAATTGTTATGACGTTATGGCCAATATAGCTTGATCCGACGAACGAAAAGTGGTAACCATGCAGTTGAAGTGTAAGGGATAGGCCAGAGTAGATAAGTACACGTAGTCACTTAATCACTTATAATGTACACTATATTACATGGGGAACACACAGGAATACATGATACATTGATATGCGAACATCACTGTACTGTGCATGATACTATTCAATTACTACAAGGTTGTAAGCCAATCGACTGTTATACTTTAACGCAACTTAAAAGCTATAGACGAATAAACTCGGTATGTGGTATCTCAATGGTCCCGTAGTGGACAATAGTATGAATGCACAAGTACTTTGATGATCGCTAATCAAAGTTAAATAACATACAAGTATAACATTGCATAACGAACATTGGAGGACAAAATGACAATCATCTGAGCTACCCCAGTGCTGGCGTATCTCAATAGATAGTGTAACCTCTGAGTATCAAGGTCCCAAGGTCTGCCTCACCCGCAATATGAGGTCTAGTCAACAATATGGCTATAATCCAACTTCAAGTGGATTAATCCATAAACAATATATGTAGTCTTACTACAATCCTTTAGCCATGATATGCCATGATAGGAGTATTACCATACACTATCAAAGTATACATATGTATTGCCTATGCAATATATTTTCAAAGTATGAATGTCAAAGTCAAAGCCGGATGTGGTTACATCACATGATAGTCAATAACGATAATGTTCCGGAAGCTGGTTCCCGGAAGTAAAGTTCCACAGGTAGTATTATCTCCGGAAATGGTGGACCAGATGTAAAGTTCCTATGGTATCACTCGACTGTAGCAACCCGTTTGTGGTAGACCGGATGTAAAGTATCCATGATGAATCAATGGGTTGTAATACCGGAAGTGGTAGACCGGATGTAAAGTTCCGATATAATACAAAATGGCGATTATCACGTTGGCTAAGACGGCCGGGAAAAGTTTCACTTAGGTGACATTCAACTCGGTGGTAGTATAATGATATGATATGTGTGTATGGCGTTTCACTTCACTAAACTATGGCTGTGACTGTCTGCTGAACGCGAGGTAGCTATCACACACTGCTCTATACAGGCCTGTACCCGGAGCTGCTACACACACTGCGCCAGACAGACGTACGGACACTCGGACGACCCGATACTCTGCACTGACTGGGGTCTGCCCTCAAACGATGTGGACCAAAACGTCCAATGTGGCTCGCTGGAGCGTTCTCAAGAGGCTACAAAAATGAAATGAATCTCCAATTACTGGACGAATACGCACAGACAAACGACAGGATGCACAACAGACTAAAACGGGAATCGAACAACGGCAAATCACAGCTGAAATAAAATGTTCTAGGTACATACCAAAATCCTCCGTGTCACTGGTGAATACAGTACTAGTCTTCTGTAACCAGAAAATATGTGTCCCGCCAACACATAGCGAGACATCGCTTATATACGCACCAGTGAAACCATGCACGGAATAATGGATATGCCTACCCCTCGTACGACATCTCACATAAATACTACAAACCATGGCTTTTGCCATGTCACCCATGGGTTATATTTGGCATAAATATATGTTCCCACGCCTTAAATTCAACCAAACCAGTGTACAGCCCTCGTGGAATAAATACCATCCAACATGGTATACCCCACACTACCATAAATCTGCACACTATAGACCCAGATCTCATAATCCGAAATCTACTCGACTGGTCTCGACAATGCGAAGGTCGCTTCTTGGCCCCGCCAAACCCCTCCATAACGGTCCTACGGCTATACACTCAAATGAGAGTGTAGCACATACTAAACTCAAATATCGTGGTATTTACGGATTTATCGGACACAAATACACGACACACATCACCATTATGGGATCTGATATATCCGTGTTGGCCAGTACCAGGCTATGCTGAAACACTAAACGGAACCGGTAGCATACATAACAGGGCAGACCATGGTATGGTCTGCGCTGTATACTGGCTTCACCTACAGAAGGTCCCTTATATGGTGAAACACTGACACGCGGACAAACTCGGCTGGCACGGACAGTGGACATCCGTAATACTAAAAGGTATCTTTTCCCTAGCGAAACCAGCACACGCAGTCAACGATGTTCTCTACCACACACATGCATAGTCGGTGGCAAATATGGCGTGACATCAGTAAAACATTGCTCATAAAATAGACGTATATTAAAATCCGCCAAAAATTGACACGCATAACGTATTTCCACCAATACAACATAAGCCCACCCCCTTATTACATGCACATTGTACATGGCAAATGTACATGCCAAACCACAGGTGTGCAAAAACCACAGTGTGAAACCACAGGTATGTGGAATCACAGGGATGTGAAACCAATAATACGCACAACAATACAACACAGTACCACACATCACAAATATACAATTATACGGATTTCAGAATGTACAAGAATACACGTGTCACGCGACATATCTCCCCCTAAACAAAAAGTGTTTTACACTTTCGTGCATAATCGCGAGACACGTTGGCACAGCTGAATCTACCCCGATATCCTGCTCAGGTAGCCTGCCCACTTTATCTCATGTTTCCCTATATGGGTGTGTCCTGGTGCGTCCCTCAGGACATGGGTGAATTCCCGTATAAGATCTCTTTGACTTGCGTCTTTTGTTTCCTGCCTAAATCAAGGCGACAGGTCAACTTTGCTCTCCGTATCGGACTCTAATCCCCTGGGACATAACATGTTTTCTTCGGCACTACACCCACTTGGACTAGGATCCCCCTCTACTGTGTCTTCTATCACGGCCGCATTTATTACAGTGAGTATTCCTTCCCGGGTGCTCAGGCCTAGTCTCGTACCTCTTTAACATGTTTGCATGAAAGGTTTTCAACTTCCCTCCCATGTCAACTCTATAGTCCCACTCATTAACTACCTCTGTTATGGGGTTATGGTCCCTTCCACCTAAGAAGCAATTTGTTGTTGTCTGTCGGTAGTTAGTACAAGTACCTGACTGCCACTGCATACTGCCTACTACGAGTCTTACGGTTGTAGTACTTTGCGTACTTTTTGGACGCACTCTTCAAGTTCTCATGCGCGATTTCGCATGTTTTCTCGAGCCGTTCGCGCAAGTCTAGGACGTACTGATACGTCGTTTTGACGTTGTCCTCTATGTCCTTCTCGGACCACAGATCTCTTAGTATGCTCATCGGACCTCGAACGGTCCTTCCGTACAATAGTTCAAACGGTGAGAAAGCCAAACTTTCTTGAGGGACTTCGCGATACGCGAATAAGAGCGCGTTAATGTATTTGATCCAATCTTTGGACGTTCGCTTGCCATTCTACGAAGCATTTGCTTTAATCGTTACCATTGAACCGTTCCACGAGACCGTTACACTGTGGGTGGTACGGTGTCGTGGTTAATTGTCTCAGCGATAACAATCTACTAAATCTTCCTCCATGACTGCCGACGTAAATTGACTACCCCTATCGGTGAGCATCTCCTCGGGGATACCCAGTCTACTGAACATATCCACGAGAGCTTCCGCGACTCGTTCGGCCTCGATGCCTGGTAGTGGTACCGCTTCTGGGTACCTAGTTGCATAATCAACTAACGTTAGTATGTAACGATTCTTCGATCGGTAGCTGGAAAAAATTGGCCCTACAATATCAACTGCGACTCGTTTGAACGGAGTGTCTATCAACGGCATAGTTTCCTAACGGAACCTTGGTGATGTGTCCCTTTGACACAGTCTTTTGACATATGTCACAAGACCTACAAAACCGTGTAATGTCACTGCCCACGCCTGGCCAATAAAATTCTGATAACACTCGATCAGTTGTCTTCTTAACCCCTAAATGGCCCGCCATGATTGATTCATGTGCCACTTTCATCACGGTAGTCCTAAGTGTTTTTGGGGACTACCAGCTGATGGTACATCCTAACCTGACCCTATCGATTCGAAATTACGATACAACAAGTCTTTTCGGTATGCGAATTTCGATTTGTTTCCGTTCTTACTTGACCGTACCGTTCCGTCTTTTGCATTATTTCGAACTGACGTCAATGTGACGTCATGTGCCTGCGCCTCTTTGAATTCATCGCGTGATACGTTCGCGATTGCGGTAGGGACTTTGAGGGTCTTATATGATTCGTCTCGGGCTGTCGTTTGTGACCTAGTTTCAACTGCGCACGATTTAGCGCCTCTAAAATCCGATATCACCGGTAACTCTGACCCGTCTACATTACCTATGGTAACATCATACATTGTATCTGTCATGCAAAGGGCTTCTACCCGACCTTTGAAAAAGGTGTATCTAGATCTACCCGGGCGTAGGAATTCCACTCATTTTGCTCCTATTTACCAGCATGCATGTTTGAAACTTTGCTTTAAAAACTGATCTGGTTGTACTAAGCTTTCCCTGACGAACCACCCGGTACACCCAGTATCTCGCATTACTGTGACCTTTTTCCCATTTAATGTGCCCTCTGCTACGGGTAGCCTATCCATACCAAATGTACATCCGTTAATCAACTCCGGCTGTATCTCGCTACCTGAACATACAATAGTGGTGTCGGTATCACCACACAGAAATTTCCTTGGTTTTCCCCTGGTTGTTCCGTGTTTTGCCATCTACCTCTACCTCTGCCTCTAGTGTGCCTTCCACTTCTACCTCTACTTCTACCTCTGTACCGACCTCTCTGTTCTTTATCTGCAAAACTTACATGTTTCTCTTCCTCGACTGCTGCTGCTTTGTAAGCTGAGGACCGGTCACGTTTAGGACAATTCGATAGGACATGTGACCTTCTTTGCCACAATGGTAAACATGTCCCGCGATGCCTATCGTAGCCGTTCCTGCTGGTACTTCTGTCATAATATCACTCTACTCGGGCTTCTATCATAACTACCCTACTTCTTGGGCTTCTATTGTGGTCTCTATTCTGATATCTGTCCCGATCTCGACTCCTATCTCTGGATCGATTATCCGCACTACTTACCTTGCGCCTCTGGTTATCTACTGACCTGTTCTCAGTTCTGTTGCTAGTACTGTTCCTCTGAACTACATACTTGCTACTCCTCTAGCTTCTGCAAAGTAATCTGCCTGAACCGCCATCTGATCTATCGAGTCAAATGTTTTCTCTTTGAGAAATAAGTAAAGCTCACGACTGCATATACTTAACATCTGATCTCTGATCATGTAGTCTAGTACTCCTTCATATGTTCTATTCACCTTACCTAACTCAAACCATCTATCTAAATAGTTCTTTGAGCCTGACTGACATATTGCACAAATAAAGATTCACTGTGAATCAGGTTTGGTGAATGAACATGCGCTCTGAACCCATCTTCTGTTAGATCAAAACATTTCAACAATGCGGATTTCAACTTATCATAGTCAAGAGCATCATCAATAGGTAGTCTAGAATATACATCTAATTGCCTTGCCCTTCAATAAAGCACTCAAGTGTAGTGACCACTTATCTCTCCCCACCTTTGAATTTTGTTGCTGCGTACCTCTCAAATCTAGCTAAGTAGCTATCCATGTTTGTCATTATTCTGATCAAAAAATGTGGCAGCTTCGGACCGAATGCTCTGCCATAGTCCTATCATGTCTATCTTCATCTACTACTCCACCCCTTTCTACTTTTGCCATTTCTACCTGATGCTTAGTGTCGAGTTCTCGCAATTTAAATTCTAGATCTAACTGTGCTTCATTGGCTAACCGATGTGCTTCCTTATCTAACCGCGCAGCATACTAATCTATCTTTCTCCATCTGTCGCTCAACTTCCTTAGCTAATTGCTCAGCATCTAACCTATCTTTCTCAGCCTGTCGCTCAACCTCTTTAGCCAACCGCTCAGCATCTAACCTATCTTTTCTCAGCCTGTCTAGCCTCTAGTCTTTCCTGTCTTTCTCTCTCCTGCTCTTCCTTTACAAAGGCCCTTAACTCTGAATCTGCTAGCCCTAAGCTTTTGCCTATGTTCCATTAGCTCCTTAATGGACGACATTTCTCACTCTCAACTCAACTCCAGGATTATCGATTTACACGCTTTACCCGACGGTACACAAAGGTCTCTAGCACTCAAATCACTTGGTGATTTGTGCGAGTCTCTTGCTTCACGTCTATAAGGTTAAAGTAAAATCAATCCGGTCTCTACTCCTAACGACGGTATAAAGTTTCTCAATTCGGGTAAGTCAATCCGGTATATGTATAGTCTAATGTAATGGTATATTTACCATTCCCTCTCTAAGGTACTGGACACAATATTGGGGACTGGTTATAGACACCTGGCAGGATATAGTATTGTTCATACACACTATAATAGTGGTAGTAATCTCGCCTCAGATGCAGAAGTGTCTAGTGCTAACCTAGAACACCCGCTGTGCCATCATCACAGGGAGGTACTATTCAACAAATCCAAAGTTACATGACCCTTACATCCACTATCTCACCAGATCGTCTCAACTCTATACTTCTGTACCTAGGTAGTCAAATCATGTATGTGGTGATGTATTAGTGCCTAAGTGTTGGAGTGCATCTTACATTAACTCCCAAGGCAAACAAATACAAGATTGAATTTTGACGACGCTAGGGGTACAGCTATTCTAGCCTCCTTACTTCAACTGCTTTGAAGAAACTGATTATAAAAGAGGAAACAAAACCCCACTTCTGACACCATTGTCAAGGTCATTACCAAGGTCAGGAATGATCGAGACAAATTGTCTCCCCCAATTATCATATGAACCAAGTATACTTCAATTGTTATGACGTTATGGCCAATATAGCTTGATCCGACGAACGAAAAGTGGTAACATGCAGTTGAAGTGTAAGGGGATAGGCCAGAGTAGATAAGTACACGTAGTCACTTAATCACTTATAATGTACACTATATTACATGGGGAACACACAGGAATACATGACACTTGATATGCGAACATCACTGTACTGTGCATGATACTATTCAATTACTACAAGGTTGTAAGCCAATCGACTGTTATACTTTAACGCAACTTAAAAGCTATAGACGAATAAACTCGGTAGTATGTGGTATCTCAATGGTCCCGTAGTGGACAATAGTATGAATGCACAAGTATTTGATGATCGCTAATCAAAGTTAAAATAACATACAAGTATAACATTGCATAACGAACATTGGAGGACAAAATGACAATCATCTGAGCTACCCCAGTGCTGGCGTATCTCAATAGATAGTGTAACCTAACTGAGTATCAAGGTCCCAAGGTCTGCCTCACCCGCAATATGAGGTCTAGTCAACAATATGGCTATAATCCACTTCAAGTGGATTAATCCATAAACAATATGTAGTCTTACTACAATCCTTTAGCCATGATATGCCATGATAGGAGTATTACCATACACTATCAAAGTATACATATGTATTGCCTATGCAATATATTTTCAAAGTATGAATGTCAAAGTCAAAGAGGATGTGGTTACATCACATGATAGTCAATAACGATAATGTTCCGGAAGCTGGTTCCGGAAGTAAAGTTCCACAGGTAGTATTATCTCCGAAATGGTGGACCAGATGTAAAGTTCCTATGGTATCACTCGACTGTAGAACCCGTTTGTGGTAGACTGGATGTAAAGTATCCATGATGAATCAATGGGTTGTAATACCGGAAGTGGTAGACCGATGTAAAGTTCCGATATAATACAAAATGGCGATTATCACGTTGGCTAAGACGCCGGGAAAAGTTTCACTTAGGTGACATTCAACTCGGTGGTAGTATAATGATATGATATGTGTGTATGGCGTTTCACTTCACTAAACTATGGCTGTGACTGTCTGCTGAACGCGAGGTAGCTATCACACACTGTCTATACAGGCCTGTACCCGGAGCTGCTACACACACTGCGCCAGACAGACGTACGGACACTCGGACGACCCGATACTCTGCACTGACTGGGGTCTGCCCTCAAACGAGTGGACCAAAACGTCCAATGGTGGCTCGCTGGAGCGTTCTCAAGAGGCTACAAAAATGAAATGAATCTCCAATTACTGGACGAATACGCACAGACAAACAGGACAGGATGCACAACAGACTAAAACGGGAATCGAACAACGGCAAAATCACAGCTGAAATAAAATGTTCTAGGTACATACCAAAATCCTCCGTGTCACTGGTGAATACAGTACTAGTCTTCTGTAACCAGAAAATATGTGTCCCGCCAACACATAGCGAGACATCGCTTATATACGCACCAGTGAAACCATGCACGGAATAATGGAATATGCCTACCCCTCGTACGACATCTCACATAAATACTACAAAACCATGGCTTTTGCCATGTCACCCATGGGTTATATTTGGCATAAATATATGTTCCCACGCCTTAAATTCAACCAAACCAGTGTACAGCCCTCGTGGAATAAATACCATCCAACATGGTATACCCCACACTACCATAAAATCTGCACACTATAGACCCAGATCTCATAATCCGAAATCTACTCGACTGGTCTCGACAATGCGAAGGTCGCTTCTTGGCCGCCAAACCCCTCCATAACGGTCCTACGGCTATACACTCAAATGAGAGTGTAGCACATACTAAACTCAAATATCGTGGTCATTTACGGAAATATCACGACACAAAACATCACCATTATGGGATCTGATATCCGTGTTGGCCAGTACAGGCTATGCTGAAACACTAACCGGTAGCATACATAACAGGGCAGACCATGGTATGGTCTGCGCTGTATACTGGCTTCACCTACAGAAGGTCCCTTATATGGTGAAACACTGCACGCGGACAAACTCGGCTGGCACAGGACAGTGGACATCCGTAATACTAAAAGGTATCTTTTCCCTAGCGAAACCAGCACACGCAGTCAACGAGTTCTCTACCACACACATGCATAGTCGGTGGCAAATATGGCGTGACATCAGTAAAACATTGCTCATAAAATAGACGTATATTAAAATCCGCAAAAATGACACGCATAACGTATTTCCACCAATACAACATAAGCCCCACCCCCTTATTACATCACATTGTACATGGCAAATGTACATGCCAAACCACAGGTGTGCAAAAACCACAGGTGTGTGAAACCACAGGTATGTGGAATCACAGGGATGTGAAACCAATAATACGCACAACAATACAACACAGTACCACACATCACAAATATACAATTATACGGATTTCAGAATGTACAAGAATACACGTGTCACGCGACAAGATAGAAGAAATACAGCAACAACATTAGTCATATTCCATGATATACAAGGAAAAAATCAAAAGCGACAAATTTTAAGATGAATGGTAGGTGCAACTGTTAATTCTTTATATAATGAGTACAATTCCCCACTAATGCACACTCAGTCAATTGAAAGTTGTGCTATGTCAATGGAAATGTTGTTTAAGAGAGTTGGGGGGGGGGGGGGTGTAAAATACGGGTGAAAATATCATGGCCATGAGATTTTCACCCCCGCCCCTGCAACTCTTTCAATTTTGTCATCACCATATATAAAATAGTCATTTGACTCTCACATACCATAAGATAGAATCAACACAGCAACAACAACATTTGACAAAAATATTGGGGGCGGGTGAAAATCTCATAGGGGGGGGTGAGAACCTCATGGCATTTTTTTTCACCCACGGGTGAAAAAATAGGCGGGTGAAAATATCATATGACACCGGGTTCCGTTGGTCACACGCTTAGCCCAGCGAGCAGTCTAGTATAGCTGGACGGTGCATCGACGAGCATAGCGTTTGTCGACCCCTTACAGTGTTCAGACTGCGAGCTGTGCTCAGCACTGTGTTCAAACACTTCGCTGAGGCGTACGCTAAAATACGCCTGGCTATACAGCCAAACACTCTCCATTTGGGCTGAGCAAGTATTACAAATTGACGCTCAGCCCAGCTGCTGGTCAAAGGCATGTCGGCGTCGAGCATTGAGTTTCTCATATCTCGCTGAATGTGGAGACCAGGAGCTGAGCTGATCACTGTAGGAGACATACTCCCAGATCCATGGAACAAGCCAAATTGACGCTCAGCCCAGCTGCTGGCCAAAGGCATATTGGCGTCGAGCATTGAGTTTCTCAAACCTCGCTGAATGTGGAGACCAGGAGCTGAAATGATCACTGTAGGAGACATATTCCCAGACCCATGGAACAAGCCCCATGCTCGGCTATTGCTCGAGGATAGCCCAGCATGATCCACCAGACTCATCGCCCAGCTACAGCCCGAGATGTCGGCATATGCCAGGCTGTGAGCTGAGGACGTAGCTCAGCTCGGATAGTCGCTCAGCTAAGCAGTTCATGACATTGCTGAGCTAGGTAGCCCGGCTTACTGCCGAGTTGTGTTTCCCGTACACATATCCCATCAATAATATAATAGGTTCAGCTTCAATTAGGATCTACTATGCTGATCGACAGGACTGTCATCAGATAGTTAGTCCAGAATAGGGTACGGGCATGTTAGCTCAGAGTTGAGACGAGCTACACTCCCGGCAAAACATATAGGTTTATGATAGGACGCTCAACTTGTGGTATCGCTCATACCACGATATGAACACTGTATGTAATTAATATACAGCTACAGTGGCATAGCCCATGCCAGAGATGGGAATCACATTAGTAGTGTTTCACCACTGTAGCCGAGACACTCCGCCCAGAATATTGCTTGTAGTTAATTATTGCTAAATTGAATGTCTTGATTATTTGTGCTCATCCAATCATTGTCCATAATCATTGGTAACCAATCATTGGCGAGGTATGCCCGAGGAAAATCTATATCTGTATATATATTGTAACTAGATTGGTCAGTAAGCGAGGCTTACGGAATACCCCCTGCGTGGTTTATGGGGTTGCGTGGGCCCAGGTACCCCTAAATATGTAAAATTTTCCAAGTGTGGGCTTGTGACCTTGACTCTGGGCTTAGCAGGGGCGGCATGAACGTGAATGTGAAGCAGATCCGAGCAAGGAAATAGAAGTTATAACCGATTTCTCTGATGTTAAGTTTTGTAAAGAGACTAAGTATGTGATCTTGACCTTGGGATCAGCGGGGATATGTCACAGCATGATAGTAGAGCCTTAGAGGAATGCATGCATGAAATATTAAGAATTTTAGATGAAGGTATAACATATTTCTCTGATGTTAAGTTTTGTAAAGTGACCATGTATTTGACCTTCACCTTGGGATCGTGGATTTGGCACAGCATGGTAGTAGAGCCTTACAGGAATGCATGTGTGAAATATTAAGCACTTTAGATGAAGGAAATAGAAGTTATAACAATATTTCTCTGATGTTAAGTTTTGTAAAGAGACTAAGTATTTGACCTTGACCTTGGGATCAGCGGGGGTTGGACGGTCGTGGATTTGGCACAGCATGGTAGTAGAGCCTTACAGGAATGCATGTGTGAAATATTAAGCATTTTAGATGAAGGAAATAGAAGTTATAAGAATATTTCTCTGATGTTAAGTTTACGGACGAACGCACGGACGCACACACGCACGGACGGACAACCTGACTCCAGTATACCCCCCCCCCACAACTCATTGCGGGGGTATAAATAGTGCCTAGATATGTAGTCTCAGCCTCGTCGCATGAGATGGGCTGAGAAACCAGTTATACCAGTCCAGCTTGATACCATGAATGGTAGAATTCTATTATTCGGTTGTCAGGCTGGACCCGACTTATGAGAATATTAGTTTGGCTGCTGAGTGCCAGAACTTCATATAACTTGGTGCTCAGCACATTGAGGAGTTGATAGTACGGCTGATCAGACTGGTGACAGCCGTTGAACGCTGGTCTCGTGCCTAAGCTAGCCGGACCAGCTGAGATAGGGAAAATACGTTCAAAAACAGTGATAAAGTATCAAATTTACATATTTTTAAATTAAATAACTTCTGGGTCATTTCAATTATTCAATATGCACATAAATAGTAGTGAAATATTTTAAGCTTTTAAAGCCCCTATACGGCTCAAGTTGCCGAATTTGGCCTCCTATTGGGTTTATAAATCCAACAGGTTTCTATTTACACACACTTTGAAACTGTTTGCATTCATTTTGGTACAAAAATGAGTTTATAGTCGATGAAAATATCAATATTTGTTGATAAACAAACAGCAGGTGCGTGTTTCAAAGCCCGATCGATTTTCCGATAGACGCTCGGGTCAACTCCCCAACTCCCCGATTCGCGGCCAATGAATTCCGATAGCCAGAGTTTATCAACTCGCTTCTGAGCCGAAGCCGTTGAGTTACGGAAATGAAATTGTCAATATTGACATTTTGCACTGAGTGGTATACAAAACAAGTTTTTGTTGTCTTCACATTGCGATTAAGATGTAAATCTCAAGACTTGAGATGTATCTAGTAGGCAGTATATATTAGTTTTGTGTACTAAATCAGTTGCCAAACATGTTTTTGTGTTTGAAAAAATCGGAAAATTGTAATACTGAGCCGTTCAGGGCCTTTAATGTTTATAGAAATAATAATAACAAAATTTATTGACAAATTTTTGGTAAAAAATTGTATTGAAATCAACATAATAATGATGGTGTATGTTTGTAAATGTAAAGTAGGGTTCAATACAAGTGTTTATACAGTTACATTGTAATAGATGCTACAGTTAGATAAATACCAATAGCAGCCATCACAACCCAACTTGATTCGGTCAGTGATATTCTCGACTAAGTTGTACCTGGTTCTTCTGCCTGGGTCCTATCTGTGACACTGACAGTCGTCTTCGAGTATCCTTGTTTGTCTCTGTCAGATTAATACTGAAAACGGTTGGAATTGCATCAGGCTTTAATTTTAAACACACCTTGTACTTATAACCAATGCGATCATAAAAGTTTTGTGCATTCACATATTGGTCATCTGTGAAATGCTTAGAACAAACCGTTGAATGTATGGTAGGGCTATAATGTGTCCTTCCAAGTGTATCAACCCATTTTTGCCTAAATTTTGGATTAACTGGAAATCTGTGAAATATGACTTTGTTTTCATTTTCACACATGTAATTTGCCTTTATCCGAGTCACGGAATCACACTGTAAATCACAATCGGATGCAGGCACATCATGTTTTTCAGTATGCTCAACTTTGCTCAATAAAGTCAATGTTGAAGATTTGTTAAATTTGATGCCACTTCTGCTCTTGCAACCAAATACTGCGCATTTAACCATTATGTTCAGCAGACAGCCACTACCACGGTAACATGAAAATGGAAATTATTTCTTTAGTCAACATTTGCAAGTGTGGAACATACAAATTTTATTATCAGGTATTGTATCAGTAATGAGGAACTTACAAATTGCTTTTTTTTGTAATGGTTGTTGTTGTTGTTGTGTTTGTTGATGTGATATTCCCGCGCTTATTTTTCGCGGCACCCGGATACTTCAGCCGGAAACTCATTCTGTTCTTACTGTGCTTTGACGTCTCATCAAGCCCTTCGGCTTCTGGTGACGCTTTTTTTTTTACATTTGAAGGTAACCTCTGGCATGTTGTTGGTTGTGAAGTATGACATATATTGTCGGAGGCTGGGGTCGAACCCAGGCCACCTGCATGAGAGACAAACACTCTAGCTACCACGTCGCTACATTAAAGCCAGCTTGTACCACAACACAGTACACATGTTTGATTGTCCTACTATGGTCGTACTACTACATTCCTCCTGCCTACAAATATACATTTGTTTCTCAGATGTATCCAGATTCGTTTATAGACCACCTAGTTCAATCAGTATGGTAGACATCGTACATAAGGCAGATTGTGACTTCGCCTATTGTTGTTATTGTTGTTGATCGTTCCGTCCTTCATATGACAACCTCTTGAAGAGTTGGGAAGGGCGGTTTAATTTTTTTTACTAATCCGTCGCCAAGGAATCCGCTACCACTACACGATTAATACCATCACCGGTGTACTGAAATACTAGTTTAGAATTTTCCTAGCCTTATCGTGTATCAAACCTCCTTCATTTTCTTCTAGCGGGAATTATTTCAAGCATTTTATAACGTGCAGCATGAAGGAAGTAGCACAGTCTATAAGTATGGAATTCGACTAATGTCTAGGACCATATGATAAGGGAAGTGCTGTCTGATATTATCTTGAGTTTGGTCATTGTATCAAGATTGTCTCAGCGTACACCACAGATATGCAAAGCGGCATCAAAGTCACCGAGTATACATTCTCGTATAAGCTCCAAAGCACTACATTCTAGCAAGAAGTCATTGACATTTTCATCCAGTTATATGCATAGTTTACAAGTGGGATCTACTTCAGCAGTATGGTTAAATACTGCTTTGTTATACTTTGTAAGCTGTATGTTCCGGTAACTAATTTCAGTGTGATAGGTAGACGAGGAAGTTCTGTTTTGGGGGCACTTCTAGTGTGTATCATTGGATGTGTTTTACCACTTTTATATACAGATGTTTTTATTCAAGTTGAAAGTGTTGAGTATAACTTAGATTTTGTTATAATTTTCTCTTCCCAGTGCACGTGGGCGTTGATTGCTGCCTGCATCTTGGACTTCCAAGTTGTCAGTGCTTTTAGTTTTTGGCAGTATGACTGCAAGTCCATAGGTTAATACCGGCAGCAAATACGATTTTAGTAGTTGTATACATGTTTCAGGATCTAGACCGTTTTCACCGTGAAAACCGGTCGACATAAGGCTGTATATTGTACGTCTGGTTTTATTGATGTTTCCTTTGACGGTGTCTTTGGCAAGTTTTCAATTGATGTTCATAGTATTATTCCCAAGTGCGTTATTTTATCTGTAATGTTCATATTCTCGTCGTTTATCTTCCATTCATATCCAACATTCATTGATGCTCTGCTCTTTAGTGTGACAATTAATGCATGGCTCTTTGCAGGTTGTAGTTGATATCGTTCCATTTTACTGTATTCGACAGTGGTGTCTAATTTCCGTAGTATATGTGTTAACGTGGTGGTTTCCAGTTCAGTGTGTTCACTATCACATTGACCCTTGTTGAATGTGTATAGATGACTCTATAATTTCCAGTTGACTGTGTTCACTAGTATGACTGAGAGGACATGACTCCTGACTATACAGTTCGTTGGTGTTTGTAGCGGGTACTTCAACAAACTCCAATCCCGCCTTACCCACTG
Source organism: Conchocele bisecta (assembly GCA_029237695.1). Taxonomy (NCBI): domain Eukaryota; kingdom Metazoa; phylum Mollusca; class Bivalvia; order Lucinida; family Thyasiridae; genus Conchocele; species Conchocele bisecta. Next base: position 8,869,438 of record CM055274.1, on the reverse strand, counting down.
CATCGAAATGGGATGGATTTGATTCGTTTTAACCAAGTATTCCACAGGATCCGAGTTAGTCGCGCTTCCTAGAAGACGGTGACATCACTTTCCATTTCTGAATTACTGGTTTCGAGGAATTTGTCGTATTTTCGCATTTTCCTGGTTCATCCTGACAAAAATTTGGCTGACCGCCTTCACGCGTTTTTAGGCGAAATTCACCGCAAATGTCAATCCATTGTTGGCGTATTTTTGGATTTTGGTTCCCTTTTTAGAATCGGGACCACATGATTGGCAGATTTTTGCGTTATTCCGAGAGTAACACGATGCCGTGTTTGTTTACTACAGCATTATACTTTCATTAAATTTTGTGCTACTTCATTTTTTTTGTTAAAAATAAAAAATGTATGCCATGATTATAAACTAATAATAGTAATAATAACAATATGTCTACAGTGCTAGGATCATTAATTAACGATGAAATAGTAAGACACATGACCGAACAAATAATACCCCGCCCCCAGTACAACATGGTTTTATAAAAGGGAAATCGTGCACAACTCGACTAATATAATTCACGGAGGAGATAAGTGAAGCAATATATAATGGACACGGCGTAGACACATTTGTTTAGATTACTGGAAAGCATTCAAGAAAGTAGCACATCAACGACTCTTACGCAAGCTACAAAACTATGCAATAGTAGGAGAAATAAATGACTGGATCAGTGACTTCCTTCCAGATAGGGTACAGCGCGTAGACTTAAATGGAGCAAAATAAGAATGGCAAAAAGTGACTATTGGCATTCCACAAGTTAGAGTCTTAATTAGGATCGGGGATAGTAGTCGGTTATCTCATCTTGTGTTCCGCCAGGTGGTGCCACCGGTCGCGGTCCAAGGCTCATGCAATTCTGCGATTATTCCAATACACACAAGTGTTTACCTAATTTCAATTATCTTATTAAATTATGGCATCTAAGTACGGATCGCTGAAGTTAACGCAGCTAAAGGATGGACTACGAAAGAGGAATGCCCGACTGTCGGGTCGTAAAGAAGAATTGGTTGAAAGGTTCGTATATTTAGTTTTATTCATCGATTGCCTGACTCGCGGAATACTGGAAATTGTGAAACCGAACGTTGAATGCTGATGTTGCTTCAAAACATGTTTACAAAGTCAACACAAAGATTCATTGTTTTTTTAAATATTGTTTGCTTATGATTATCGTTAATGTTAATTACAAATTGTGTTTTAATGTTCTTTGAACTTATTACGAAAGTACATTCGTTCTAGATAAAGACACAATTAATTCTGTCAAGAAAATAAGGTAAAACAATATCTTATTTCTCATTCAAGGAGTATGTTAAGACCACTAATTTGAACCGTCTCGACGAGATGATTGAATGTTGTGACCACTTATTTGAACGAGACATTTTTACCGTTTCAACGAGACGAACTCAAATGGTGGTCACAGCATATACATTCATGGAGAAATAAGAACAATATTTAATAGTCACATATGATATGGTATCCTATAAATTATAATGATATCCATACGTTCTGTTGCAGGTTAGATGCATATGATCGAAACCAGAACTTCGGGCAGCCAGACCAGTTGGAGCCGGAGTACAGGATAAAATTACCAGATGATGCGACTTACAACGACGTCAACTCAGACAAATCTAGTTGTCATGCCGAATGGATGTTTTATTCAGCCACAGGTGTTCAGTTATGGAAGCCCAGTGTGAATGTGCGGCCGGCATGGGTCCAAAAGCACACTGTAAACATGTCTGTACTGTCCTGTTTGCAGCATCCATGTTTTCGAGAAAAAAATGTATAAAGACTGAAGAGACATGTACATGTCACAGGGTTAGAAAAATGTGCACCGGCCCGGGGCTCGAACCCGGGACCTCTGGTTTACCGTACCATCGCTCTAACCGACTGAGCTAGCCGGGCACGAATACACACTTCCTCCCCTCAGTGAGTTACGTACCGCGACATATCTCCCCGCCAAATTGGAATTCGTCCCAGAATTCTATATTTAATTCACCTCTGAATTCCACACATTTGGTACATTTTGGTTAGTATATATATATCAGTCACGGTCCCTAGTTGGGCGCCAAATGTCACAGGGTGAGAAACATGTGCTCCGGCCGGGGCTCGAACCCGGGACCTCTGGTTTACCGTACCATCGCTCTAACCGACTGAGCTAGCCGGGCACGAATACAGACTTCATCCCCTCAGTGAGTTACGTACCGCGACATACCTCCCCGCTAAATTGGAATTCGTGCCCGAATTCTATATTTAATTCGTCTCTGAATTCCATATATTTGGTACATTTTGGGTAGTATATATATCAGTCACGGCTCCACGTTGGGCGCCAAATGTCACAGGGTTAGACAAATGTGCACCGGCCCGGGGCTCGAACCCGGGACCTCTGGTTTACCGCGTACCATCGCTCTAACCGACTGAGCTAGCCGGGCACGAATACACACTTCCTCCCCTCAGTGAGTTACGTACCGCGACATACGGTACGGTAAACGAAGTACATGTACATGTATAGTGCGTTACCACACTCAGACTAATCATGATATACACTGTTTGCTATTCAGTTTGTAAAATGTATTGCTACATATTGTAATAGATACACGAGGCCATATAAAAAAGTACTTTGGTTCTCAGACGCGGGGTTTGCGGAATATGATGAGGGAATGCTGATTTGTTTGTCGCCAGATGCATTTTGCATGTCAATTAACCATGTGGTTCACATATATGCTTACTAAAGCAACACTATAACCTCTTCAGACGTGTAAAATCACCTGATTTTCGTCAGACATGATATGATTTAACATATGTTTTGCAGGGTAGTGTTTTTGATCGATCATGTGGCAAATTTACAAGACGTTTTTATTTGTTCATGACGATAAAATGCCTGACGCGCAATAATTTTTCTGATGAGATGATATCTGAGAAACAAAGTACTTTTTTATAGCCTAAACCGCACAAATTTACAGTATGATTAGGATCTACAGTTACAACATCGATCACACTGTTGTGACCGGTCTAAAATGACAGCTATCAGGCTATTTTCATATGCAAATGTATGGAAGGTAATATCAGCCATAATTCTATTAGGCTTGATGCTTGCTTGCTGATGACATTCTAAGTTCTATCCGTCTTATTACAATTCTATGTGGCTTGCTGCTTGCTGACTGGTGCCATTACAACTTACTTTCATGTTATTGTATTCGTCATTCGTGTTTGTGACATTTGAAATTTTCTTGGTTGTAGTCTAAATTGCATGTGCATTTGGATTGATGCTTTATTCATTCGCACTTTTTCAATTTGTGCTGATTACATTCTAAGTGACATCCGGAGTTCCATTATTGATTATTTCATCGCTGTTTTGCCATGCCGTTTCGGTCACCCTAAACACCCCAAAGGCTGGAACAGGCTAAAAAGGCTGTTCGAAGTTGCTTGTACGTCCGTTTAGCGGATATTTATATCATACATTGTCATTGAATTGACTGAATTAGTATGTGTTGTGATCATGCATGTTAATCATTTTAATCATTTGAATGCAATAATCTACCACAAATATACGTGTTTTTGGTAAATTATATAAACGCGCACCTGCGCCGATCGGGCCGCGCGGAATTGGACAAAGAGTGATTAACACCTATTAACATATCGTTTAGCAGGTGCAGCTAAACACCGATTATACTTATTGCATTATTATTAATATAAGTCTATGATCGATCAACGACATTCATTTAAACATGCTTTATGTGTCAACACATTACGTGAACAGGACGAATTCCGAATTTTGAGACACCTTGAAAATTGGTTATTTTACGGGAACATGTCAGCTAGCGTAAATGTCATTTACAACTAGTTACACGTTTATTCGTCCGTGTAAATAAAAGATTTTGCTTCAGCAATCTGAGGAAATATTCGTTGCAGAGCCGTACATAGCGCTCATAAACATATTTGTTATCACCGTGTGGATACCCATTTTCAAGGTAGATAACTAGCTGATGTCTCAAAATTCGGCATTCATCCTATGTTCACGTAATGTGTTGATACATAAAGCATGTCGTTTATTGATCATTGACTTATATTAATAATAATGCAATAATGCAATAAGTATAATCGGTGTTTAGCTGCACCTGTTAAACGATATGTTAATAGGTGTTAATCACGCAAATTCCGCGCGGCCCGATCGGCGCAGGTGCGCGTTTAGACAATTTACCAAAACACGTATATTTGTGGTGGATTATTGTATTAAAATGATTAAAATTCATAAAATGATCATAACACATAATAATTCAGTCAATTCAATGAAAATGCATGTCATAAATATCCGCTAACGGACGTACAAGCAACATCGAACAGCCTTTCTAGCCTTTGTGGCCTTTTCCAGCCTTTGGGTGTTTAGGGTGACCGTTACCTCATAAGCCACGCCCCTTGACAACAACAATTGCAACAGTAATTTGGGAAGGTAATATCCGCCATAATTCTATGTGACTTGATGATGCTTGCGTGCTGATGACATTACAACTTATATTCATGTTATTATATTCGTCATGTGTATGTATTACATTTGAAATCTGCTTGTTGTAATTGTATTTGTCTTTCTTACATGTCCATTCTGCTGATTGCTTTGTTCATTCGTCTTATTTACATTACAATTATTGATACGTCCTTATTCGTGTCCCTGTTTTATTGCACTAAGCATTTGCAATAGAAAGTAAGAACAAAGCACTTAGCACTTTGAATAAGGCCGAAAGCAGTAAGGACAAATGAATGAAACATCAAGCCAAATGCGCATGCAATAAAGACAAATATATATTACAACCAAGATGATTTCAAATGTCATAAATACAAATGACGAATAGAATAACATGGATATAAGTTGTAATTCCATCAGCAGGCAGGCACCAGGCCACATATAATTGTCATAAATACAAACGGTGAATGCAATAACACGCATAGAACGTGTAATGTCATCAGCCAGCAAGCATCAAGCCACATATAATTGTAATAAGACGGATAGAACTTAAAATGTCATCAGCCAGCAAGCATCAAGCCATATATAATTATGGCGGATATGACCTTCCATACAAATGAGGCATGGTATTTTTTACTTATTTATACTAATGAAATATGCGTCACCTGAAAAAATAATATTTTATACAGATTATAAAGTATGATCATTGCACATCAAAAATAAATACAGAGAATAAATAGTAATGTTCGTTAACATTTTAAGGAAACACGGTTATCGCCCCGGATATCAGTGTGAACAATTTCGTCTGATATAAAATGTATAACATTGCCAATACTACGTGGGGTAATGGTGACTGAATGTTTATTTTGCCAGAAAATGTCATACGTACAGATTATTAAAAAGTATCTGTCTCACTATATTATAAACTACTGCGTGTGCATGTACCTTTAATATGTAAAAAAGTAAAACATAGAATATTAAAAATAAATGAGCCCATGCATCTCTGGAATTAGCTACCTGAATCGGGGTTTGCATCGCCGATACCGACATCGAACATTGCTTATATTTTCTGTAAATGATACCAAAAGTAGATAAAAAAACTGTAGAGCTCATGCAAAATTCTGTCTGAAGTTTGTGTTATCTTTCGAAGTCATTTAACCATTTACATTCTGAAGATACATTATTTGTTGACGGAAAAATCTAAATATTTTTCGTATTTATCCATGAAAGTATATGTATTGACCACCATTTGAACCGTCTCGTCTCATCGAGACAGTTCATATTGAGTGGCCATGTACTTTGAATGAGAAGTAAGACAAACTTGACACTAAGTCGTCTTGGCAAATTTCGTCCCATTTTCTCTTGCGACATCCTCGAACTTCCACACGCGATTTTTGCTGAGCTGCTGAAACGATGTCTGTCTTGCTCCACGGAAACTTGCTTGGAATAGCAGTGGGCAGAAGGCGTCCCTGCATTGGCTTTTGACCTGAAAAATGTAACCAGAAGAATCAAGTCAAAATTACTGTACAGCAGCAAATTGGCAATCAATGTAGGCACTACTATCACCAAGAATAATTACATGTGCATCTGTATCGTTATAAAACATGGGTAAATCATACTATACTTGTCAGTATTTGTAAGATTGGTTTTGGACGAAACTGCAACGACCGAAGTTGAAAGTGGGCGAGTAAAGTCAGGAACGATGGGGTATGCGTTTTCGTTATTAGTCGAAATATAAATAAATACATGTATTAGAATGTCGATAAATGTAAGTCTACCTTGAATCGTCTGTTTTATATAATCATCCTCGACAAAATGGCTTTTACACACGACCGATGACTTTGACGGAGTCCAAATTTTCATTGTGGTTTCATCGAGGCGACGTACAGACACTATCCATTTCGACCTCAGCTCGATATCGCTCGGAAAAACGTGGCCCCCACGTTGGTAACATCCAGGAACACAGCAACATGTACTTGGCATGTTAGTCCTTGCAAGTTAAACGAATCGATAAATAACTCAATTTTAATTCAGACGCCAATATTTCCACTGTTAATTATGAACTAAGGCGAACACATTGTTTACACGAAGAGAACATAACAGCTGGGACCGTGACGAGTGGCGCCACCTATACAGGAAAGATAACTGACTACTATGCCCATTCACTTTTTGATTGTTGTCAATGATTTACCTGATGTGATGCCAAGATGTAAAAGCTGTTTGCAGACAACAAAGAACCGGCAGGATAACTCCAACAAAACATGAACTCTGCAGAAAATGGGCAAGTGAGTGGCAAATGGAATTCAACACCAAATAATTCAAGCATTTACATATTGGAAAAAAGCACAGTAGCCAAACATACAAAATACACACAAACAGCGGAGTGACTGAAGTAACAAAAGTGAAAACGATGTTTGTGTCATTATAATCGACACGAACTTCAGCTTCACTGAACACATCGCCAAAAAAGTATCAACAACAAACACTTACGAATACTATGTAGAAAGTTCGCCTTATGAGACAGAGATATCTTTTTGAAACCTATACAAATCATTGGAAAGAACCCATTTGGAATATGCATGACCGGTATGGTCACCACTATATAACGAGGATAAGATTTCAATTGAAAAGGTACAACGACGACGATTAGTGAGTAATTTATACACCATCTGCACTACAATAAACAACTGAAAACCCTTGGTATCCCATCTCTATCCCATCTCTGGAATACCAAGTGTGCCAGGTGTATAAATCATGGAATTAGAAAGACAAACTAGAAAGTAGCTGATTCTTAAAAATAGCAACTTATCCAACAACGCGAGGCCACAGTCGAAATATGTTAAAAAATGAGCTCGATTGAATATCAGAGTGGTATAACCGTCCAGATACATTCGTCCCTACGAGTTACCACGTCGCAACCGACCCAGTGCGAGTACAAATTATAATTAAAGAAACCAACGTCCTGGAAATGCGTCGAAAGAAGCCGAAGGCCTTAACAAGACGTCTCGGAATAGTACGAACAGTAATAGTAAGAAGATGCTGTAATTATGCAGCTGTGACTTTTTTAAAATATAAAACATTTCCAATATCACTCCCATGGCACATATAGAATAAAAAGTAAACAACTTTTCTTGTTTCAATATTGAAGTTATATGATGATGATTGTACAAACTCTTTGACGGAAAATATGAACAAATAGCCAAGTGTTTCCGCAACAATGTGAAAGTAAAAAAGGTCAAGGTCATGTTAATGGCGGCATGAGTGTGTTCCAAATGCTCACGTGCATCAAGTGTCCTATGGTGGCATATTTCTGTCATCCACTTAACGTGATAATGTGATAGTTATAAGTCGTCAAAATACACCTTATAAGACGACTTGACGCGATAATTATCTCGTCAATGTGACTTATTATCACGTCAAGACGTGATAAGTTGGACGTGATAATTAACGCGTTATCTCGTCTAAGACGTTATACTGCCCACTACTGACATATACATTTAGTAAGTCGTCTTGACGTGATAATCATCTAAGTAAGTCGTCTTGACGCGATAATTAACTAGTTAAGACGCGACTTACATAACATTCAGGGAGTGAAAGACAGTCAGGCATCAGTTGAGAAAGGTATGTCAGTATTATTTGAGAAACAGGATAGCATGTGTAAAAGTATAAAACATGTGTATTCGGCAGCTAACAATAACACGGACATGATAAAACTATTGTCCTACAAATCAATTGATCTGGAGGCCCGCTCAAGGAGAAACAATTTAATATTCAGAAACATCCAGTATCGCAGGGGGGATAACTGTTTCGAACTTGTTAGAGAGTTTCTAGCTTCCAATTTAGAACTGGATGGAGACAACACGTACATAGAAAGGGCACATCTCTTTGGAGCGTACAATAGGCGGGATTCCAATAAACGGGATATTATTGCGAGTTTTCGCGACTTCCATGACATCTCTCGTATAATGAATAGAGTAGGACATTTGAAAAACACCCCGTATTTCATTGATAGAGACTATCCTTACGAGATTGTCGAAGCACGAAAACGGCTATGGGGCAAGTTTAAGGCTGCGAAGGCGGAAAGTCATCAGTCGGGTGCAAACGTGAAACTTGTATATCCGGCCAAGATATTAGTCAATGGGGGAGTTGTACATGACGAGTTTCCTAATTGGTATGAGATCATGCGGGGCACCAGAGACAGAAGTTTCAGGCATGCGCATTATGAAAAGCCAGCCACCGCCTCGGAATGTCGACCATATATGCTGAATTCTGCACCGACTCATTCCGGTTTGAATCGACAAATTCTCCCTGAGTACACCCCTACCACAATGGTGAGCACGGTCAGACAAGACGTGTCATACAGCTCGGTGGTACAAAGTAGGCCAGAGGCTCCAATTACAGCTCAGTCAACAATTCGCTGCGATAATATGTCCAATCCCACCATCTTTCCCCCCGTGTGTCCCCCGTCCATAAATACAACCGGGAATTCCCAGCAAGTGCCACGTGACAAACTATACTCAGTCAGAGCAGGGAACCGCGCCGAACACGTCGGGTACCAACGATACCGCCCCTTCGCGTACACAGATGGAAGCTCTACAATTGACCACGCCCAAAGTTGTTTCACTGAACGCGTTATGCGCAAGCCCACACGGCAGTCTTCGGCTGCGTACAAAGTGAGGAAAAACCGCCTCTACAACTGTCGCCCCTACAACTGTTGATTCCACACATACCGCAGTACTGAGTGAACACGCTACCCCAATCATACAACCTTCAATTTTCCGATCGTCTGCCCCATCCAACGTCCCGAAAGCAACTGTATCTTCTGAGGTTCTACCACCAAGTATACCACCAGTACACACTATCCGTAATTCTCGTGAGACGACCAGACGTACCCGCTCACCGACACGGAAGACGGACAATCGGTCTCATTCGTCTGCACGTGCTACTCGTGGACAAACCCGACCTAGTAATCGCGCTCAAGGGTCAGACAGCTTTGACACTCGGCGTAACATACCGATAGACAGTGACAATTCGTCGGCGGAACGTGATAGTTAGGATGAGGGGGAGAAGGGAACATTACATTTTACTTTATTAAATATTCAAGGGCTCGTTACAAGAAGAGTAAATAAATTGCAATCAAATGAACTAATCGAGTTATTCGGTAATTCACATGTGGTAATGATGACTGAAACATGGGCAAATAATCTCACAAATTTACACGTACCTGGGTTTACATATTATAACTTAAATAGACATGAACGGAAAGCTGACAGTAAACGTGACTCAGGTGGTATTATTGTTTATATTCAAAATTCACTTATTTCGTCCGCATCTAATATAGTGTATAAGAAAGATGGAGATGACATTTTATGGCTCAAACTAAATGGCAACTTGTTAAATTCTGAACATGATCTTTATCTATGCTTATGTTATGGTATTACCCGCAGGGTACTAGTCGTCAGACCATGGTAGAGTCAAATATATTTGACCGCATATTAGACACAATGGTCGAATTAGACAGTATAACTAATAGTAAATGCCGCTTCCTAATTTGTGGTGATTTCAACGCCCGCACTGCTACGGAGGCTGACTTTGTTTTAGATGATACAGCTGAACACATAAGTGTATTACCGAAGATTATGTACCCGACACCTTTATTCCACGTTTTTCAAGAGATATAGTTAGACCAAATGATAATGGAAATTCCCTTTTGTCTTTTTGCAAACAAACGGGACTACGTATTATGAATGGTCGTGTTGGTAGTGATGCTGGCATCGGGGAGTACACGTATGTTGGATGCAACGGTTAGAAGTTTGATTGATTATTATAGGTCCCAATGGATATGTTTAGTCAAATAAAATATTTTGAGGTAAAAAGTCCAAATATTTTATCTGACCATTGTGCTATACAATTTTCTTTACAAAGTAGTAATGTAGACATGGACAGTGATTATGAGAACGAAGAGTACTTACACATAAATGCAAAATATGTATGGAATTATGATTATGTAAATGGTTACAGACAGAAATTAATTTCTGCTGATATATCAGATAAATTACATGATATCAATATTCGTTTACAACATTGCCAAAATTCAGTAGACATTGACATATGTTTAGACAATATTGGTGAAATTTTTGAGAATGCATGTTCCGATTTTTAAACGAACATTACACAAAACATCAAAGGATGCGAGTAAATGTGATAGAGGAAATAATAATAATACATGGTTTGATAACGAGTGTGATAATAAAAGAATAATGTTTTATCAAAAATTAAAAACATATCGTGCTAGTCAATCTGATGCAGATAGAATTGAAATGATAAAAGCACGATCAGAATATAAATATTCTATTAGGACATGTAAGTATCGCCAAGATAAACATATACTATGAAATTAGAAAGCGCGCGTTTAAAGAATGCAAAATTATATTGGACAATGTTAAAAGAATCGACAGGGATAAATTCACCAACGATTCCTTTAAGTGCCTTCGCTACATATTTTAAAGCAGTAAATAATCCAGAGGATCCGTTTTTTCAACCGGATGAAGATGTTTTATATTTTAATGAAAGGTTTCAAAATAATGAATTACATATAATGTTTGCCGAGCTTGATACCGACATAACAAGTTCTGAGATAATATTAGCTGTCAAACAACTAAAGACGGGTCGCAGTGGAGGTCCAGATTTACTATTGAACGAATTCTTTGTATATGGTGGGCAGGCATTGCTCCCGTCTTGACCACATTATTTAATACAATTTTTAATAACGGATATTTTCCAACTTCCTGGTCTGAAGGATATTATTCCGTTGCATAAAAAGGGTAATATAAATGAAGTTGACAATTATCGAGGAATCACACTGTTGAGTACATTGGGCAAATTGTTTACCAGAATTTTGAATAATAGACTATCATCATGGGCTGAGAATTATAATATTTACATAGAAGCACAAGCGGGGTTTCGTAAAGAAATGGGAACACGTGATAATATATTTGTACTTCATGGTTTAATAACCCACATGCTAAATACGGGGAAGAAGCTATATTGCGCTTTTGTAGATTTCTCTAAAGCTTTTGATTACGTAGTTCGGGACAACTTATGGCTGAAACTTATAAAGATAGGTGTTAGAGGTAAAATGTTACACATTATTAAATCAATGTACTGCAATGTGAAATCACGGGTTAAGGGCAAAAATATGCTAAGTGATGAATTTTCTTGTTTACTGGGCGTGCGTCAGGGTGATTGTTTATCGCCATTTTTGTTTAGTATGTACATTAATGATATGGAAATAGAATTTGAAACAAACGGTATAGCTGGAATAGACATAGGTATGTTAAAGTTATTTATTTTATTATACGCAGATGATATAGTAATTTTTGCAGACTCCGAGAATGAAATGCAACATGCTCTCAATTTTCTTTCAGAGTACTGCCACAAATGGAAGTTGAAAGTTAATTACAACAAAAACCAAGATAGTAATTTTTCGTAAAGGTGGCATGCTTCCTAGAAATTTACATTTTTACTTCAATGGAAGTGAAATAGAAATTGTTACAAAATTTACGTATTTAGGTATTGTTTTTACACCCGGTGGTTCCTTTAAGGAAACACAGTCTCTTCTGCTGGACAGGCACAAAAAGGCTATTTTTAAACTAAATTCATACCTATATAAATTCACAGACATTACACCTTTGCATAGATTACAACTGTTCGATAAACTTATAAGTCCGATATTGAGTTATGGATCAGAAATATGGGGCTTTGTTGCAGGACAGCAAATTGAAAAGTACACTTACAATTTTGCAAATCCTTATTAGGCGTAAAGAAAAGTACACAAAATGATTTTATATATGGGGAACTTGGCCGTACACCACTTATTATAGCAAGACATATACATAATTAAATTAAATATGGTTTAAAATCATTGAAACGCCGATAAATAAGTATAGAAAACAAATTTATAATATGATGTTAACCGATATTATTGACTTGCCTACCAAAAGTAACTGGGCTTCTTTAGTAAGAGCTTTATTTATTATCAAACTACGGTTTTTTATCATGTCTGGTTAAACCAAGGAGTCGGCAATGTACATGCATTTCTTTCTACCTTTAAGCAACGTGTATCCGATATTTTTGTTCAGCAATGGCAATCCAGAATAAACGACTCAAGTAGAGCATTATTTTACAAAAACGTTTGTGAGTTTAAACTGCAGTACTATTTAAAAGATATAACAGTTGTGAAGTTCAGGACTGCTTTTGCTCGACTTAAGGTATCATCGCATCGATTGGCGATTGAATCCGGTAGATGGAATTGGAAAATTCAAGTTGAAAATAGAAAATGCGAAGTATGTGCCAGATTAGAAGATGAATACCACTTTATATTAGAATGTGTCATGTATGCAGAAATCAGGAAAAAATATATACGTATGTACTACAGACACAGACCTAATATGGTAAAATTTTTTAGAATTGATAAAGTCCGAAAATTAAAATTTGAAATAGTACGAAATTTAGGAATGTATATTTATAAAGCTTTTGAAATAAGGAACGCTAATCTGTATAACCATTAGTATGTTACCTTCTCCAATATCTTCAGCAATACAGAACCGATACAGTAAGTGGTCTTCATGTATTCAAAATGGCACATATATGTACATATATGTACCTAAGTTTAAAGTAGAAATATTATATGTTCATACCTATTAAACAGGACAGTAACATAATTCTCACACAGCTAGTACATATTCGTATACGCTCATGTTGTAGTATGTCTGTCTTTTGAATATTCCATTCGAAAGCCCGAACTAGTACATCATAGCAGCATAATACGAAATACAACCGAACTAGTAAGTGAAACAACATACTATTTATTTTGCAGTAAATGAGAATCAAACATGTAACTATAAAGCTGAGTGAGATAGTTCCTATCCTGTCTGCTGTCTTGTTAAACACACTTGTATACTGTATTTTGTCTTGCTTCATGGGCCATATGGCTTAAAGCTATTGTTAATAAACACACATGAAACATAACAAATATATCGTCGGCACGATAACATGCCAACATACAATGTACGACATGACGTGTTTTTTGTATTCTTATTATTTTTGGAAAGTATAGCCACGCATGCTCATTGGTCCGCTAAGCTTAAGTACGGAATGGACATACTGTGCCGAGTGAGTGTAATAGAGATGTGATCCTGCTGGAAATGTTTGCTATAAATTGTACTCTTCGGAAAACATCTTTTGAAAGATGAGTCTGAGATTGTGTAGAACAAAAAATAATTTTGGCAACATTTTTCAAAAATTCAAAATGGCCGCCATATTGACATAGTTTTCTAGTTTTCAAATCGATAATATATATATTGTTATTGGAAACAATGTAACAACTTGGGTGGTTGGTAGGAGCATGCGAACAGTATCTGTACATGTATCTCGTCTTACCTTCTACCTGTTGGCATTCTGGTACTTGCGAGTTGTATAAGGTTATACCTCCATACTTATTGTATTGCTAATGATAGTACAAGTACTGTGTGGATGGGGCTAAGTGATCCTGGTCTGGTATAGACTTGGTAGCAGGTCGGGATATTCTGAATATCTAGTTTTCTTTGTGCAAATATTCGGTTCTAATTTTGGTATTTCCCTATTGCAGACAGGTTAGACCAGTTTGGCCTTAAATAATGACTAACATCACTTGCTTCCGTAATGTGTCTTTAGACAGCATGCAATGGAATACAAAAATAAAAACCAGTACATTCCTGTTCATAAATCAAATATTTACAATGTTTTAAAAATGTTTTAATTCATATATTTTAGCCATGTCAGACAACATTTCAATTCATTTATGACTAGCATAGAGTCAATGCATTGCATGTAGCCCGAGTGTCGGTGAGTGCTCACGAAATCATAAAATGTTGAATTTTCATATGAACTAGCTAGGTTAAATTAACAGTCTTATAACCTCCTTACTTTAAAGCATACATTTCGACTACATTACAACTAATACGCAATACATTCGGAAATGAAAACGGTCATTGGCTTGACACATGTTCTGGGCTCATATGCCCGGGTATGGAAGGTTATTTGAGCCAATTCTCACTCTTAAATATAAGATAACTAATTAGCATATTCAAATTCATATGGTCTCTATGCATGACAACATAGGTACATAACAAACAATTGGACATTGAGCCAGTCAACATAGAAGTTGCAGTTGCACAGCGAGTTAAATATTATTATTGTTAGAACATTACACAGTCAGTTTAAATATAGTAAAGCTACCAATATCAGAGGTAATCTCACCCGTTCATAAGGTCATTGACTAATTTCCGCAGATATATTTTACTCATTCTATCTACATGTAATACACTACGTTATTGTTGTTTTTGTTGCTGTTACTATGACATTTTCCACGCTTGTTGTTCATTTGTTGTTTGTGCCACCGCATTAAATACGTAGGCATGACAATATTGTTAAAAGAAACATTTGTTATAAACATGTAATATGTGGTACCGTTGAACATATGATAAAATGAGAGTGATCATAATTAGAGACACGGATGTTGTACACCGTCCTATAACGACGTATATTACACAACACAATAGGTCTCCGGACAGTTTTGTGCTATTTTTCTACATTAACCTCCATTATAAAACGTTTCATTTACGGATCAGTGAATTATCAAGAGCGAGTCAGTATTGGCTGGCTAAATACTAGTTTAACAACCTGTTGTGTTCAACAGAAATTGACAAATCATATGTGTATATGACGATTTCAAATTGAATATACTTACCTTAACCTTACAACCTGGACGCCCGAATATTAATGGAATACTAATGCCCTTGAAAACGTGTCCGCCGACGAAATGAGTGGAACAGATCCTGGAGTTTTGTGTCAACTTGAAATTTGGCATTGCCCTTTCCACGCGACTCTGCCATATTTTCGATAGTGTTATATCCGAAGGAAATCTGTGCAATGTGACTGCTTTTCCGTCAACGACTTTACCTCTAAACGTGCTACATACGGCGCAATAATTACGCCTCTTTAATGTAGATTTTATCACGTTTCGTTCGTCTTCCATTTTGCTAACCGGAAGAGGATATGTGTGCTTGGAGTATTTACTAGTACACTTCGACTACAGGCCATTTCGACTTCGACTACAGGCCATTTCGGCCATTAATACTTCGGCCTGATGACATCTCGGAAAGTAGGTGTAATAGTGTCGTTCATGTATATTTGACATGAATAGCCAGCTGGTAGATAACTTGCTTCTTGTTTATCAATAAGCACCACACAAAATAGTGAGACAGACAAATATACTCTTTAGCGTGATAGATACATTTGACGACGGTCATGAGTTCCAATCTCACGCGTTCATAGATAGCTATTTATTTGTTCATATTCTATTATTTGTTGTCAGTACAGAATACATTAATGTCTGCGTGCTGCACACTTATACGTAGGCAGTCCGGCTTACTTCGTAACTAAAATACATTGTGCATGTACTTGAAACATGTCCCCCTGCAAAATACCTCAGCTTCACAACCAATATTACCTTTCTGGCAAAAACATGTCAACATCGTCTCAAATAAAGCAAACAGCACTGTAACAAGAAAGTCAAAACAAAAATGTACCCGAGGGTCAATCCATGGTTATCCGTCGCATACTCCCAACGAACCATCTAATACTGTCACAATGAATCTTTAAGGATGGATTCACCAGTAGCCTATTTCATCAACATTTCAAAGTATACTTATCTAGCAAAGTATACTTTGAGGGAGAAATTTTCAATATAATGATACATTTATTATGTTTTATTAATAGTATATTGAATTTATTACATTATCACAGCCATTTTGGCTATGATAATGTAATACATTCAGTATAATAATTCTGCATACTTTTAATCATCAAAGGTATGCAGTCCTCAGTTCTAAATATGACATAATGCATTTCGGGAAAAATATAAATGATTAGTCCCTCAAAGTATACTTTGCTAGAAAAGTATACTTTGCAATTTTGGTGAAATAGGCTGCACGTATTAGAAGTCGACGATCCGAATAAATCGTGATAATATATGGGATCATATAGTCTCCAACGACGTTTTCCGACGTAACAAAGCTTCATTCCAATTTTCTTTATTTATGTAATTGTATTTAACGGCCAGACGGGCTGTCAACGGATAAAGTCATTTAATTTTAGACCTGGTCGAATACCCTGTTGTTGTGGGGGGGGGGGGGGGGGGGGGTGGGGTGGGGTGAATATTTAATATTTACAGGGGTATCCGGATTCCCGTAAAGATTCATCTCATCTTTAAATTACCCTTCGCTTTCTCCCACCTACCACCCACTATACATTTATGAATGCACCAAGAATGTGATTTTGACCTTGAAGTTAACGGGGATAATACGGTCGTGGATTTGTCAAAGCATAAAAGGCATTATCAAGAAGTGGGGTGAAAGGAACAGAACGTATACACAAACTTCCCTCAACGTTAGCGAAGATTGTGACCTTTACCTTGTGGTTAGCAGTGTGATCAGGTTGATCGGGGGGTTGTAATTCGTGTATCCTGGGACGGGGACCTGTATGAAATGTAAAAGGCGAGCCTGAATCAGTGTCGTCCAACAATTGAAATCGAGTGACGACAACTGGACGGGCTCGCATTATATACTGTTTCAAACCAACTATAAACTATCCATAGTGTATAACCCAATGACAGGTACTTGGTGGCATAAAGTGGGTTACATAAGTTTAACGGTATCACCTTGTCTGCTGGCCATATTACTTTATTACAGTTACCTTATGAACCAAGCGTTGTGACAGCAGTGTACATATGATGGTCGTAGAATTTGCGCAGAATGATAGAGAATCACGAGAGATAGGATTGTGCGAACTTTCAAGACGTTTGGTAAAGGGAAACATAAATTATAATAATATTTCCTCATCATTAAGTTTATGAACGGACTAGGATTGTAACCGACCTTGGTGTTAGCGGGGGTACGACGGCCGTGGATTTTTCACAGCATGATAGAGAATATGTGTCAATTATAAAGAAGTGGTGTGAAGGAACCACAAACTCAAATACATTTTCATTAACGTTACGTTCATGAACGCACTAAGATTGTGCCCTTGACCTTGGGGTTAGCGGGGGTATGAGGGTCGTGGATTTGTCACAGCATGAACGAGAATATTTGGAGAAATGCATGTGTGAAATATGAAAACGTTTGGTGAAAGAGAACAGAACTTATAAAACAAATTTCCTTCAAAGTTCAGTTTTCGATTTTTTTAAGACGGGCGGACTGATGGACTACGACGCCGGTGGTATGACATAAGCACTCCATCATTCGGAAGGGGTACTAAAGATGGCCGCCAAGGGGAGATAAGTCATCGGTTTTTAAAAAAATAATCAATAGGCTTCGTCGCCTTGCCGTGATAAACATGCATACCGAATGTTGTTACGATCCGTCAAGTAGAACTATGTTATTGCGTGGACAGGCTGTGCCCGCCCGTCCGTACAACATGTACAAGGTGAATACATACTGCGTCCCTTTTTTCGAACGGGCGTATAGCAAGAGTGTCTGTCGAAGGTCACACTATCGAGGCACGCGATTTGATGTATTGGTGTTTAACGGCCTACAAGCAGCTCAGGTAATTCAAGGCCGGGTCAACGGGTTCGATCCCGCATTTAACATGCTGTATTGGGGGGGGGGGGGGGGGGGGGGGAATCCCATGTCGATGCATGGCCAGTCACCATGGTCAATAAGGGGAGATAGCTCATTGAAAACCAACAGGGTTATTCCTCTTGCCATGACAAACGTGTGTACCAAATGTGGTTATGTTCTGTCAAGTAGAACTCTAGTTATCGTGCGGATAAGGATACAGCATGCGGAAATTACTAAAAATGGCCACCAAGGGGGAAATATCATCAGACAAATTTGGTTACGATAAAACACGAAGAACTGGAGTTATTGCGTGGAAAAGGATACAGAGCGTGAACATTAAAAAAAGGCCAGCAATAGGAGATGTCATCAGAAATTTTGAAAATGAATACTACTGTTTATTACACTCTTGCAAATTATTTGCACGGGTTTCGCTGTGAGAGAAAACCCGTAATCAACTCCTTACAAATAATACACCATGAAGAGAACACCGTAATTGCGCGCCTGTTTTCTTGGAAACCACGAGCTACCATGCAAACAGTTTAATTTGTATTACAGTCAAACTAAAGTTATTTGAAAATTTGGAAAGGTTCTCGACTAATCTAGAATGCTAATGTGATTGAACACATTCCAAACATGCACACAAATATATCTGGTTCATAGAAACAGCTGCGTAATTTGGATTTCAAAAAGTTTACATGACGTCACATTTGACGTCACACAACGTAACGTCAAAACGCGGGAAAACACGGCATTGTATAACTATTCATGCGCACATTCATTGATTATAATCTCAATAAATAGACGAAATGTGCTTATGTATCCGCCGTGGAAGTGTAATAAATAGGATATTCCATCCTACATGTTTGAATAGTAGCGGAAATAATACTCGTGTCCGTCGGCGTCCGTGCAAGCAACTCGTTCGCTACGCTCACTCGGAAGCCGACGCACACTCGTGTATTTATATTTCCCGCTATTCAAAATGTACGATGGAATATCCTCTATTTCTTCGTCTTGCAGTGATAAACGTGTATATCGAATTTGGTTACGATCAGACTAGTAGAACTCGAGTTATTGCGTGGACAATTTGATTGCCCAAGATCAGAACAGAATATGCTACGCTCACTCGGAAGCCGACGCACACTCGTGTATTATTTCCCGCTATTCAAAATGTACGATGGAATATCCTCTATTTCTTCGTCTTGCAGTGATAAACGTGTATATCGAAATTGGTTACGATCAGACTAGTAGAACTCGGGAGTTATTGCGTGGACAATTTGATTGCCCAAGATCAGAACAGAATATGTACACCGAAAAAAATATATTTCAGCCCTGAAATTAGAATAACCTGATATGGTGCCAGACCCATCAGACACCCAATACACTATTTGGCCCCTTCCCCTAAACGTAATATGATTACGAATACTCGT
This sequence comes from Conchocele bisecta, assembly GCA_029237695.1. Taxonomy (NCBI): domain Eukaryota; kingdom Metazoa; phylum Mollusca; class Bivalvia; order Lucinida; family Thyasiridae; genus Conchocele; species Conchocele bisecta. The sequence goes on along the minus strand of CM055274.1, from coordinate 8,849,867 downwards.
ATTACTCATATAAGGGGTATAACCAAATGCAACTCTCACATACAAGAATGTCAAATACGTATCTGAGGGCCAAACCAGGTACACAAAAGAGTATCATTTAAGGCCAAGCAATTTAGAAGAAGAAAATAATAGTCGGGATTCCGGTAAGGATGAATCCCGAACGTTAAATTACCCATTGCGCGGACAAAGATACAGTATTCGAAAGGTCATTGTAAACCGGGTTAATGGGATTGAATCACATATTTCACATGTCGTGCCGCCGGGGGGGGGGGGGGGGGGGGGGGGGGGGTGGGGGGGGGGGGGGGGGGGGGGTGGGGGGGAGGCAAAATCATAACTACAGAAAAAATATATATTCAGCCCTGATATTAGAATAACCTGAAATGGTGAGTCACTTAGCACAACGCAAAAGTGTACCTGATGGTCAAACCAGGGATAGATTCTGTTAAGGATCAAACTCATCGTTAAATGTACCATTCGCATGCTCCCAACCAACTAAATATCAATTCTCGCATTCTGGGGGAGTGGGAAGTGAAATATACAACACCAGTCTAATGCGAGTATTTACGTCAAAGGCGCAATACATTTATTACTATACTAACATTTATTACACAACTGCTAATATAACAAGAGTTGTCAGAAGACAACGAAGCTCGCCTGTTGGCAGCCTTCACTCAAACTTGGCACAGTTGCATAAAAAAACATGAATATTATATATAATTGACCTTGGGTTAAGGGGCGTGCGGTGGACCTTGACATTGGGGTAAGTGGTGCAAGGTGGGGTAAGTGGTGCAAGGTGGGTCGTGGGTTTGCTATAGCATAATATAGCATATTAAGATGAATGTATGTATGAAATATCAATGCGCTCCCTGAAAACAGAAGTAAAACAAAATTTAACCCAACGTTATGTTTATGAACGCACTATGTTGGTGATTTTCTATAGCATGATAGCTATTCACATGAGGAATGCATGTATGAATGTGCTAAGTTTGTGACCTTGGGGGAAAGGGGTGGTGGTGGGGGGGGTCATGGATTTGTTGTAGTACAATAGAGGATCATCAGAGGAATGCATGCATGACATATCAAAGCGTTCCCTGTAAAGAAACGGAAGTTACACAACATTTACCCCAACGTTAAGTTTATGAACATGCTAAGTTTGTGACCTTGACATTGGGATAAGGGTTGGGTGGTGGGTTGTGGATTTGCTACAGCATGATAGAGGGTCATCTGAGGAATGCATGTATGAAATATCAAGGCGTTCCATGAAAGGAAACAGATGTTATAAGACATTTACCCCAAAGTTAAGTTTTTGAATGTGCTAAGTTTGTGACCTTGACCCTGGGGTAAGGGGTGTGCGGTGGGTAATGGATTTGCTATAGCACGATAGAGTATCATCAGATGAATGCATGTATGAAATATCAAGGCGTTCACTGTAAAGAAACAGAAGTTACACAACATTTACCCCAACATTAAGTTTATGAACATGCTAAGTTTGTGACCTTGACCCTGGGGTAAGGGATGGGCGGTGAGTCATGAATTTGCTATAGCACGATATAGTATTATCAGATGAATGCATGTATGAAATATCAAGGCGTTCCATGAAAGGAAACAGATGTTATAAGAAATTTACCCCAATGTTAAGTTTATGAATGTTTGTTTGTTTATTGGTGTTTAACGGCCTATCAACAGCTAAGGTCATGTAAGGCCGGGCAAACAGGTTCGATCCCGTTTTAACCTGCTGCATTGGGGGGAAAATCCCAAAATCAGAACGGAATATTTACATCGAGATAAAGTTTATGAATGTGCTAAGTTTGTGACCTTGACCTTGGGGTAAGGGTTGGGTGGTGGGTCATGAATTTGCTATAGCACGATATAGTATTATCAGATTAATGCATGTATGAAATATCAAGGCGTTCCATGAAAGGAAACAGATGTTATAAGAAATTTACCCCAATGTTAAGTTTATGAATGTTTGTTTGTTTATTGGTGTTTAACGGCCTATCAACAGCTAAGGTCATGTAAGGCCGGGCAAACAGGTTCGATCCCGTTTTAACCTGCTGCATTGGGGGGAAAATCCCAAAATCAGAACGGAATATTTACATCGAGATAAAGTTTATGAATGTGCTAAGTTTGTGACCTTCACCTTGGGGTAAGAGTTGGGTGGTGGGTCATGGATTTGCTACAGCATGATAGAGTGAGTGAGTGAATAGGTTTTAACGTCCGCTTTTCTGACATAGAGGTACAAGCCTCAGGGAGTCTACACGCAGACGGGTCAACGGGGTCGTGTCCCGTATCCACCTGTCCGAGGGGGGTAAATCCCAACTTCAGAACTCAATATTTACAATCAAAATATATATTCAGTCCTGAAATTAGAACAACCTGATCTGGTGCCAGGCCCTCGCCACACCAGGATCATTTATCCCATCCCCTAAAAGTAATAGGATTAGCGCTAATCTTACTTTTATATATGGGGCATAGCCCGACTCAACTCTCACATACAAGAAAGCCAAAGATGTACATGAGGGCCAAATCCGGTATAGTGGGTTCCGGAAAGTATGAACCCAATCGTTAAGCCAGTTTAGTCGCCTTTTACGACAAGCAATGGCTACTGCAGCACTATTCTCAGGATCAGTTGATCCCGCCCCGGTGCCTGCACGGGGCACAGCATGATAGAGGGTCATCTGAGGAATGCATGAATGAAATAACAAGGTGTTCCAAGAAAGGAGACAGAAGTTATAAGACATTTACCCAACGTTAAGTTTGTGGACGCCGACGACGCCGGGGGTATGCCATAAGCTCTTATGCACTTCGTGCAGGCGAGCTAAAAACGGGCAAGTTTAAGACATGATATTATTATTAACAAGTGCAATGACGGAATAGACAACTGGACTAGAATGACATGATATATACTGGCGATTACAGATTTATTTGTTTATGTATTTGTGTTTAATACCTAAAGTCATTTAAGGCCGGGCCAACGGGTTCGAACCCGTATATAACCCGTTGCATAGCATCAGGAGCACAAGTGATGGACATGTCGCCTTTGTAAGCTAGTGTGCCATAGTTTTTAAACCATGAACAGTGAGCTAGGTTATAAACAATTCTGAAATCTACTCTATTCTCATGTTAGAAATCAGCGATCGTTATTATTATGCACAGTGTGTACAGTGTATTCTGTTTTCATGCTCAAAATCAGGATGCTTGATTGGTCAAGCCGAGTCTCATCCAATAAAATGTAGTTAGGTACATGTCCTTATTTTAGATATTTTAAAACACAACATAAAGTTGACTAGCTTGGAACTAAAAGTGAACACATCTAAAATTAAACCAATCATTAAAATATGTAATACTAGAGGCAATGAAAACATAAAGTAAGAAGTATACAAAATATTGCACAGAAAAAACATATAGCACCAAAATGTACACATAATATCAATATTTTAATTGGCAAGAACATAGCATATGGGAGGCAATGCTATCAATAATTCCAGGTGTGACGGTTTATTATTATAGGAATGAATGGCCTTTTTGTGGAATTTATCGGGGTATAAACTTGGAAAAGTCGCGGGAATACTAGTCGCCAGTATTCCCGCGACTTTTCCAAGTTTATATCCCCGATAAATTCCACAAAAAGCAAGTTTATATCCCGATAAATTCCACAAAAAGGCCATTCATTCCTTATAATTCCAGCATTTGAAATAAATTCATCAAGAAAATCTGTTTATTTTCCGTTTTCTTAAGAATTATTTTAACTGCGCCTCACGGTTATGGAAAGTAGTTCGGCGTGGGAGTTTACTGGGATATAAATTTTGGACAGAGATTTGCTACGGGCCAATCAAATGTTAGGGAATTGTGTAAATATTTTTGTGCTGGAATTATTTATTCAGTGTTTTTTTATATCAATACTTTTTTTTATATCAATACAGTGTAAAATAGCAAGATCTTCCTGTGAGGAATCCGTACACGAGACAAAATTGTAGTATTGCATGGTCAAGTTAAACCAGTTGGCTGCAGGCCTGCATGTCAAGCACACCAAGGCATTCTCAGTAAAATGACAAGTACATTGTAGTTCCGATACACTGTTGGAGCTTATCCATATACTTATGATGAATCCATCCATTCCAGGATTCATACACAACCCCAATCCATCAATCGGGCACACAAGCATGCACATTCTGATCACAATGCCGCTTGTTCAGAACACATACATGTACTCAATATAAATATGTAACATATACACAACTGCAGAGTATTGATTTTCTGAAAAGCTACTGGCAATGCCAACTTGCAATCAAGCGATTTGATTGTGTGAGACTGGGCTGGTCCTTGGTCCCGTTTCTCTAAACTTTGCACAAAGATTTTTAAAGACTGATTTTCTCAATAGCGTGATTCAAGATTGTTGCCGTTTTCTGCAAGAAAGGTACAATACACTAAATGTTTGTTTGTTGTGGTTTAACGGTCTATCAACAGCTAAGGTCATTTAAGGGTCAATGGGTTTAGTACTAAATCCCATGCATTACCTGTACAAATGGGGGGGGGGGGGATCCCAAAATCAGAACTGAATATTTACAATAAAAAAACTATAATATATTCAGCCCTGAAATCAGAATAATCCTGATCTGATGCCACGTCCTCGCCACACCAGAATCATTTGGCCCCCTCCCAAAAGCAGTAGGATCAGCAATAATCTTACTACTTTTATAATGGGCAATAACCCAATTCAACTCCCAGGTAACAATACATAATGTATTGATTTACTGGTGTTTAACGGTCTATCAACAGCTAGGGTCATGTAAGGCCGGGCAAAATAACCTGACCTGGTGCCAGGTCCATATCACACCAAAGTCACTTGACCAGCCTCTAAAATAAGATTACGAATAATCGTAATACTCACATAAGGTGTATAACCAGATTCAACTGTCACATACAAAATGCCAAAGACTTATGTGAAGGCCAAACCAGGTCTCCAGTTGGAATTCCGTTAAGGATGAACCTGATCGTTAAAATACCCATCGCATACTCCCACCTGCCGCCCACTTCATTGGGGGAAACATCCCAAAATATTTACATCGAAAAAAATATACATTCATCCCCTGAAATTAGAATAACGTCCATACCACACCAAAGTCACTTGGCCCCTTCCCCGAAAAGTAATAGGATTACGAATAATCGTAATACTCACATAAGGGGGTATAACCAGATTCAACACATACAAAATGCCCAAGACGTACGTGAGGGCCAAACTAGGTCTCCGGTCGGGATTCCGGTAAGGATGAACCACAGTCGTTAAATTACCCATCGCATGCTCCCACCTGCCACCCACACACTTAATGTGAACACATGATGATTTGTCAATATCGGTCATCAGTTCTAATGTTTATGTAAATTTCAAATTTGTACTTAGCAACTTACTCGCACAAAGCTAGTGAAAGGAACTAAGAAGGTTGTAAGTGCAAAACTGACATTGACAACAAAATTTGCATTACAATCCAATGATGAGAAATAATCGCTGAATGTGTTTAGGTTTATTCAATATATTAAATCCGTATATGCAGGTAGCATATGACAGCATTGGTGAGCCACATTTGTGTGTCAAGTAAAATTCTAAAAATCTGTGTACACATCTTTTTTATCGTACGATGTTAGTGAAACAGGCCCCTGGGACCCGTTTCACTAAACTTTGTATGACAAAAATGTTCGTAGGGCGATTTCTATCAATTCACTTTACACATTAAAGTGGGTCATTAATGCTACCAGTTTTCACCTATATGTAGCGGTCAATAAATCTGAATGAATCCACCAAAGATTTCTCAAAATCGGCCGCTAATGCGAACATTACTGTACATTTTAGTTTTGCACTTTGAACTTCTTAGTCGTACAAAGTTTACTGAAACGGCCCCTGGTCTCCTAAGGACCACGCCTCAGGATATACGGTAATAATGGCACCCCTCCAATGTGACTGCATGGCGATCAGAGTGCGCCCTGATCAGTCCGGGCCTATGCGGGTACTGACCTAGGGTTTTGCTAGTGGCATACATTGTAGGGTATCTTTATTAGTAGGCTTAAAGGTACATGCCCACGCAGTAGGCACAAAATGTTCTTTATAGGAATTAAATAAGTGTATAATTATGTCACTATTCCACCAGTTCTAAAAATTACGAGTGCCCGCTATACAAATATAATCATTTATTAATTATCAATTTACTGTTAGCGACGCGCGGCGGTAACAGTCTATTTTGATAATGTGCGGGGACAACGACTTTCACATCACGGCTTGCGGTGCGCATGCGCAGTATACTATGCGCGCCAGTAGGCTTCCCAATATGTAAACAAGAATATCAACATGTCGAAACGTCCAGGACGGAGAGAGTGTTTAATATTGGCGACCAGATCACCAAATGGAAAGAGTTACGTGGAGATTTAGATTTGGACTCGAATAGAGATTTTTCTTCTCAACTTCCGATACTTCACTGCACATGTCAAAGATGTGATATGATTGACCGTGTCACGTGATGCGTATTGGTAAAAATAGCACGAGGTCGGAAAATACCCTTTCTGGTCGCGGCATATAAAATGCGATTTAACACCAATTAACACGCGCCGTAATTAAAAATAACTCGTTAGTGGGTAGACATATGGCTCATATAAGGCATGACAGAAAATAAAAAGTTGTAGTACAGTGTAACCTGCTGCGTGGGCATGTACCTTTAAAAAGTTCAACTCTCAAATTTCACATGTTGTGATGGAGGGAAATCCCAAAGTCAGAACTGGATAATATTAACAGCCAAAATAATTATTCAGATCTCAAATTAGAACAACTTGACATGTTACTCTAAAAGTATAGTGGAACATCTCTAAACCGGACACCCTGGGAGGTCCCAGGGTGTCCGCTTTAGAGATGTTCCACTGTAAAACAGGCAAATAAGCACTCCAAGAACTGACTGTGTGCTTTAAGAACAGAAACACGCATTAACATAATAGATAACTCTAAACTAAACACACCATTATTAAGAATACAAATATTTCTGTGAGTCCGGTTTAGAGAGGTTCTGCTGTAATATAATTAACCAGATTCTACTCTCAAGTAGCAAGAAAGCCAAGAATGTACCTGAGGGCCAAACCAGGTATATCGGGCTTCCGGTAAGGATCAACACCATCGTTAAATTTACCCTTCACATGCTCCCAACCAACCGCCCAACCATAAATTGATGTAGACAATTGAATTCGAAATGTAAAACAAGCTTAGATTCAACAACTGAATGTTGGTAAAACTGATCTGTGCCTCCAACATTCTAGGAAATTAATCATAAACAATAATACAGATTGCAACATCATTTTCAGCAATGATACATGTACATGTGCATGACAGGCACAGGGGGCCGTTTCACTAAACATCGTACGACTAAAATGTTCGTAAATGCAAAATTACCGGTATGATATCTGTAAATTTCTCATTAACAACGTTTTCTTGTAAACAATAATTGGATTTACATTTATTGAGCATAGGCTGCTCTCAATAAATGTAAATCCATCAATTGAAATCTCCAGAAATCTACAAACATTTTAATCGTAGAAAGTTTAGTGAATCGGGCCCCTGGGTCTCAGGTGTAGATGAAATGTGAACAAAACAGTTGGTAAACGAGCATTTCACGATAGATTTGTATTGGTTTTCTCAGCATAAAATTTAATGACCCTATGGGCGACCTGAAAAAAGAAAGTAATATTATTATTTAAAAAATAACTTGTGTTGCAAACGCTAGTTTTGCTAAATATAGAATTCTTATTTCCCATGATGCGCTCGCAATTGTAGTATAATGACTGCACACTAAGTCAGCAATAACATTCAGTTCGCGCATTGACAATTTGTTATTTCTGCTTATCGTGTACATTAACTATGTGTTAATGTACAGTGTTTGTGATGATTACATGTATATAAAAGTTTACAATGCTGAAAATAAAGCTTTGGAAAAGTTTCAAACGAATTACATCACAGCGGATTTTTCCCGATAACGCCAAGTTAAAATTTTGCATGGAATTTCCTTAATTTGCTGTTTAACCCTTTCCCTGTTTTGCGATATTTCGACTCGTCCAAATCCAAAACATCTGAATAAAAGAATCAAATGCTGGGTCAAATGATGGTTAAATTATCTGATAGAGTAGAAAACATTGTGGGAAAAGGAGAAATTTCTTGTTACAAGCAATTTCTCCTTTTCCCAAATGTTTTCAAAAGACATCTTCTGCAGAGGCGTGAAAAGTTGTCTCTATCAGGGAAAGGGTTAAAGACATCAAAACCTGGCATGCAAATGCGATAATTAGCTGACAAATTTATGTTTATGAACAAGGACAAGTTGTGACTGTATTCATAATATTCATTGATGTATCTGAAAAGCTTTAGTGAATGTTTGTTTATTGGTGTTTAACGGCCTATCAACAGCTAGGGTAATGTAAGGCCGGGCAAACGGGTTCGATCCCTTTTTAACCTGTTGCATTAGGGGGAAAATCCCAAAATCAGAATGGAATGTAATGGTGCTTAACGGCCCATCAACACAATAGAGTATCATTTAGGGCCAAGCAATGTAGATGAAGAATAAAAATAATAGTTTGCTAGATGTGATTAGGGTAAAAATATTAATATGATGAACAATATAAATGAAAAACGTGTATAGAAATATAAAATTATTGAAATGAGAGTTTGTTTGTTTATTGGTGTTTAACGGCCTATCAACAGCTAAGGTCATGTAAGGCCGGGCAAACAGGTTCGATCCCGTTTTAACCTGCTGCATTGGTGGGAAAATCCCAAAATCAGAACGGAATATTTACATCGAGATACAACATATTCAGCCCTGAAATTAGAATAACCTGACCTGGTGCCAGGTCCATACCTCACCAAAGTCACTTGGCCCCTTCCCCTATTTAAAAGTAATACCGGTAGGATTACTCTTATAAGGGGTATAACCAGATTCAACTGTCACATACAAAATGCCAAAGACGTATGTGAGGGCCAAACCAGGTCTCCAGTCGAGATTCTGGTAAGGATGAACCCCGATCGTTAAATTACCTAGCGCATGCTCCCACCGGCCACCCACTTGAAATGAGAAACATGTATACAATGATAAAATTAAATTTTCCGATACAAGTTGGTTTCATGGAGAAAGCGAGAATAGCTCCGCAAGTGAAGTAACATTGAAGTGTTTGCGTCGAATATCGGCAAAATCGATACAGTCCAGTAGGATGTGTTGCACGGTAAATGCGCTGTGGCATGGAATACACCATGGACGCGGCTCACCTTTGAGCATATACGAATGCGTTAGTCGTGTATGTCCAATGCGCAATCGACTAAGGACAACTTCATCCCAGAGTACATGTCTGTAGCCAGGAGTCCATTCGCCCAGAGTCGGTTTCACAGCATGAAGTTTATTATCTGTGAGCAGATCCCACTGGGTCTGCATTGCATCGGAGATGAATGATTTAAAATCATGATAGCAAACAGGAAAATGAGAGGTCGGTAGCTCCAGGGCAGCCTTGGCAGCACTATCTGCTCTGTCATTGCCTTTGATACGAGTATGGCTGGGGAGCCAACAAAAAATAATGTCCTTGCCAGACGAAAGTAAAATATGGTGTAGCTCCATGATTTGGCGGATAAGTGGATGTTCAAGCTTCATGTTGTACAAAGCTTGTAGTGAAGATAATGAATCGGAAAATAAAATGAATTGCTTTCTCCAAGATATTTTCGCGAAATCAAAAGCAAGTAAAATCGCCCTCAATTCCGCAGAAAATATCGAAGATTTGTCTGGGAGTCTGGATTGAAGATCTTCCTCGGGGACAGCAGCAGCAGATGCTACCCGGTCCCCGACCTTTGAGCCATCAGTAAAAAGCGGAGTGTATGTATTGTATCTGTCTTTAAGCTCAAGAAAAAGTGATTTAAAAATGGATGGATCAGTTGTTGCTTTCGTGTGCTGACTAAGATCGAAGATCACCTTGGGCTGCTCCAACTGCCACGGTGGAGTACCTGGAACAGCGTATTTGGCAATGTGATCCAGATCCAAGCCAGCATCGTGTATCAAAGGATCCATTCTCTTGCCCAAAATCAGAACGGAATATTTACATCAAGAAACAAGAAATGCGTCTGTCGAACGCGGTTGCCACCTGTAGCATATTTGAGAAACTGTGACACAGTGGTTAACCGAAAAGTGTGACGGATGGATGGATGGATGGATGGACGGACGGACGGTCCAAACACTATATGCCACCCGTTTCTTCGAAACCCGGTGGCATAAAAATATATTCAGCCCTGAAATTAGAATAACCGGACCTGGTGTCAGGTCCATACCACACCAGTCACTTGGCCCCTTCCCCTAAAATAGGATTATGAATAATCATAATACTGACATACGGGGTATAACCAGCGTGAAATGCTTCTACGGAGGTACCATCTGAGACGCAGTAACTAACAAGAGAGTTTTGATAAATTTGAACACTTTCGTGGAATGCACTCTAATACAAATAGTTCCTAAACGCAGGTTCAACAATCCAGCCATTATAGGAATGAATGGCCTTTTTGTGGAATTTATCGGGGTATAAACTTGGAAAAGTCGCGGGAATACTGGACGAGGCCTTCCGGCCTTCGTCCAGTATTCCCGCGACTTTTCCAAGTTTATATATCCCCGATAAATTCCACAAAAATGCCATTCATTCCTTATAATTCCAGCATTTGAAATAAATTCATCAAGAAAATGTGTTTATTTTCCGTTTTATTAAGAATTATTTTAACTGCGCCTCACGGTTACGGAAAGTAGTTTGCGTGGGAGTTTACTGGGATATAAATTTCGGACAGAGACTTGCTACGGGCCAATCAAATGTTAGGGAATTGTGTAAATATTTTTGTGCTGGAATTATTAGCCGATTTCACCAACATTTCTAAGTAAACTTGTCTTGCTAAGAAAACTTTGAGGGAGAAATTTTCAATTTATAGAGGATATTCCATTGTACATTTTGAATAGCGAGAAATAATACACGAGTGTGCGTCGGCTTCCGCGTAAGCAACGAGTGAGCGTATGCGAACGAGTTGCTTGCACGGACACCGACGGACACGAGTGTATTATTTTCGCTATTCAAACATGTACGATGGAATATCCGATTTATTACACTTCCGCGGCGTATACATATGCACATTTAGTCTATTTTTGAGATTATGATCAATGAATTGTGATGTGCGCATGAATAGTTATACAATGACGTGTTTTATCGCATTTTGATGTTACGTTGTGTGACGACAAATGTGACTTTTTGAAATCCAAATTACGCAGCAGTTTCTATGAACCAGATATATTTGTGTGCATGTTTGGAATGTGTTCACTCACATTCTAGATTAGTCGAGACCCTTTCCAAATTTTCAAATAACTTTATGTGGACTGTAATCAATATAAAACAGTTTGCAGTAGCTCGTGGTTTCCAAGAAAACAGGCACGCAATTACGGGTGTTCCCTCTTCACGGTGTATTATTTGTAAGGAGTTGATTACGGGTTTTCTCTCACAGCAAAACCCATGCAAATAATTTGCAAGAGTATAATAAATGCATATTCATTATTTTTTTATTTAATGGAATAAAATATTTTCTAACCAAGTTTGTTGCAGGTTTAACAGCCTATCAACAGCAGGGATCATTTTACAGGGCGAAGTGGGCGAAATTCTTTCCCTAAATTGTCTGACTTTTGAGCTTAGGGAGAAGTTTTTCACTACCGGTATATAAAACAGAAATTTTGGAAAAAATGGTATATTTTCTCAAATTTTTAGTGAAAACTTCTCTCTATTTTGAAGGGCTAGCTTGAACCCTGCAACAGCTAAGGTCATTTAAGGCCGGGTCAATGGTTTTAGTGCTAAATCCCATATATTACCTGTACAAGTACATGTACAAATGGGGGGAAAATCCCAAAATCAGAACTGAATATTTACAATAAACCGCATGTCGAGCCCATCGAGGAATTTGATGGTCTCAGAGTGTATTTATTTGAAGTTTGAATTAAGGGTTGTGGATATATAAGGTATGTAAAAGCTTTAACGCAAACTTTAGTCATTTGACCTTGATCTTTGGCATGTGGGCCACATGGGTGGGCTATAGAATGAAAATATGGATGATAATAAAGAATTATTTGAAGTAAATAGGAGTAAGTGTTGTGGAGATATAAGGTATGTAAAAACTTTAACACAAATTTCAAAGTCATTTGACCTTGACCTGGGGCATATGGACCACATGGGCAGGCTATGGAAGGAAAATATGGATGATTAAAAAAGTATTGGAAGTTGGAAGTCAATTGGAGTAACAATTGTGGAGATATAAGGTATGTGAAAACTTTAACGCAGATTTTATAATAACGCAAACTTCTAAGTCATTTATTTGGCCTTGACCTTGGGGAACAGGGCCGCATGAGTGGGACACAGAATGAACATATGGATGATGCCCAATAAGCATACAAAGTTTCAAGCAAATCTGACTTACGTTACAGAGATAGTAGGTAAATGTATGTGAAATCTTTAACGCAAATTTTGACAGAAACTTTAACGCAAACTTCTAGTCATTTTACCTTGACCTTGGGCACAGGGGCCGCATGAGTGGGACACAGCATGAATACATGTATATGGATCATGACTAATAAGCATATGAAGTTTCAAGTCAATGTGACTTAGTACTGCATAGATATAAGGTATTTAAAAACTTTAACGCATATTTCGGACGGACGGACAGAAGGACGGACACCTGGACGTCATTGTGATCACTATGTCTCGCTTTCCGCAAGCTGGCTCGACAAAAAACTATATATTCAGCCGTGATATCAGAATATTCCTGAATTTTCTAACCAAACAAAATGGCTGTGCTAATGTATATGTAATAAATAATAGTTTAATAATTCTGCATAATTTTAATCATCAAATATAAACAGTCGTTAATTCTATATGAAATAATGCGTTTCGGTAAAACTAAATAATTACTCCATCAACGTATACTTATCTAGATAAGTATACTTCGTAATTTTGGTGAAATCTGCTACTGGCATTGAAAACTTGTAGGCCACGACAAATTCTTAATTTTCCACTCGTTCAGATTGAATTTCAACTCGTACATTGTACATTCCTATATGTTTTAATGTTTGTGCCATAGTGTGACTGTCTCTTCACATTACCAGTTGTCCAAATAAGAAATTCACTTGCCAACACAAGCAGACCAGTGGATTTGCCGAGGCCTGACTTGCCGTTACAATTCATAAGCACCATACAATCTAATGACGTTCTCAAAAAGCAATGTAAACATGCATACATGTACATGTATCTATCACACGTAATAGTGTAATAAATAGGATATGCCATAGTACATGTTTGAACAGAAGGAAACAATACACTCATGTCCGTCAGCATCTACATGTATGTAAACGACATGTTTGCTATGCTTTTGGTCACTAATTTATGCCGAAGCGGACAAACATTTGTGTCTTATTTCTCGCAATCGAAACATGTACGATGGAATATCCTCTTTGCATGTAGCACTCTATTTGTCTGCCAATTATTCATTAATACTGTGATAAAACATGTATACAAATATTCACAAAAGATAACAATCGGTACTGGGGCCCGTTTCACTGAACTTAGTACGACTAAAATGTGCTAAGTGCAAATTTAGGATCATCTGGAAATTTTGGTTGATGGATTTATATGCAGCCTACGCTCAATAATTGTAAATCCAATAATTGTTTACAAGAAAATATTGTTAATGGGAAATTTACAGACTATCATAATTTTGCACTTACAAACATTTTAGTCGTACAAAGTTTAGTGAAACGGCCCCCAGGTGGATTGACATGTACATTTTGTATATATCCAATGCCGCAATGTATATACATGTACATTGTACAGGTAAACAGGAAATCTCACCATTACACAAATGAAATGCAGATAACGCATTGTGACATGACCAAGAGGAGATACAGTCAGTTCATCGTGTTTTTTGCAAAATTCCACTCAGAAAGACGGACGTGGAATATTGTCCAAGGGGATTAATGGTTGTCCTATGTAGTGGCTGGCCATCTTACAGCGTGGCGCTGGGACGACTCCACGCTGTGTAGGTGGAAATTCCATGCTGAACGGTGGTATTATCATGAAGGAACAGCTTGTCCCACCACCGGCCACTACCGATAGATAATCAATTTTTCCATCACGGGTCTGTGACAACTAAGTTGGATAATTATTATAAGAAACTTGCACTGGAGTTAAACACCTGGATGGCAATCAAAATTACATGAAAATTCAGTGATTTGAAGCGACATTTGCTAATGTAGGTGGCAAATAAAGTTACATGTTTGCCGCCTACATGCATAATGCACATTAGCGTGGTGATTAATAAAGCATCCCAATTACATGTAGTTTGTACCAGTTATAATTAACATCCCTATAAATGATATTTGCGATTACAAACTAGTTTTAGTGGTCGGCATTCATGGCATTCATTGCCAATCTACATCATCACCACTAATGGGCACCGCCATTACGCAAAATCAAAACAATAGACAATGTTTAACGTAAATAATCACTACGGTATTTGCAATATCCACCCTGTGTAGTGGAACATCGTCCGTGACAGCTAGATTATACAGGTAACCATGTCCACCGGGTCTGGTGGGTGGCCGTGACGATGTTATCGATAATCACCCTTCCACTACTGTCCACCCTGCAGCGTGGAGTCTGTCACGGTGCAATCGTGGATCCACAATAGCCAGTGTGGAAGCTCCACTACGGTTCCACTACAGCAGTCTGTGATGGATCAGTGGGGAAAGGTTTAAATGCCTGTGATGGCATGGTGGATTTTTGCAAAAACATGATGAACTGACTGCCCTATACAACAGCTGCCAAATCCCTTCGGACAGGGATTAAAATAAAACTAATGAGTATTACAACCCTCCAGTCATATCTGTACAACACATTATAGCCAATAAAAATACAGCATAATACTTGAACATATATACATGTATACATATATGCACAGCTCCAGATAAGGTGCACATTGGGGTATTTTACGCACTTATTTTAGCTGACTACGCATTGAATATCGACAGTGGGAGTACAAAATACTCGCATCAATGTGAAAATCAGCATTGATTTTCAAGTCGAGTTGAAAATGTACTTAGTTGAGCTGCAAAAAGCAAACACTGCTCAACTAAGTAAATGTTCAACTGTATTATAGTATAAACTAGAAAATGTGTTCATAGAACACGGATGCCCCACATATCGCTTTGATAATAAATGAGGCCAAATTCCAAGTCAAAATTTATTTTTACCGGAGCGTTAAAGTTTTTGAAGCACCAAGTATGTGACCTTGACCCTGGGCTTGGCGGGGGCAGGACGAACGTGGATTTGGCACAGGGCAGTAGAGGACCATTAGAGCAATGCGTATATGAAGTATGAAGCTGATCCGTGAAAGGGAACAGAAATTATAAGATATTTACCCGAGCGTTAAAGTTTTTGAAGCACCAAGTATGTGACCTTGACCCTGGGCTTGGCGGAGGCATGACAAACGTGGATTTGGCACAGGGCGGTAGAGGACCATTAGAGCAATGTGTATATGAAATATGAAGCAGATCGGTCGAAGGATGAAGAAATTATTAGACATTTACCCCGAGAGTTAAAGTTTTGTGACGGACGGACGGGACGGACGGACAAAGGTAACACTAAATGCCCCCTCCACTATCGTGGTGGGGCATAATAAGTGAATAAGTAATACTACACACAAATAAGTGAATGTTTCAATGTGTTCTGTCCATTTTTAAAAATAAAATATGCATTTAATTTGAAAGCAGGGGGTAAAATACTCTTTAGACACAAAGCTTATCTGGAGCTCTGTATATGTAGATACAAGTTGCATAATAAGCATGATAAGCTAAATGAAAACAAAAGATTTGTGCAGTTGTCACAGGGCGGTAGAATAATCAATAAATCAATATGTGTGTGAAATATCAAGCACACGAGTGCAAGGAAACAGAAATTGTATGACATTGACAAGTACCCGAGAGCTAAGGTTTCAAATGCACCAAGTATGTGACCTTGACCCTGGGCTTAGCAGGGTCGGGACGATCATCGCAGGGCGGTAGAGAACCATCAGAGCAATGCGTGTGTGAAATATCAAGCAGATCCGTGTAAGGAAACAGAAATGATAAGATATTTACCAGAGCGTTAAGGTTTCGGGACAGACGGACGTACAGACGCTGGTAACACTATACCCGTCCCCCTCACTATTCGTAGGCGGGAGCATAAAAACAAAATACACCTTGAAATATCTTTTTCAACCATATCTTATTCTCCTAGACGTGATGCACAGTTCCGGCAGTTAAAGCACTGGTGGGTGGCTGGGGGGTTTGTGATGCAACCGCTGTTTGCTTGTTCACTATATGGAATGAATGCACTTTTCGCGTATGGAAGGCCCACACCACTCCAATTGTCTCCAGAATCATCGATACAGGCAAGATTGCAAGTGGCAGGAAGCACACAAGTATATATCTCAGCCAGCCGATTCTCCGAGGTGAGAACGATTTGATTGCTCCAAATATAAAGAGGAAAAGCATCACCGCGCCCATGAACCCGAACAGGACGTTGACACTGCGCCACATGGGGAGAGGAAACAGCGGAACGAGAACTATGTTTGGGACAGTCAACGGCATAAGGAACCAGGCAAATAGCATCAGGCCAATGCCATACTTATACCGGAATGGTATTTGAGAACTGAAGAATGCATTATAAATACCCTGTACCCATCGCTTACGCTGATATACATAATCCACAGCAGAGAAAGTACTTTTTTCCCACATTTCCCCCTCAACAAAACCAAACTTGTGTCCCTCTCTCCAGGCGGTTAATGCAAAGAAGCAGTCCTCTGCAATGCTGCCTTCGATTCCGAAGTCATAGGTGATCTGTCGTTCAGTGCCTGCATTCGCCACAATAAAACTTCCCTTCCAGCTGAACAGCGGCCGGTGCAGATATTTCAGGCTGAATCGAATCATTCCATAGTCCATTCCGACACGTACCAGATCTGCTATTGTCGTTATCCAGCTGACAATCTCTTCATTGGCATATGTTATCACTCCCTGTCCCAAATTGTACTGCCCTTCATTGATGAAGTTCACAATGCCAATAACTGAGGACTCTGTGAGAATCGTCTCTTCATCTAGATGTACGATCCAGTCAGCATCTGTTAGCATATTGACCCCAGGTTCTAGGCAATAGTTTAATGCACGAGCCTTGTACCGAGTGTGGTTGGCAGTGGTGTATGTGTTTGGCACAACAATTTCTCTAAGCCGCGATGTCTTTGGTAAATTTACCGATAAATCCGTTACTACCTCCAGTATGTAGTTATCTAAGCCAATTCTGGAACATGTGTCGAGATTTCGCTGAGCATTTTTCCTTACCAGTTCAGGAAAAGTCCCGCGTGTAACAACCCGGAAGCAGATGAATGGTCCAAATAATGTTGATGTTTTCAACTTTGGTTTCTGCGGATGAGTATCAAATGCGACAAGTCCAATGAAGTTACAAATAGCTTGTGGGATTGGCACAAATGTCAACAGGCGAAGCCCATACAGCAGCATAGTCAAGTAATAGCCATATTGCACGAATGGATCAAGACCCGACACTTTCTCTGGGCCCATACCACCGGTGAGGAACATAAAGATCACAATGATGATGAGCAACAAGCTCACAGTCAAAATGTGCAGCACATATGGAATGGACTCCATCATTCACTGAAGTTGGGTACTCAAGTACAAATATAGTTGGTGTACATGTGTATGTGCGACAGAATACAGTTCTGTACTAATCCTCATCCACACTGAAAATATAAAAAAACAATGGCATCGTTACATTTTGCATACCCACTTATACATGCAGGACTATGAGACACGCCATGTGATTTTGTACCGAAGAATGTGTGAATAATTTTTCATGAAATATATTTAACCTTTCCTACGCTGTTGACGGAAATTGCCGTCTATTGTTTTTCATTTTTGCTTTAATTCTTAACAAAAAACTGGTTTTGACAGCACATGAGAATCGTCTCACTGGAGACGATTCTCATGTGCTGTCAAAACCAGGTTTTTGTCGAGAAATATTGAAAATAAAACATTTCCAGCAGACGACAACATTTAATTCAGCGTAGTAAGGGTTAAAGAACCTGTAATGTTTTCTATGAATGACGTCAAAAGATGACATAATTTTCATATCAGAATTCTTCATTTGCTATGAAACTTTTGACATCATTTAATGAAAATATTGTAAATTTTGTAAATATTTTTCATGAGATATGGCACATGTTATTAGGTACAAAATCACATGGCGCGTCTTATATGTGGCTGATACGGGATAAACAAGGTTTATGGAATTTTTAAAAATTGCCCAGAATTATGAAACTAATGGGCCACAACATTTTAATGTCTAAAGAAATACTACACATAATCTGCAGACAGAGACAACTTTAGCTGTTGATTATGGTGCACTTTCTATACTTATTCCACAAAAATTAAAATGAACATATGTCAATAGTTCTGTCGTAAATTTACAGACGTAGTAGATTGCATGTTGTGTAAATTTAAGCTAGAATCTAAAAATAACCCAGTCAGTGGCAACCAAAATCTGAATGTAAAATTTATGTTGGGGTCCAGTTACTGGAAAGGCAATATTTAATTTTCTAGTCCTACTTCAATGATAAAATTTCTTTCAATTGAAAAATACAGAAAATATGTCGCAATTAACAGCTTAAGTGTGAATCAGATCTGATTCGCTACTCTGCAGGGGAAACCTATGGAAGGCACAGTAACTCTCGATACGGACGAAACAGAAGTATTCTGCAGCGTTACTTCCCGCAACTACATGTTGACGCAACCTGAATACGGAAGAAGTAGTTCTGAGTACATCTATATGTATCAGGGTTTCATGACATGCCTTCTTTTCTGAAAGTGTAGTGCAACATGCCTTATTTATTGTGTGCCAGGTCTGTAGACATGCCTTAAATTACATTACTACTTATATTTTGTGTTAGTTTTAGATTTATGACACATACCATGCATTATAATGATAAATAACCCAGTTAAAACAGTAAATGATGCATTTCTGCATTTTTTTCATGTTAGGAAACTGAAGCTGGCTTAGAAATGACATGCCTTCCTGAAATCCTGTGGGAAACACTGTGTATACTCTAATTACATTTCATTACACTGAGTTATGATGGAGTAGTCTTTCCAAATGTGCGTTTGAAGTGTTCTTTGTTTACTTTCTACTTCGTGACTTTCTACTTCGTGGAGAGTGACCTAAGAATTTTGCTACTACACACTTTATTAGGTAAGTTTATGGTAACATTTTTGTGTCATATTGTTATAACGGTAGTGAAAGCCATAGTGCTATGTCTAATTGTAGAATTGTCTTTCAATAACAACATTATGAACATAGTGAAGTATGAATGTCAACGCCCTGAGAGGTTTTTTCTATATTTTAGTGTGTGAAAGTGTAAATGCTATTACGCACATGCTAAACTGTGTAGCGTGGTGTATCAATATAGTATGTGCAACCTGTTGCCTATAAAGTGGAAAAGAAGCAGCTACGACGTACGGAATAAGCCTTTCTTGCATATACAATTACATTCAAATGTCAATTGGTTATTACATCTCCGTCGTCGACCGTTGTATACCGAAAACAGGTGGACATAAATGTTTCATTAACATAAACTGCCGCCTGTGCGACTTCAATGACAATCCTGCCACGCCCATTTTCAAATACTACAGTACCCCACCCACATAATTTAACGTCAGAGCAAGATTGAATAGCATATTTTCACAGAATTAAAATGGAAAGTTACCATTTAGATCACATTCTTAGATGCAGATGTGGTTTAAGACATGATAAAATAATACCAAACAAATTTAACCGCATTAATTACAAAATTACACGGTTTTGTTTCCACAGCTTCCAACAGGCTGCATGTATCATTTCTGCAGATGGCGCTCATATGGCAAACTGGTCCCCGGTTAAATGCTACAAGTAATGTAATGGACCGGGATACAACAACTGAACTAATACGGGGAGGTAACTGTGAAAAGAAATCACGTTCGTCCCAGTTTTGTTCGTCCTGTGCACAACTCGGTTTGGTTCTACTATACATGTGCCACAAGAATCTTCGGACACAGACTGTACTTATAGTTTTAATCAACGCATACTTATTGTACACAAAAACGCGTTTGATGAGAATTGATACCCAAGATTAAAGGCAACGGTGTAACAGACGGATATGCCGGGACAGTTCGTAAGGTGCAGTTGAGAACAGTAATTATTGAAATCTACTCCAACTACGGACGGTACGTGGATAGACCGCAATAGTTACTGGTCGTACTATGCAGGACATACACACAGAACATGATGAAACAGATTATTAAAATATAAATTAATTATAAATTTGGTTTCTATTTCTGAACTCAATTTTCAATTGAGTCACTTTCAAAAATCGGAGCTTTGGTAAAATATAGATGTTTATAATGCTAAAAAATAACTGTATGTATAGCGTTGCTTTTTGTGCAATTTATGATTACTAATTTATTTTCATTTAAATTGTCTACCATGGGTGCATATTTCTATAGGTGCCACCGTGGTACGGTATTATAATCTGATAAGTTCATAACTAAATTAAAAAGCTTTCACCAAATGCGCTTCTTGTTACAACAATAGCGAACATGCGATATCATTAACCCATTTCATGCTGACTGAGGGTATATATATGCCATTTTGTTTGTGGAAAATCCTAAATATTTTCTTTATTTGTGCTTAGATGTATATGTGTGATCACCATTTGAACCGTCTGAGTGGTCACAGCATATCAATTATAAATAAGTACTTTCATTGAGAAATAACAACTATGGAAATAAACTATTTAACTATTTTATACCTGTAACGGTGTAGTACGAATGTAATTGGTTAAAGTAGTATATATAGAATACCAGGTTAAATTAATGTATATTATAACGTCAAGTTTATTAGACAATGCTAAGATACGCGTAGGAATTATAAGACTCGCCGAGGAATTCCTACCGATTCCGAGCCGAACCTGATAAACTTTTGATATCAAAGAATTAATTGAATTATATTGATCAAGTAACTTTTTACACTACAGAATGAACAATTATGACGTAGCCTTTAATTCGTTGAAAAGAACGCGAACTCGTGTATGTTGCGTCTGTACAATGAGTCAACATCAACGTCATTCGGTAACGTCATACATATGTGCCGCTGTTCTACCAGAAACGTCAGTTTTCAATTCATTTGTTACCCGGATATACGTATCATGATACAACACAGAGGCGTCGAAAGCAAATTAATATTGGGGAGGCGAATGTCGACCCGAGCAAAGCGAATTAATGCTAGGGGGTATGGGGGCATGCACCCCCGGATTTTTTTAAATTGTAGATGCCATTTCTAACATTCTACTGCATTTAAGAGAAACCTTTTATTTGTTATCAAAATATTGGGGCGGCAGTTGCCGCCCCTGCCGCCCCACTTCCCACGCCTCTGCAACACTATGTTATCAGGCAGTACGTTTTCGGCTAATAAAAGCTCGTTACCTGATTACATGATAAATACCCGAACTATAATCATCATATAGGATAACACTGTTTCGGCTGAGTCTCCATATATCACATGCACTCGCACTCATATGGAACGCCAAATCTACATAAACTCAAATATATATTGCTAGCAACAAATATTTGGAGCTAGCAATAAATATTTGGAGAGCTCTCGAAATCATTTGGAGAGCTCTCGAAATCAATTAATGATATCTCGAAATCATTTCGAGAGCTCCCGAAATCATTTGGAGCGAGCATTATATAACATTTGATTTGGAGAGCTCTCTAAATCATTTGGAGAGCTCTCGAAATCAATTAATGATATCTCGAAATCATTTCGAGAGCTCTCGAAATCATTTGTAGCGAGCATTATATAACTTTGATTTGGAGAGCTCTCTAAATCATTTGGAGCTATCTCTAAATCATTTAGAGAGCTCTCGAAATCATTTGGAGCTATCTCTAAATCATTTGGAGAGCTCTCGAAATCATTTGGAGAGCTCTCGAAATCAATTAATGATATCTCGAAATCATTTCGAGAGCTCTCGAAATCATTTGGAGCGAGCATTATATAACATTTGATTTGGAGAGCTCTCTAAATCATTTGGAGAGCTCTCGAAATCAATTAATGATATCTCGAAATCATTTCGAGAGCTCTCGAAATCATTTGTAGCGAGCATTATATAACTTTGATTTGGAGAGCTCTCTAAATCATTTGGAGCTATCTCTAAATCATTTAGAGAGCTCTCGAAATCATTTGGAGCTATCTCTAAATCTTTGGAGAGCTCTCGAAATCATTTGGAGAGCTCTCGAAATCAATTAATGATATCTCGAAATCATTTAGAGAGCTCTCGAAATCATTTGCAGCGAGCATTATATAACTTGATTTGGAGAGCTCTCTAAATGATTTGAAGCTATCTCTAAATGATTTCGAGAGCTCTCGAAATCATTTGGAGAGCTCTCGAAATCAATTAATGATATCTCGAAATCATTTAGAGAGCTCTCGAAATCATTTGTAGCGAGCATTATATAGCTTTGATTTGGAGAGCTCTCGAAATCAAGTTATATAATGCTCGCTACAAATGATTTCGAGAGCTCTCTAAATGATTTCGAGATATCATTAATTGATTTCGAGAGCTCTCCAAATGATTTCGAGAGCTCTCCAAATGATTTAGAGATAGCTCCAAATGATTTATTTGAGAGCTCTCCAAATCAAATGTTATATTGCTCGCTCCAAATGATTTCGAGAGCTCTCCAAATGATTTCGAGATATCATTAATTGATTTCGAGATATCATTAATTGATTTCGAGAGCTCTCCAAATATTTATTGCTAGCTCCAAATATTTGTTGCTAGCAATATATATTTGAGTTTATGTAGATTTGGCGTTCCATACATATGGAACGCCAAATCTACATAAACTCTAATATATTGCTAGCAACAAATATTTGGAGCTAGCAATAAATATTTGGAGAGCTCTCGAAATCATTTGGAGAGCTCTCGAAATCAATTAATGATATCTCGAAATCATTTGGAGAGCTCTCGAAATCATTTGGAGCGAGCATTATATAACATTTGATTTGGAGAGCTCTCTAAATCATTTGGAGAGCTATCGAAATCAATTAATGATATCTCGAAATCAAATCATTTAGAGAGCTCTCGAAATCATTTGTAGCGAGCATTATATAACTTTGATTTGGAGAGCTCTCTAAATCATTTGGAGCTATCTCTAAATCATTTGGAGAGCTCTCGAAATCATTTGGAGAGCTCTCGAAATCAATTAATGATATCTCGAAATCATTTAGAGAGCTCTCGAAATCATTTGTAGCGAGCATTATATAACTTGATTTGGAGAGCTCTCTAAATCATTTGGAGCTATCTCTAAATCATTTGGAGAGCTCTCGAAATCATTTAGAGAGCTCTCGAAATCAATTAATGATATCTCGAAATGATTTAGAGAGCTCTCGAAATCATTTGTAGCGAGCATTATATAACTTTGATTTCGAGAGCTCTCCAAATATTTATTGCTAGCTCCAAATATTTGTTGCTAGCAATATATATTTGATTTTATGTAGATTTGGCGTTCCATACACTCAGCCCTTTGTAAATATTTTTCATTAAAAATCGCACATCTCATATGTGGCTGTGACTGGAGAAATGGGGCTTATGTTATTTGCTACCAGTGTAGCTCCTGATCAAATAGCACACTCATGTAGCCTGATAACGATCTATATTGCTCATTAAAAGTATGTTCGTGTGTTCCATTGATGAAATGGCGAACAGTGCAGTTCTAGAGCAAGGTATTCCACGGATGCACATGCTGATCTGGATCCACACTAGGCACAAAACCCATACGCCCCAGGATTTAGTGTTATATGTCTAGCCCTATATCTCCAGTCACAGTCACATATGAAAATGGCTGTATACTTATATATATATACTCACAGTCATCAATATGAAGATCTACCCGCTTCGTACACAGTAGATAAATCCGTGATAAAAACACTATTAACTGTATCGCCTCCGACTTGAATTGACTTGATGCTTACGTTTAACGGTCGCACTGACTCTATGGACTTGCACGCCGTATATCGCCTCCGAATATTCCAGGGTTATATATAGGGAATCTATTGATAGATGTGCACATCTGTTATCACCCCCGTGGATTGCAGAAGTCGCTAATTGCAACCAAATTGCAGTCATCTGGCGGTCGTGATCTAATAGATCTATGATCTGTAAAACTATGTTGACCCATTTTTTTCATTCGACCAGCATAGGCACACCAGCGTAGCAATATTAAACTGCGAATCAAAACGAAACCGAGTCTACTCTATCGGACACATATTCACGATATGTGTGCGAGTCATACGCACGCTGTCCTAGTTCTAACAACAGGTGAGTGAAAACAATCGAACGTCAGTATATTGTTTCTGGTATAAGTGTAATTTATATTAGAAACTAGATGATCAAGTACTTTTTTCTGGTACCTGTGGTTCTGACTAGGATCAAGGGAACATTATTCTCGTGATACAATAACATTCCGGCTATCTACATTTTGATTTAAATGTGCATTGTGCATAGATTACCAATACGCACAGCATAAATTTGACTCAAATGTTCGAACAATCGGAAAATACTCGGTGAATTGTACCGTACTGTTAACGGTGGACATATTTGAACCGGTTTTTGAGAAAAAAAGAGCAACACAGCAAATACATCCGGATCGTCTTGTACGGTCACAGTATGTTTTCGATCTAATCGTATTGCCGACGAAAATACTTAATGTTACTGCGGTGATGGGAAGGCGGACAGCGTAGTCCCAGATCAGACTGCGCGGATGCGCAGGCTGATCTGGGCCTATGCTGGTCGCGCATAACGAACGGCCTTTTTCTCAGATTGATTATTCTGATTCGATTCAGAGTACGTATATCTACGTGATGATCAGGATATTCATCTGTTGTTGTAAATGACATGTTAAATGTCCTTTGTCCGCGACATATCAACTATGACAGACACTTCCTGGAGAGCCTTATTACGCCCCTTAATATTTTCACAGTTACATCTCTCCATTGAATTGGACACCATGGAGTTGTAACCCGCAGTACGTATGTCACTGTCACTGCGATCAACTTGATAATGTTAAAGCGAACGCGATCACACCCGCCAGTGACGTAGCTAGGGGCCTGTTTCACTAAATGTCGTGCGATATAAATGCCATTACGAAGATTTCTACAAGTTTATGTGACACATCAATTAATAATATAAGTTTATCCCGTCAACACAGTGCGTATATGCCTTGAAACACGGTGCCGTGAAACATTTTTGATATCCTGTGCGGTGGCTGGGGTTATATATTTGCATGTTACAGCCATTTGTAGTTGTTGACGGGATAAATAGAATAGTAGGTTGTGCCGTGAATGGGAGAAATATCTGGCGCGGCACGGAAACCGGATGTGCTCGGCACAGCCTCGCCCATCCCGTTTCCTAAGCCTTGCCATATATTGTTTTCCCATTCACAGCACTAACCTACTATTCTCTATTTTTCGCCAACATTTAGGGGACATTCAATATGAACACAATCACCAACCATGTATCAGAGTCGGCTGTTAAAGGTACATGCCCACTTAGTAGGCACAGCAGAGGGAGACAGATAGTTTTGTATATTCTGTAGATATGACATTTTCTGGCAGACGAAACATTCATACACCATTACCCCACGTATTCATTATTATACATTTTATATCAGACGCGAGTCACTATCAGTAAAATAAATGTTTCTAAATGATTATATATGTATATCGATAACTTGTAAATTTTAGAACTGGTGGAATAGTTACACAATTATGATCATGAGCTAGCTTGTCAGTTCAATCAAATGGTAAACATTTATTTTAATGTGTCTGCCTTCAAAATCAGATAGTTGTTAGTTTAAAATTCGCATTAGCACGTTTAGCAATACAGGAGTCAGCCATCTTGAATCTTGAATTTTGGTTGGTATTTTCGGGGTATGTTCGAAAGTGTTCGAAAGTGTCAATAAATCTGCTAATTCATCCCGAGTTTTCATTGGCTGTTGATCATCTCGCAGATGAATGAGACACAGTCAACGAAAACTTTAAACGTTTCTATTGTTTATGATTTTAACAATATTAAAGAGCAGATTAATTGCGGACGCAGAAACTCACGGTAGATTCGTGAACAAAATGACATAAATGGCCAAACATACCAGTATTTAGTCCAGACACTGGATTCGGTGGCAGTTTTAAAGGACTTAATGTACGTCAAGTCATGCTTATTTTAATCACCTGATGTAAAGCACATCGCGACTGCACACATGTCAATAAATTACAGTCTTAACTATACTCCAGTTGGCCCTAAATGAAACACAAACACATACTTATATCTGCTGGTTACGATCTTTACTGCATGAGTCGAGATGGACAGTACACAACACACAGTGGTCCCTGCGGTAAAGCTAGAGACAAACCTCTATGGCCAAATCCACTCTAGACAGCACGGGACCCACACATATGTACATGCACAATAACATACATTACATTTACATATCTGATCATATCACTCATATGAGAAAATTGCCTGTTTATTCAGTGCCTCAACAGTCTTAGGCTTTTGCTCATGTTGCCCATCCTTACTTATATCCAACCTCCATCTGCCGTGTCTTTTTAGACAACGACCATTGACACCGGCATGTGCTGATGTTAATACAACTCCTGATCTAAATGTGTGAAAACCACCCTTACCACCAGGATGCACATACATTAATTTTTCAAATTACTTCTCTTGCCCTAGTGTAACTTATCTTTATGTTTCTTTCCAGCAATTATCAGAATAATCGACGTGATCGATGCAAATTCGAGAAACATTCTGATTTGGCCGTTACACCTGCCACAAAAACGTACATTTTTAAGCCTGGAATGTGTACAAGCCGCTGAATGACCTTTAGGACCTTTAGCAATTATGACCCCATTGCCGTTTCCGTATTTCCGTTGTAACACAATCAATGTACCACATGCATTATATCTTAACTTTGTGCTTATTACCATTGGTATCAATGGGTAACAATCCAATTTTTGCATCCAGACAACAACTGATCAAAAGAATTCAGTCTCTGTGCATTGAAAACCAACATTTTGAGTTAAATCATTCCATATTTTAACTTAAAATGTGATGCAAATCTATCGATATCGTGATTTCCTATGATTTGCTCAAACAATCAAATACCCACATTTGAATCTGCCAACCATCATTATCAGTACACTTACTGAGAATGTCTGGTCTGTTATTGTCTTCCGGTACAGACGTTATAGATGCATTGACACTCATAACGTTAACTTCCAAAGAAATCTCTTGCCATTATTGTTTTCGCTTCCTGTTTGGGTAATGCGAACAGCATTTTAATTATCAATGTACAACTTTACCTTTTGTCCATATACGGTGCCAACCAAACTACTTACCACCATCCGTACTGCTTCTAGCTCTCTACATGTTGAACTCTGAGTTTGTTCAACTTGATCCCATGATCCAGGTACCTCGTTAACGTTACCGCTCCAGGTTTGCATGTATACATCAACATTTTGAGAAAAATCCCGTCTCTAGGATGTCGGACTGTCCGTCTCTAGGGTATCACACTGCCCGTCGCTAGGGTTACTGGCTGCCCGTTTGCCCGTCTCTAGGGTATCACACTGCCCGACTCTAGGACTATCGTCCCCCTACAGGTGCATACATGTACATGTATTCGAATCACCCTCTGTTTCCGACTCGAGGGGCTGGCTAACACTCTGCTGACAACCGGATTGCCGACTCAAGGAAACACTAAACACTTTGCGCTACAACTATTTCAACATCTGACATTAGTATTACGCTCATTGCACATATATCACTTAACACATCACAATGGGTACTCCTGGTTCCTCCCAAAGCGAATAAATGGGTCTCACGGGAATGATACTGCTAATCAACACGTTCTGTACGAAAACATTTGACGAATGTCTGAAATACAAATGTATATACTGAACTCTAAGAAAACCGTCATAGCCTGTACCACTTGCATGGGTAAATACATATACCTCTCCATGAACAGTTTGATTCAAACAACAGCATTCTTTGTTCATTTATCTTACATTTTTCTTCAAAATTCTGAAATATGCCAATGCCCGTTTTCTTGTAAATGCTCAGTTCTGATTTGGGGAGCCCCCCCCCCCCCGAGCCCACCCCCATTTGTACAGGTAATATGTGGGATTTAGTACTAAGTGCACTGACCCGGCCTTAAATGACCTTAGCTGCTGATAGGCCGTTTAACCCCAACAAACAAACAAACAAGCAAAACAAACTGGTCCTGCATATAATACACGTGTCCTTAATATGACGAGATCACACATCACCATTTTCAGGGAGCAATCAATGGCAACTGAGCAGTACCAACATGTCTTTGTCCTAACACTGACTCAATACAAAGTTCTACTCGCCTAACTCATTCGTCCACTACGAATGACATTCAGATATGCATGTACCAAACATACCTCAGCCCGGTTGCAACACGCTACGGTGGGCACATGCATTTCCTCTGCAATCCAAAAACAACCAATTGCAAAATGCATTTCCTCACTTGATTCTCACTGTCACTTAGTCCATCTTCCAGTCCATCTTCCATCCTGTGACCACTGGTCTGCCAGTATTTCACTACATTTCTCAACAAGTTAGAGAATATACAACTAGCCGTAGCTAAACCACAAGGGAGACAATCTAATACAAAACAGCGAATTATCTCGCCTTCCAACTACGCAAACCCAAAATATCTGATGTGCTGCTCGTACACCATTACATGATACAGTATGCACGCATTACATCGAAATGTATGCAAATAATTACCTTGATTGAACACTTGCCTTGCCACAGATACATCTTCATATTGATGCATGCACGTTGCCAAACAACTATGTCTGTGTTTGCGATCCAGAACCTGTCTATGCTTACCGGTGTTCCCATATGTCACCGTAAATGGACTTATCGATCGCCCCTACATAACAGCATTTGTATTTCGTCATCAACAAAACTGGGAATTTCTCTAGCATATATCCTGTTTTACATTTATTTTCCGCAGGAATAATATTAAAACATAATCTTAGCCTACCTACCGGCGCTACCATTCCGTCTATGGGGCCAACTTTGATCACAGAATCCAAGTCTGACCACCCAAGAATCGTCTTCAGCTGACTTACCTCCATCACACCGACCCCTCGAGATCATATGATCTCCAATATCAGTACAAGTATATTGAAATGTGTCATTCACTGAAGTTGTACTTAGCTTAGTGCTGATAATCTGGGCCCTCCTGATCACGTGACCTCCACCATCAGTACACGTACATGTATATTGACATGCTTCACTTGCTGATATTGTACTTAACTTAGTGCTGCTTGTCGGTATACGTCACAGTTGGCGTCACAGCTGACATACGATCACGATAAGGATTGCATCGCCCCAAAGATCGTCTAGAAATATACCGCATGGACTTAGCTGGGTCCTCCGCCCGGTTGCCCGCCGTGTCATTTTCTGTCGATGTTGCAGCAACAATAAACATGGCAACAAAGATGTCACAATGATACGCACCGTAGTACATGTATAACCAATACAATTTGTCTAGCATAAGCGTGAAATAAAACACACCATCATACAGTAAATGGTATGCATTATAATCATCGGTGATGGCACAAACCGATAGACCCGACGAGTGGCACCCCAACAAGGACAGAATCAAGTAAACCAAATCCCCAAAACCCATCCTTCCAGGTCAGCCAATTTACACCAACTCCTGATGTTCATTTGAAAACTAGCGAAATATTCTAATTAAACAATGCATGTTCGCGTCAATATTATGATTGTTGCAAACTGAAAACTAGCAATATGGAAAATATGACAATTGATAAATCACTGAATATCGACGAGATACAAAGACACACTATGGGAGATAACCGTTCTACCTTGTTCCCAATTTCTCAGAATATCCACAAAGTCTCGTCCGGATCACTGTTCGCAAACGCAAATATCACAGAATTGCGACTCTCACGACTATTTCACAAGATGTATATGCTTTTACATGCACAATAATACAATGCGTCTCAATGCAAAAAGGCATGTGCATGTATACTCCAACGAACATTCAATTGTACATCCGTGCAGTCTGATCAGGACCTACGCTGTTAGCCATCATGTGTACACAGCAAAACAGTGTGACACATCAGCTTAACTTCGGGTACATGTTCTGTGGCTTTGCTAAAAATTATCACATTTTGGAGCAATAAAACTCGGGTCTATGACACACAAAAATAAGATTTCAACGCTGCATTCAACTTGAATGGTTCCGCACAGTTCTTTAATATCATGCATACTCGACATTTTTTTAAGCCGCACTTCCGATAAAGTTTTTTTTTAATTATGACTTAGCTGTTGTTCCATGCTCTGCATTATCCATGTCCGGCATACGGTTCTCACTGTCGGTAACCAGCTCCGCTACCTTCCGCGAAATATCTGCATTCAGTCCGCCGCTTCCTTCAGAAACATGCTGTATACTCGCTCTTCTCTGACCGTCATCCATCTCGAATATAATTGCCTGTTTATGCAGTGACTGCTACTGCAAGAATGACGATACACGCCTTACTACGTGCTACCACGCACACCACGTGTTAACAACCAGTCCTAATAGCTGCACGTGCTACACTTCCGTGTATTAAAGACAACAGTTTTCCGCTATGCTTGAGCACACCCCGGAAAACTATTAATATATGTGAATACTCCATCAAATGATGTCTGGACCATATGGATTTCTTACTGTTCAGCCAGTAGTTTACAGAAATATAACGGTGAATTACACCACTCGGCAGCATTAGTTTGCACACCCCTCTGCTGTTTACCATACATGTACAAATGACGCCAGTAATGTCGTGCAATGACTTGTTTCCTTCGACAAATCAAACATGTTCAGAAACACATACGATAACATCAGCTAAAGTATACATAGACAGCTGACCAAATTTTAGGGTGTGCATTCACCCGATTTCACCCGATTTCACCCGATTCGATTCGGCTTATATTTAGGGGTGGAAATTGGCTCGAACACATTTCACCCCTTTACATCTGACATTTATAGGTCCATCCTCATGTCTGGACTATTCCATTAATCAGACTAGGGTATTTTTACAATATCTGAACACACTGACAAATGCAGACCCTTGTTAGAAGCCAGCTCATCTGGATTTTCATGCACTGTTTGCACATGATGCATTATGATTATTGGGTCGACAGTGCTACACTAGATTGCAATATTTTTCGAACAAGCAAGCAGGCTGAGAAAACAATAGACCGTTGCAAGTTCCCAAGGGTGCTAATTCTAGTTAGGTGGAAGTCTATCTATAAACAGAGTAATATCCCTTGGCACATACACGGATACTTGTGAGAGCAAGTAATGGTAGTGCACACCATTGGAAGGTATCACTATTGGTTGTAAATACTTATATACAGGATGTTCGCGAGACTAAATTCCAAGGTTTTAGTCAACTTACAGAAACACCCAGAACAAGATACTAATACGACAGATTTTCACACTAGACTCATAACACAACTACGGCGTCCATACACCCTAGACCTATGTCACCACTATGGCCTCCATAAACACCATAGACACATGATACCATTACGATGTCCATACACCCTAGACACATGATACCACTACGACAGATTTCCGCACTAGACCCATGATACCACTGCGACAGATTTCCACACTAGACCCATAACACCACTACGTCCATACACCCTAGATCCATGATACCGCTACGGCATCCATACACCCTAGACCCATGGTACCGCTACGGCGTCCATACACACTAGACCGATGATACCACTACGGCGTCCATTTACCCAAGACACATGATACCACTAAGGCGTCTATACACCCTAGACCCAGGATACCACTACGGCGTCCATACACCCTAGACCAATGACACCACTACGACGTCCATACACCCTAGACACATAATACTACTACGACGTCCATACACCCTAGACCAATGATACCACTACGGCGTCCATACACCCTAGACACATGTTACCACTACGGCGTCCATACACACTAGACACATGATACCACTACGTCGTATATACACCCTAGACCAATGAATCCACTACGTCGTCCATACACCATAGACCCATGATACCACCACGTACGGGTCCATACACCATAGATACATGATGCCACTACGACGTCCATACACCCTAGACCCATGATACAACTACGTCGTAAATACACCCTATAACCATGATACCACTACGTCGTATATACACCCTAAACTCATGATACCACTACGTTGTATATACACCCTAGACACATGGTACTGTACCACTACGGCGTCCATACAACCTAGACCCATAACACAACTACGTCGTCCATACACCCTAAACCCATGACACCACAGCGACGTCCATACACACTAGACCCATGATACCACTACGACATCCATACACAAAATACCCATGATACGACTACGGCGTCCATACACCCTAGACACACGTTACCACTACGACTTCCATACATCCTAGACACATGATACAACTACGGCATCCATACACCCTAGACCCATGATACCACTACGGCGTCCATACCACTACGTCGTATAGACACCCTAGAACCATGATACCACTACGTCGTATATACACCCTAGACCCATGATATTGTACCACTACGGCGTATATACACCCTAGACCCATAACACAACTACGGCGTCCATATACCCTAGACCCATGATACCACAGCGACGTCCATACACACTACACCCATGATACCACTACGACGTCCATGCACACTAGACCCATGATACGACTACGGTGTCCATACATCCTAGACACATGTTACCACTACGACGTCCATACACCCTAGACCCATTATACCACAGCGACGTCCATATACACTAGACCCATGCTAACACTACGACATTCATACACCCTAGACCCATGATACAACTACGTCGTATATACACCCTAGAACCATGATACCACTACGTCGCATATACACACAAGACCCTTGGTACTGTACCACTACGGCGTCAATAAACCCTAGATGTACCGCTACGTCGTCCATGCATTATATACCAATTATATCACTACGACGTCCATGCACCATATACGCATGGTACCGCTACGTCGTACATTCACCATAGACCAATGATACCACTACGTAGTATATACACCATAGATACATGGTACCACTACGTAGTATATACACCCTAGACACATGATACCACTACGTCGTCCATACACCCTAGACACATGATACCAATACGTCGTCCATACACCATAGACACATGATACCACTACGTCGTCCATACACCCTAGACCCATGATACAAATACGTCGTATATACACGCTAGACACATGATACCACTACGTCGTCCATACACCATAGACACATGATACCACTACGTCGTGAATACACCCTAGACCCATGATTCCACTACGGCGTCCATACACCCTAAACCCATGACACCACAGCCACGTCCATACACACTAGACCCATGATACCACTACGACGTCCATACGCACTAGACCCATGATACGACTACTACGGGGCGCCAAGTGGGACATGGCTCAATTTTGTCAGCAAAATTCATTTTTGTACCTATAAACCTGACAAAAACAAAACAAAATTAAATATATACTGATTTTGTCAACAAAATTCACTTTTGTGCCACAAAACTAAATTCTGTGCCACAAAACTAAATTCTGTGCCACACAACTCAATTCTGTGTCACAAGATTCAATTCTGTGTCACAAAATTCAATTCTGTGTCACACAATTCAATTCTGTGTCACAAAATTCAATTCTGTGCCACAAAATTCAATTCTGCATACGTTTCTACGGGGCGCCATGCAGGACAGGTTAATTATGTGTACAAAATTGAGTTTTGTAACACTAAACATCACAAAATTCAATTCTGTGTCACAAAATTCAATTCTGTGTCACAAAATTCAATTCTGTCAATTCTGTGTCACAAAATTCAATTATGTGTCACAAAATTCAATTCTGCATACGTTTCGTATACAAAATTCATTTTTGTTATAAAGGATTCAATTTTGTAAGACAGAATTGAGTTTTGTGAAGAAAATTCAGTTTTGTGGGACAGAATTCATTTTTGTCCACAAAAATTAGTTTGCGTAGGATAGTCTATGTCATCTCTACGTTGATTGGGTGAGATCGGTCTTAGTCCATTTTACTAGATGGTGGAGTACACTTGCAGGTTTAAATATTATTTTGGTTATATTATGATTACAAATGAGTGGTCACACCATATAAGCATATATACTTTGAAGTAGAAATAAGAAAAATATTCAGAATTTTCCCTCAATTATGTAAACAGGGTCAAACATAAAGTAGCCGGGACATAGCTAGATATGAGAGCATGCCCATATATAAAGAATACCAGGCTAGTGTATTTTGATATCAAGTTTATCAGGCAAGGCTAGGAAACGCGTAGGAATTCCGAGGCTTGCCGAGGAATTCCTACCGTTTCCGAGCCGAGCCTGATAAACTTGATATTAAAATACACTATCCTGGTATTCTATTTATCAGGTAACGTTTTATGCTCGAAAATGACATTAGATGACGTCGTATTCTAACAGTAGATCTAACCTTGTGAAACAAATGGTATTGGATCTGTGTCTACTAGTTGTGAAGTTACGTGTTCGCAACTATGTGTCTACATGCATTATTTACAGTATACACCATCTTAGTATCCATGGTATCTACACAAATACTACAAATGGTTTCCTCAAATGGCCCAATACACACATTCTGTTTATAAACACAGACAGCAGTCAGAACACAGGCCACAGCGCGTGTATTATTGATTTAACTGGGGCAGATGTACCTTGCGATACACAATAAATGACGTCAGTACTCGCGGGAGATCTACATGTACATGAATTATGTGTACAATTATAACGCAAATGAGTTTAAATACGAATGGGTTTGTCAACGTTTGACTGTTTGGAGATAGTTGAAGCAAAATGGCAGAATGAGAAATGAATCATCGGCAGAATGAGAAATGAATCATCGACATTGAATGTGTAGATCGGCGACCGTGACCCATTTCTCCAGTGCAGTTTCTGACCAATGGTAGACCTTCTTACATGCGTGTGCAGAATTGACTTTTGTGACACAGAATTGAATTTTGTTACACAGAATTGACAGAATTGAATTTTGTGACACAGAATTGAACTTTGTTACACAGAATTGAATTGTGCGACACAGAATTGAATTTTGTTACACAAAAGTGAATTTTGTGGCACAAAAGTGAATTTTGTGACACAGAATTGAATTTTGTGGCACAAAAATGAATTTTGTTGACAAAATTGAGCCATGTCCCACTTGGCGCCCCGTAGTTTCGTATACGTATTTGCATACGTTTCGATTATGTTGCCCACATATGGCACACGCATGTAAGAAGGACTATCATTGGTCAGAAACTTGACTGGAGAAATGGGTCACGGTCGCCGATCAGCGATCCAAAATGGCGTCTGAAGAAGTAAGTTTCAGAGAATGCTGGATGAAACACACTTGTTACTGCTTTGTAGCTTAGTGTTGCAAGCTATTCTTACTGTTTAAACGTATATACGGGGTGCTAGCAAGGTCCCACGATAAAATGGTCTCGAGTGGTGGTGCGGCGGAATGGTTGATGTGTGTGCACGTTTCGGCTGAAGATTGCGGCGGTTTTGCGTTGCGGTTGTCCCGGTTTCGTTGGACATATATTGGGTTATATTTTCGCATTGAAATATTTAAACCTGCAAGTGTACTCCACCATCTAGTAAAATGGACTAAGACCGATCTCAACCAATCAACGTAGAGATGACATAGACTATCAGTTACGCAAACTAATTTTTGTGGACAAAATAGACTTTTGTGGACAAAACTGAATTCTGTCCCACAAAACTAAATTTTGTTCACAAAACTCAATTCTGTATTACAAAATTGAATATTATAACAAAAATGAATTTTGTATATCAGAATTTTACATAATTGGATTTTGTGATTTTTAGTGTTACAAAAGCTCAATTTTGTCGGGACAAAATTGGTTTTGTACACATAATTAACCTGTCCTGCATAGCGCCCCGTAACTACGGCGTCCATACTTCCTAGACACATGATACAACTACGGCATCCATACACCCTAGACCGATTATACCACTACGGCGTCCATACACCCTAGAGCCATGATACCACTACGTCGTATATGCACCCTAGAATCATGATAGCACTACGTCGTATTTACACCACAAACTCATGATACAATTACGTCGTATATACACACTAGACCCATGGTACTGTACCACTACGGCGTCCATATACCCTAGACCCATGATACCACAGCGACGTCCATACACACTACACCCATGATACCACTACGACGTCCATACGCACTAGACCCATGATACGACCACTACGGGGCGTCAAGTGGGACATGGCTCAATTGCACACTAGACCCATGATACGACTACGGCGTCCATACATCATAGACACATGTTACCACTACGACGAACATACACCCTAGACCCATGATACCACAGCGACGTCCATACACACTAGACCCTTGATAACACTACGACGTCCATACACCATAGACCCATGATACAACTACGTCGCATATACACCCTAAAACCATGATACCACTACGTCGCATATACACACAAGACCCTTGGTACTGTACCACTACGGCGTCCATTCACCATAGACCCATGATACCACTACGTAGTATATACACCATAGACACATGATACCACTACGTCGTCCATACACCCTAGACACATGATACAAATACGTCGTATATACACGCTAGACACATGATACCACTACGTCGTCCATACACCATATACACATGATACCACTACGTCGTCCATGCACCTTACACCCATGATTCCACAACGGCGTCCATACACCATAGACCCATGATACCAGAACGTCGTATATGCACCCTAGAACCATGATACCACTACGTTGTATATACA
The DNA here is from genome assembly GCA_029237695.1 of Conchocele bisecta. Taxonomy (NCBI): domain Eukaryota; kingdom Metazoa; phylum Mollusca; class Bivalvia; order Lucinida; family Thyasiridae; genus Conchocele; species Conchocele bisecta. The sequence continues at coordinate 8,812,673 of CM055274.1, read as the reverse complement.
CCCTAGACCTATGATACTGTACCGCTACGTCGTCCATACACCATAGACCCATAATACCACTACGTCGTACATACACCATAGACCCATGATACCACTACGTCGTATATACATCCTAGACACACGATACCACTACGTCGTCCATACACACTAGACACATGATACCAATACGTCGTATATACACCCTAGACACATGCTGCTACTACGGCGTCCATGCACACTAGACACATGATGCCACTACGTCGTATATACATACAAGACCCATGGTACTGTACCACTACGGCGTCCATACACCATAGACCCATAACACAGCTACGGCGTTCATACAGCCTAGACACATGATACAACTACGACATCAATACATACTAGACCCTTGATACCACTACGACGTCCATACTAATGATACCACTACGGCGTCCATCAACCCTAGACACAACTTACCACTACGACGTGCACACTACATCGTATATACACCCTAGACCCATGATACCACTACGTCGTATATGCACCCTAGACACATGATACCACTACGTCGTCCATGCACCATACACATGATACCACTACGTCGTTCATACACCCTACAAACATGATACCACTACGTCTTACATACACCCTTGACAATGATACCACTACGTCGTACATACACACTATACCCCTGCCACTACGGCGTCCATACACCCTAGACCCATTATGCCACTACAGCGTCAATACACACTAGCCCATGATAACACTACGTCGTATATACACCCTAAACCCATGATACCACTACGTCATATATACACCCTAGACACATGATACCATTACGTCATATATACACCCTAGACACATGATACCACTACGTCGTCCATGCACCATACACATGATACCACTAGTCGTCCATTGCACCCTTGAAACATGATACTACTGCGTCGTACATACACCCTAGACACATGATACCACAACGTCGTATATACAACCTAGACACATGATACCACTACGTCGTCCATACACCATACACATGATACCACAACGTGGTCAATACACCCTAGAAACATGATACCACTACGTCGTACATACACCCTAGACACATGATACCACTACGTCGTCCATGCACCATACACATGATACCACTATGTCGGCCATGCACCCTTGAAACATGATACTACTGCGTCGTACATACACCCTAGACACATGATACCACAACGTCGTATATACAACCTAGACACATGATACCACTACGTCGTCCATACACCATACACATGATACCACAACGTGGTCAATACACCCTAGAAACATGATACCACTACGTCGTACATACACCCTAGACACATGATACCACTACTTCGTATATATATACACCCTAGACCAATGATGCCACTACGGCGTCCATACACTCTAGACCCATGATGTCATTACGTCGTATATACACCCTAGAACCATGATACCACTACGTCGTATATACACCCTAGACTCATGATACCACTAAGTCGTATATACACACAAGACCCATGGTACTGTACCACTACGGCATCCATACACCCTAGACCCATTACAAAACTACGGCGTCGATACACCCTAGACCCATGATACCACGATGGCATCCATGCACAATATACCCATGATAACACTACGTCGTACATACACCATAGATCCATGATACCACTACCTCGTATATACACCCTAGATACATGGTACCACTACGTCGTACATACACCCTTGACACATCATACCACTACGTCGTATATACACCCTATACCCATGCCACTACGGCGTCCATACACCCTAGACCCATTATACCACTAGAGCGTCAATACACACTAGCCCATGATAACACTACGTCGTATATACACCCTAAACCCATGATACCACTACGTCATATATACACCCTAGACACATGATACCACTACCACTGTGTCGTCCATGCACCCTTGAAACATGATACTACTGCGTCGTACATACACCCTAGACACATGATACCACAACGTCGTATATACAACCTAGACATATGATACCACTACGTCGTCCATACACCATACACATGATACCACAACGTGGTCAATACACCATAGAAACATGATACCACTACGTCGTACATACACCCTAGACACACGATACCACTACGTCGTCCATGCACCATACACATGATACCACTATGTCGTCCATGCACCCTTGACACATGATACTACTGCGTCGTACATACACCATAGACACATGATACCACAACGTCGTATATACAACCTAGACACATGATACCACTACGTCGTCCATACACCATACACATGATACCACAACGTGGTCAATACACCCTAGAAACATGATACCACTACGTCGTACATACACCCTAGACACATGATACCACTACGTCGTATATATATACACCCTAGACCAATGATGCCACTACGGCGTCCATACACTCTAGACCCATGATGTCATTACGTCGTATATACACCCTAGAACCATGATACCACTACGTCGTATATACACCCTAGACTCATGATACCACTAAGTCGTATATACACACAAGACCCATGGTACTGTACCACTACGGCATCCATACACCCTAGACCCATTACAAAACTACGGCGTCGATACACCCTAGACCTATGATACCACGATGGCATCCATGCACAATATACCCATGATAACACTACGTCGTACATACACCATAGATCCATGATACCACTACCTCGTATATACACCCTAGATACATGGTACCACTACGTCGTACATACACCCTTGACACATCATACCACTACGTCGTATATACACCCTATACCCATGCCACTACGGCGTCCATACACCCTAGACCCATTATACAACTACAGCGTCAATACACACTAGCCCATGATAACACTACGTCGTATATACACCCTAAACCCATGATACCACTACGTCATATGTACACCCTAGACACATGATACCACTAAGTCGTCCATGCACCATACACATGATACCACTATGTCGTCCATGCACCCTTGAAACATGATACTACTGCGTCGTACATACACCCTAGACACATGATACCACAACGTCGTATATACAACCTAGACACATGATACCACTACGTCGTCCATACACCATACACATGATACCACAACGTGGTCAATACACCCTAGAAACATGATACCACTACGTCGTACATACACCCTAGACACACGATACCACTACGTCGTCCATGCACCATACACATTATATCACTATGTCGTCCATGCACGCTTGAAACATGATACTACTGCGTCGTACATACACCCTAGACACATGATACCACAACGTCGTATATACAACCTAGACACATGATACCACTACGTCGTCCATACACCATACACATGATACCACAACGTGGTCAATACACCCTAGAAACATGATACCACTACGTCGTACATACACCCTAGGCACATGATACCACTACGTCGATATATACCTAGACCATGATGCACTACGGCGTCATATACTCTAGAACCCATGATGTCATTACGTCGTATATACACCCTAGAACCATGATACCACTACTCGTATATACAACCCTAGACCTCATGATACCACTAAGTCGTATATACACACAAGACCCATGGTACTGTACCACTACGGCATCCATACACCCTTGACCCATTACAAAACTACGGCGTCGATACACCCTAGACCCATGATACCACGATGGCATCCATGCACAATATACCCATGATAACACTACGTCGTACATACACCATAGATCCATGATACCACTACGTCGTATATACACCCTAGATACATGGTACCACTACGTCGTCTATGCACCATATACCCATGATACCACTACAATCGAATTTGTACACTAGACACATGATACCACTACGTCGTCCATACATCATAGACTCATGATACCACTACGTCGTATATACTCACAAGACTCATGGTAATGTACCACTACGGAGTCCCTACATCCTAGACCCGAGTTATATATACACACAATACACAGTGTACTGTACCACTACGGCGTCAGAACACACGATACCCATGTCACCCCTACGTCGTCCATACACCATATACCAATGATACCAAGACGACGTCCATGCACTTTATAATCATGATACCGCTTCGTCGTCATTACACCATAGACCCATGATACCACTACGTCGTATATAAACCCTAGACACATGATACCACTACGTCGTCCATACACCATTCACACATGATACCACTACGTCGTCCATACACTCTAGACCCGTGATGCCACTACGTCGTATATACACACTAGACTCGTGATACCACTACGTCGTATATATACACCATAGACCCATGGTACTGTACCACTACGGCGTCCATACACCTTAGACCCATGGCACCGCTACGTCGTCCATACACCATATACCAGTACGACGTCCATGCACCCTATGCGCATGGTACCGTTACATCGTTCACACCCTAGACACATGATACCACTACGTCGTCCATGCACCATACACATGATACCACTATGTCGTCCATGCACCATAGACCCATGATACCAATACAATCGTATATGTACCCTAGACACATGATACCACTACGTAGTCCATACATCCCAGACACATGATACCACTACATCGTATATATACATAAGACCCATGGTACTGTACGACTACGGCGTCCATACACCATATACCCTGGTACCGATACGTCGTCCGTACACCATAGACCAGGATACCACTAAGTCGCATATACACCCTAGACACATGATACCACTACGTCCTATGTACATCCTAGACACATGATACCACTACGTCGTCCATACACCCTAGACACAAGATACCACTACGTCGTATATACACCCTAGATCCATGATACCACTACGTCGTATATATAAACTAGACTCATGACACCACTACGTCGTATATACTCACATTACGTCGTATGTACACCCTAGACGCATGATACCACTACGTCGTCCATACACCATACTCACATGATACCACTACATCGTCCATACACCCTAGACCCGTGATGCCACTAAGTCGTATATACGTCCTAGACTCATGATACCACTACATCGTATATACACCATAGACCCATGGTACTGTACCACTACGGCGTCCATACACCCTACCCCATGGTACCGCTACGTCGTCCATACACCATAGACCCATGATACCAGTACGAGCTCCATGAACCCTACACGCATGGTACCGCTACGTTGTTCGTACACCATAGACCCATGATACCACTACGTCGTATATACACCCTAGACACATGATACCACTACGCCATACACCTTAGACACATGATACCACTACGTCGTACATACACCCTAGACCCATGATACCACAACGCCGTATATACACTCTAGAACCATGATACCACTACGTCGTATGTACACCACAGACTCATGAAACCACTACGTATATATACACAATACCCATGGTACTTTACGACTACGGCGTCCATACACCCTAGACCTATGGTACCACTGCGTCGTCCATACACCATAAACCCATGATACCACTACCGTCGTATATACACCCTAGACTCATGATGCCACTACGTAGTCCATATACCCTAGACACAAGATACCACTAGGTCGGGTATACATCCTAGACACATGGTATCACTAGGTCGTCCATACACCATAGATATATGATACCACTACGTCGTCCATACACCCTAGACACATGATGCTACTACGGCGTCCATGCACCCTTGACATATGATACAACTACGTCGTATATACACCATAGACTCATGATACTACTACGTCTTATATACACACAAGACGCATGGTACTGAAACATTACTGCGTCAATTCTCCCTAGACCCATGATACTGCTACGTCGTCCATACACCATATACCAATGATATCACTACGACGTCAATGCAGTCTATAATCATGGTCCCGCTTCGTCGTCCATACACCATAGACACATGCTACCCAGATGATACCTACGTCGTATATACACACAGACAGTACCACTCTCGTCCATGCATCCTAGACATATGATTCCACTACGTCGTATATACACACTAGACACATGATACCACTACGTCGTATATACACACTAGAACATGATACCACCACATCGTCCATTCACCCTAGACATATGATACCACTACGTCGTATATACACACTAGACACATGATACCACTACGTCGTATATACACACTAGAACATGATACCACTACGTCGTCCATGCAACCTAGACATATGATACCACTACGTCGTATATACTCACTAGACACATGATACCACTACGTCGTATATGCACACTAGAACATGATACCACTACGTCGTCCATGCACTCTAGACATATGATACCACTACGTCGTATATACACCCTAGACACACGATACCACTACGTCGTATATACACACTAGAACATGATACCACTACGTCGTCCATGCACCCTAGACATATGATACCACTACGTCGTATATACACCCTAGACATATGATACCACTACGTCGTATATACACCCTAGACATATGATACCACTACGTCGTATATACACCATAGACACATGATACCAATACGTCGTACATACACACTAGACACATGATACCACTACGTCGTATATACATACTAGATATATGATACCACTACGTCGTCCATACACAATAGGAACATGAAACAACTGAGTCGTCGATATACTACGGCGTCCATACACCCTAGACCCATGATACCACTACTTCGTATATACACCCTAGAACCTTGACACAGCTACGCCGAATATACACCCTAGACTCATGACACCACTAAGTCGTATATACACCCTAGAATCATGGTACTGTACCACTACGGCGTCCATACACCATATACCCATAACACAACTACGGCGTCCATACAGCCTAGACCCATGATACCACTACGACGTCCATACACACTAGACCCATGATACCACTACGACGTTCATACACACTAGACCCATGATAGCACTACATCGTCCATACACCCTAGACACATGTTACCCTTACGACGTCCATACATAATAGACACATGATACCACTACGACATCCATACACCCTAGACCCATGATAGCACTACGACGTCCATATAGAACATACAGATGATACCGCTACGGCGCCCATCCACCCTAGACCCATGATACCACTACTGCGTCCATACACCCTAGACCCATGCTATCATTACAGCGTCCATACACCATAGACCCATGATACCACTACGGAATCCATACACCATAGACCCATAATACGACAAGGCGTCCATACACCCTGGAACCATGATACCACTACGTCGTATATACACCCTAGACTTATGAAACCACAACATCGTATAAATACACAAGACCCATGGTACTGTACGACTACGGCATCCATACACCCTAGACCTATGGTACCTCTACGTCGTCCATACACCATAGACCCATGATACAACTACGTCGTATATACACACTAGACACATGATACCACTACGTCGTCCATACACCATAGACACAAGATACCACTACGTCGTATATCCTAGACACATGATATAACTACGTCGTCCATACACCATAGACACATGATACCACTACGTCGTCCATACACCCTAGACCCATGATGCTACTACGGCGTCCCATGCACGCTAGACCCATGATACCACTGCGTCGTATATACACAGAAGACCCATGGTACTGTACCACTACGGCGTCAATACACCATATACCCATGATGCTGTTACGTCGTCCATACACCAAGGAACAATGGTACCACTACGACGTCCATGCACTCTATTATCATAGTACCGCTTATTCGTCCATACGCCATAGACCCATGATACCACAACGTCGTATATACACACTAGAACATGATACCACTACGTCGTCCATGCACCCTAGACACATGATACCACTACGTCGTATATACACCTTAGACACATGATGCCACTACGTCGTCCATACACCATAGAAACATGATACAACTAAGTCGTCCATACACCCTAGACCCATGATGCCACTACGGCGGCAATACACCCTAGACACATGATACCACTACGTCGTATATACACCCCATAACAATGCCACCACTACGTCGTATATACACCCTAGACTCATGAAACAACTACATCGTATATATACACAAGACCCATGGTACTGTACGACTACGGCGTCCATACACCCTAGACCTATGGTACCGCTACGTCGTCCATACACCATAGACCCATGATACCACAACGTCGTATATACACCATAGACACACGATACCACTACGTCGTCCATACACCCTAGATACAAGATACCACTACGTCGTATATACACCATAGACACATGATATCACTACGTCGTACATACACCCTAGACCCATGATGCTACTACGGCGTCCTATGCACCCTAGACCCATGATACAACTACGTCGTATATACACCATAGACTCATGATACCACTACGTCGTATATACATGTACACACAAGACCCATGGTACTGCTACGTCGTCCATACACCATAGACAAATGATACCACTACGACGTCCATGTACTCTATAATCATGGTACCGCTTCGTCGTCAATACGCCATAGACCCTATGATATCACTATGTCGTTATTGTTTGACACATTAGAACATGATACACTATGTCGTCCATGCACCCTTAGACACATGATGCCACTATTCGTCGTATAGACATCCTTAGATACATGATGCCACTAACGTCGTCATACACCATAGAAACATGATACAACTAAGTCGTCCATACACCCTAGACCCATGATGCCACTACGGCGGTCATACAACCTAGACATATGATACCACTACGTCATATACACACCCTAGAACCATGACACCACCACGTCGTATATACACCCTAGCATCATTGTAATGTACCACTACGACGTCCATACACTCAATACCCATGGTACAGCTACGACGTAAATACACCCGATACGAATGGTACCGCTACGTCCTTCACACACCATATACCCATGTTACCACTACGTCGTATATACACTCTAGACAGATGATACCACTACGTCGTCCATACACCGTAGACAGATGATACCACTACGTCGTATATACACCCTAGATACATGATACCAATACGTCGTATATACACCCTAGACCCATGATACCACTACGTCGTATATACACCCTAGACACATGATACCACTACGCCGTATATACACCCTAGACACATTCTACCACTACGACGTCCATACACACTAGACCCATGAAACCACTACGACGTCCATACACAATAGACCCATGATACCACTACGGCGTATATACACCCTAGACACATGTTACCACTACGACGTCCATACATCCTAGAAACATGATACCACTACGGCATCCATACACCCTAGACCCATGCTACCACTACGGCATCCATACACCCTAGACCCATGCTACCACTACGGCGTACATACACCCTAAACCCATGCTACCACTACGGCGTACATACATCCTAGACCCATGATACCACTACGTCGTATATACACCCTAGACACATGATACCACTACGTCGTCTATACACCCTAGGCACATGATACCACTACGCCGTATATACACCCTAGACATATTCTACCACTACGACGTCCATACACACTAGACCCATGATACCACTACGAAGTCCATACACACTAGACCCATGATACCACTACGGCGTCTATACACCCTAGACACATGTTACCACTACGACGTCCATACATCCTAGAAACATGATACCACTACGGCATCCATACACCCTAGACCCATGCTACCACTACGGCGTACATACACCCTAAACCCATGATATCACTAAGTCGTATATACACCCTAGATCCATGATACACTACGTCTTACATACACCCTAGACTCTGCCACTTCGTATAACACATGATACCACTACTCGTATACACACAAGACTCATGGTACTGTGCCACTACGGCGTCCATACACCATAGACCCATGATACCACTACGTCGTATATACACCCTAGACATATGATACCACTACGTCGTCCATACACCCTAGACACATGATACCACTACGTCGTATGCACACGCTAGACACATATGATACCACTACGTCACCCGTACACCATATACACATGATACCACTACGTGGTCCATACACCCTAGACCCACGATGCCACTACGGCGTCCATACACCCTAGACCCATGATACCACTACGTTGTATATACATCCTAGAAGTATGATACCACAACCTCGTATATACACCCTGGACTCATGATACCACTACATCGTATATACACCCTAGACATATCGTACTGTACCACTACGGCGTCCATACACCCTAGATACACGATACCACTACGTTGTATATACACGCTAGACACATATGATACCACCACGTCACCCATACACCATAGATACATGATACCACTACGTGGTCCATTCACCCTATACTCATGATACCACTACATCGTATATACACCCTAGACACATTCGTACTGTACCACTACGGCGTCCATACACCTTAGATACACGATACCACTACGTTGTATATACACGCTAGACACATATGATACCACTACGTCACCCATACACCATAGACACATGATACCACTACGTGGTCCTTTCACCCTATACTCATGATACCACTACATCGTATATACACCCTAGACACATGGTACTGTACCACGACGGCTTCCATACACCCTAGACCCATGGTACCGTTACTCCGTCCATACATCATACGACGTCCATGTACCACATACCCATGATACCACTACAACGTCCATACACCATAGATCCATGATACCACAAAGACGGCCATATACCATGATCCATGATACCAATACGGCGTCCATACACCCTAGACCCATGATATCACTACGACGTCCATACACCCTAGACCCATGATACCACTACGACGTCCATACACACTAGACCCATGATACCATTACTATGTCCATACACTCTAGACCCATGATACCACTACGACGTCCATATAACACAGATTCATGATACCAGTACGACGTCCATATACCACCGGTCCATGATACACGTACGACGTCCATACACCCTAGACCCATGATACCACTACGACGTCCATATACCACATACCCATGATACCACTACATCGTCCATATAGTACCGACTCATGATACCACCTCGACGTCCATATACCACAGGCCCATGATACCTCTACGACGTCCATGCACCATAGACACATGATACCACTACGATGTCCATATAGCACAGATCCATGATACCGCTACGGCGTCCATACACCCTAGACCCATGATGCCACTACTGCGTCCATACACCCTAGACCCATGATATTATATCATTACTGCGTCTATAAACCCTAGACCCATGATACCACTACGGCATCAATACACCCTAGACCCATGATACGACAACGGCGTCCATACAACCTGGAACCATGATACCACTGCGTCGTATATACACCCTAGACTCATGAAACAACTACATCGTATACATACACAAGACCCATGGTACTGTACGACTACGGTGTCCATACACCCTAGACCTATGGTACCGCTACGTCGTCCATACACCATAGATCCATGATACCACAACGTCGTATATACACCCTAGACACACGATACCACTACGTCGTCCATACACCCTAGATACAAGATACCACTACGTCGTATATACACCATAGACACATGATATCACTACGTCGTACATACACCCTAGACCCATGATGCTACTACGGCGTCCTATGCACCTTAGACCCATGATACAACTACGTCGTATATACACCATAGACTCATGATACCACTACGTCGTATATACATGTACACACAAGACCCATGGTACTGCTACGTCGTCCATACACCATAGACAAATGATACCACTACGACGTCCATGTACTCTATAATCATGGTACCGCTTCGTCGTCAATACGCCATAGACCCATGAAACCACTATGTCGTATATACACATTAGAACATGATACCACTATGTCGTCCATGCACCCTAGACACATGATACCACTACATCGTATATACACCTTAGATACATGATGCCACTACGTCGTCCATACACCATAGAAACATGATACAACTAAGTCGTCCATACACCCTAGACCCATGATGCCACTACGGCGGTCATACACCCTAGACACATGATACCACTACGTCATATACACACCCTAGAACCATGGCACCACTACGTCGTATATACACCCTAGCATCATTGTAATGTACCACTACGACGTCCATACACCCAATACCCATGGTACCGCTACTTCGTCCATACACCATAGACCCATGATACCACTACGACGTAAATGCACCCAATACGCATGGTACCGCTACGTCCTTCACACACCATAGACCCATGTTACCACTACGTCGTATATACACCCTAGACCCATGATACCACTACGGCGTATATACACCCTAGACGCATGATACCACTACGGCGTATATACACCCTAGACACATGATACCACTACGGCGTATATACACCCTAGACACATGATACCACTACGGCGTATATACACCCTAGACACATGATACCACTACGCCGTATATACACCCTAGACACATGATACCACTACGTCGTCCATACACCCTAGACACATGATACCACTACGTCTTATATACACCCTAGACACATTATACCACTACGACGTCCATACACACTAGACCCATGATACCACTACGACGTCCATACACACTAGACCCATGATACCACTACGGCGTCTATACACCCTAGACACATGTTACCACTACGACGTACATACATCCTAGACCCATGATATCACTAAGTCGTATATACACCCTAGATCCATGATACACTACGTCGTACATACACCATAGACTCATGATACCACTACGTCGTATATACACACAAGACTCATGGTACTGTGCCACTACGGCGTCCATACACCATAGACCCATGATACCACTACGTCGTATATACACCCTAGACATATGATACCACTACGTCGTCCATACTCCCTAGACACATGATACCACTACGTCGTATGCACACGCTAGACACATATGATACCACTACGTCGCCCGTACACCATATACACGTGATACCACTACGTGGTCCATACACCCTAGACCCACGATGCCACTACGGCGTCCATACACCCTAGACCCATGATACCACTACGTTGTATATACACCCTAGAAGCATGATACCACAACCTCGTATATACAGCCTGGACTCATGATACCACTACATCGTATATACACCCTAGACACATCGTACTGTACCACTACGGGGTCCATACCCCCAAGATACACGATACCACTACGTTGTATATACACGCTAGACACATATGATACCACTACGTCGCCCATACACCATAGACACATGATACCACTACATGGTCCATTCACCCTATACTCATGATACCACTACATCGTATATACACCCTAGACACATGGTACTGTACCACGACGGCTTCCATACACCCTAGACCCATGGTACCGCTACTCCGTCCATACATAATACGACGTCCATGTACCACATACCCATGATACCACTACAACGTCCATACACCATAGATCCATGATACCACAACGACGTCCATATACCATGACCCATGATACCACTACGGCGTCCATACACCCTAGACCCATGATATCACTACGACGTCCATACACCCTAGACCCATGATACCACTACGACGTCCATACACCCTAGACCCATGATACCACTACGATATCCATGCACTCTAGACCCATGATACCACTACGACGTCCATATAACACAGACTCATGATACCAGTACGACGTCCATATACCACCGGCCCATGATACACGTACGACGTCCATACACCCTAGACCCATGATACCACTACGATGTCCATATACCACATACCCATGATACCACTACATCGTCCATATAGCACCGACTCATGATACCACCACGACGTCCATATACCACAGGCCCATGATACCTCTAGGACGTCCATGCACCCTAAACACATGATACCACTACGATGTCCATATAGAACAGAACCATGCTACCGCTACGGCGTCCATACACCCTAGACCCATGATACCACTACGGCGTCCATACACCCTAGACCCATGATATCATTACTGCGTCCATACACCCTAGACCCATGATATCATTACTGCGTCCCTACACCCTAGACCCATGATATCATTACTTCGTCCATACACCCTAGACCCATGATACCACTACGGCGTCCATATACCCTAGCGTAATGGGCCATGATACCGCAACGATTGAACCGTCTAAATGAGACGGTGTAAGTGGTGGTTGTATATTTCATTGAGAAATATTAGAACAACACAGATTTCGGGACAATTGTGTCGTGACCGAATGTACACTAGGATTGTACAATGCCTATGAGTGGCGGTTCGTGTCATTTGTCCCATTTCTAACGCGTTAGATGTATGTGACTGGAGAAATGGGGCTTATAGGTTAAGCAACCAGTGCAGCGCCAGATCAGCCTGCGCCTCCGCACAGTCTGATCAGGGTACACACTGTTCGTAATTCAGTGACTGTAGAAATGGGGATTATGGGACTTGTGACTAGTGTAGCTCCTGATCAAATAGTACTCCTGTAGCCAGATAACGATCTTCATTGCTTCTTAGCATTATGCTTGGGCGTTGCATAGATATACTGGCGAACAGTGCACATCCTGATCACTTTTGTTTGCTTGTTTAGTGGTGTTTAACGGCCTATAACCACTAAGGTCGTTTAAGACCGGGCCAACGGGTTTGATCCCGCATTACACCTGCTACATGGGTGTGTGTTTGGGGGGATCAAAACATCAGAACGGAATATTTACATCGCACAAATTAGAATAACCTGACCTGGTGCCAGGTCCATCCTGCACCCAAAACACCTGACCCCTTACCCTAATAGTAATAGGATTATGAATACTCATGTTACTCATATAAGGGATATAACCAGATTCAGCTCTCACATACAAGAAAGCAAAGGTCTCCGGTAGGGATTCAGGTAAGAATGAATCCCGATCGTTAAAGTACCCATCGCATGCTCCCACCTGCCACCCACACAATTTATCAATTTCTCCAGTCACAGCCACATAATGATGGCCTGGCTGTAGGAACACCCCCCTTGTCACATCATCATGTTCAATTAATAGTAACCAATTCACCCCTGCATAACTGGAATGGATTCGAATATGTTAACGTTCCGACCAATGATTTTCAGACTAGTCCATTTATGAAAAGGGGGTGTTTTTCATTCTGAAGAAATCTGAAAAAGTGGACAAGTGTGGATCCTGATGAGACTCATCTGGATCTACACTGTTTGCAAACCCCGCTATAGTGGGCTGTAGTATTGAAAGGGTTAACTAATATCTGAGCCAAGACAACAACAAAAGAATTGTTTGAGTTTAAACAAGGCGATCGCCGGGGAGTATCTCACCCACTAAACGAGGCGATCGTCACATACATAAATTTGAAAATCATATAACGCGTTAGAAGATGAAAGTAACGCGTTACTAATTCAAATACCATTTTATTATACACATCATACATTTCTAACGCGTTACTTCTAAAAAGTAAAGTGTTAGCATTCTAACGCCTTAGAACAGCACTTATAACACGAAGCGACAACCTGGCCAGTTCTAACGCTTTGCTTCTCGTTTCTAACGCGTTACTTTTGTTGTCTAACGTTACTTTTGAGAAGTAACGCGTTATAAATATGTATTTTACTATATTGTTCATATATTTGAACGTGTTACTTCTAAAAAGTACAGCTGACAAGTTGAATTTGCGTAGGATGGCAATACTGGCGCGCAATCCTTACATGTGCAGCGTCTTGTCACTTGCTTGCTTTATTGACCTTTCGGTGGCAAGTTAACATAATTATAATCACATATACGAGATAAATGACCTTCCACAAATATGGAAAGCGGCTTTAAACATGTTAGTAATGGCATTACATTTATATGTACACATTTATTTAGCGAGTTGCGCTAGCTGCTACATATTAGTTTGATACCGCATTTTGCGGGACGTTTTCGTAAGTTTTTGACGTCATTTACTATATACGAATATACATGTACATGCATGTACGTGTCGGTATGAAGCACACGCAATTAAAGGCCCAACAATCGGTGCCCTGGTACCGAATTTTGTAGGAGGGGCATATCCAATTACTGATAGCGTCCCTAGCCTGTCAGTTATACACTGGCTTTATAAATAGAATACATAAACAGCAGCACATGTTTGTCGTCTGCTCCCAATGTAGAACAGTGAGGGGGCTGCTGGATAGCCAGTGTAGGTGTTTCATACTGACCAGTATCTAGATATATGGTATGTTGGTTTGTTATCAAACGTGTAGTCCCATAAAACACACAAATGATACAATATATACCAGTCCCTATAATAGTGTCTGTATGTTTTAGTTGTGCATGAAAATGAGAATTTACTAAAAGTGTTAAAACTTATATAGTATTTTGCTGCTAACTATTTCAAAGCAAAGAGTATTCTGATGCTATTATATAAATTATTAAAAATAGAAACAGGTAAAATTTAATGAAACACCTTTCCATGTGTTACACAATGACAAAATGGGGCTTATTGAGTGTTTGATCAGTTTAACTCACATTCAGATAGCACATGACTACATCATGATGCAGTTTACATCATTAATTAGAGCCACCATGAATGACCACCAAACTTAACAGTGATATCCTGATGAGGCTGCGAGGATGCACCAGCTGATCCGGGGATATGCATGTCGTAACGTGTCCACGTGTCCGTTACTTAGAGTGTGTCATGTACATAGTGAAACCTATATTGTACTTCTGGACCTGAACAAGGTTCCTATCTCCGATGTATCTTGTAAGTACATGTAGTAACCAATATATAAGAATATGTGTTTGTAATAAGTCGGTATTTGATAAAAATGTGTAACTGTGTCATGTCATTCCACAGATAACCCCGTCCCAGTTAGACTGCATTGCAGCAGATATAATATATATGCTGACAGCTAATTAGAGACCAGTGTTGAAATAGCCATACTGGTATGTGTTAGGATACAGGAAATAAGGCTGCTAGCAAACTTGAATTCATGTATTCATGTAAATTCCATATCAGACTGCACATACATGCTGTTTTGTCACTGTGCATACTAACCCGAGTATATGCTGTTTATAATTAGTATATACTGCATTTTCACAGCCACTGTATCAAGTTCTAGGTGAAATATTTCTCTTGCTGGTCTATTAAACCATGGTTTTGTTTCATTCACCTTGTTATGTGCATACCAACCACACATTTAATTTGATATTACTGTCCAAAATCAAAGTTGTGCGGCTGGCACACTGTCTGATGTTGACCATACAGGCAGTTATAGCTGTTAGCGTTATCACTAAACACTTGGGGTTGTTTACAATGTCGGGTCATGAACTCAGCTCTATGCATGAATTACATATGTAACAGCTACGCTCCGCCCGGCAAGTTTGAATCAGTTGTCAGTTGAGTACATTGTATTACTTCAAAAGCACATTTACATTTGTTTTCTTAAATCCAATTTTTTCTAAGTCTTTCAAAGTTGTATTATCTATGTCTGTGTGAAATAGTGTACTTATTTGTTCAGTGGTATTTCTAAAATATCTGAAAATGTGTCCCTGAAGTGAAGCATGCATACAATTATCAAAAAGCCTGCCCAGCGCCATCTGGTGGCTTTTATATCCCAGTTGGGCCTTTAAGGTAATTTTCCCGCGGGTGGACAAACATAATCATACAATAGAATAATGAAATAAATCTTCTTCGGTTTCAAATAATTGAAGGTCCGCAAACTTTAGCAACAATAGAAAACAAGAGGGCCATGATGGCTCTAATTCGCTCACCTGACTCCATGAACACCAGAGGAGAATGTGACATTGAGTTCATATGTGTTTTAAAAATAATGTGCTATTTTTAGATGGCGGCCATCTTGGATTAAGCGATGAATCTCATTTTACCAAATCTGAAAATGCTTCACCCAAGGATCTTAACTTACTATGAAGTTTGGCCAGCATTGGCCATGTGGTTCCTGAGAAAAAGACGTTAACAATCTCGAATAAATGGACCTTTTGGAGGCCATCATGGATGACATAATCATCCGATTCCGACAAATATTGCACCAGAGCAACCACCTCATCGATGCCTTCAATTCGATATATGACATGAGCATATTTGGTCAAAAATAAAATTTGACCCCACGGACCACCCCCGATTTTTGACCCCGGTGTCACCATTTTAACACCTTTGAAAGATCATTCTACGTCGATCATTCCAACCAAGCTTCGTCGAAATCCGGCTGGCGGATCATGAGAAGATTTTTAAGAATTTGTGCTATTTTTGGATTAGCGACGACCTCCGTTTTAACAAATCTGAAAAGGCTTCACCAAATGGACCATAACTGTGAAGTTTCGCCACCATGGGCCAAGCGGTTTGTGTGAAGAAGAATTTTGAAATCTCTAATAAAATAACAACCTTTTGACCTTTCGGTGGCCATCTTGGATGACATGATCATCCAATTTCGACAAATAAAGTACCAGAACGATCGCGTCTTTGATACCTTCGATTTGATATAGACATGACCATATTCGGTCAAAAATAAAATTTGACCCCAATTTGACCCCAAAGGCCACGCCCATTTTTGACCCCGGGGTCACCATTTTAACAACTTTAAAATATAATTGTACATCGATCATTCCCACCAAGTTTCGTTGAAATCCGGCTGGCGGTTTATGAGAAGAAGGTTTTTAAAGAATTTATGCTATTTTTAGACAGCTGCCATCATCGATTAGCGATTACCTCTATTTTAACAAATCTGAAAATGCTTCACCCATGGACCATAACTGTGAAGTTTGGCTGCCATGGGCCAAGCGGTTCATGTGAAGAAGAATTTGGAAATATGTAAAAAAAGAACGACCTTTTGACCTTTCGGTGGCCATCTTGGATGACATAACCATCCGATTTTGACAAAACATGCACCAGAGTGATCGCCTCGTTGATACCTTCGATTTGATGTATGACATGACCATATTCGGTCAACAATAAAAGTTGACCCCAATTTGACCCCACGGGCCACGCCGATTTTTGATCCCGGGGTCAGGATTTTAACAACTTTGAAAGAGCAATTTACATCGATCATTCCTACCAAGTTTTGTCGAAATCCGGATGGCGGTTCTTGAGAAGAATATTTTTGAAGAATTTGTGCTATTTTTGGACGGCGGCCATATTGGATTACTTAATGACGTCATTTTAACAATTTTGTAATCCGCCTACCTAAGGACCATGACCATGACGTTTGGTGACTATAGGCCCAATGATTACCGAGGAGAAGACGTTTGAAAATGTTCACGGACGGACGACGGACGGACGACGGACACATTGAGGTAACAATAGCTCACATGAGCTTCGCTCAGGTGAGCTAAAAACACGGGAACCCACATCAAGTTAAAGTTTGTAACCAGTGCGGACGATCGTGTAGGCATTTTTCATTAGATAGCGGCTAACATGTTCACAAATCCGTCGTTGATCGGAAAAGAATATGTCGAACTTCCGACTTACCAACAAATCACTTGTTTACGCAACATTCTGCAGGCTAATTCTTCAGCGACATTTAAAGTATGTTATTCATTAATACATGTTTACATTCAAAGTCACTTGAACCATTTTAATACTGTTTATTTTATGCGGAGTGTGACTATCTGTTTTACGGGTACGATCGGGTTACTCGATAACCTTGCTCATACAATGCAATTCAACCCTTTCAGGTCCGAGTGTTATCAAGTTTCACAAACATGTACAATAGTTTCTCTATACCACTACACCTAAATGATAAACGCATGTCATTTTCGGCCAGTGTAGTACCAGATCAGCATGCGAATTCGCGCAGTCTGATCAGAGCCTCCACTGTTCGTTATTCATTCACGCAGAAGACTAGCTCCTGACGCGACAACAGGGATGATCAACTTATACGCTGAGCACGTCACTGCTAACATGTAACCAACGAACGTTATCGTTTTCAAATATTAAATTGACGAATGCCGACACAATGTACCTTACGATTTCGAAAACAGTTCATCGAAGATGAGCATGTACGTCCAAACAGTCTGACAAAGACCTACACTTTTTCAGTCAATATAAACTTATTTTTAAATAGCATATAGTTTACATCGGCATCTGATACAATGGGAGAAGGTGGGCGCGGCTGGAACAAAAAACACGATGTCGCCAGCGGACGGCAGTGTGACAGTGAATCGACGGTGAATGCAAATATGAGAGTATTAGCAAATACTCATCATGCCCGGTAACTAGTGGCCGTAACCACAACATTATCACCATGTATTATGCCAATAGTTTTATAGTCCAGCAGAATTGGATAGTGTATATCAAATACATGTATTCTCTATTCGGGTTTTCTTTGCTCAATATTGCTGGATATGTCATGCATAATGATGCGAACATGGTAAAAAACATGTTACATATTACCGCACGGATACAATGAACATCCAATCGATATAATATCAAGGATGGTATGTATGCATGATTGTTTTATGACTGTCGTTGTTCAACACCGGTCAGAGCCGTGTTCAAACGAACAGCGCGTGCTGTTTGACCATGGCTGTAGACAATGCTCATTCCGGCGCCAATACAAAACTTATGTAATGCATGTGCCAAAACGCGCCATTACGTCACCAGACCAGTTCACAACGGTCTCACTGAAAGTTTGAAATTGATGCGGCTGCATCACGTGACAACGGGGCGCCATGCAGGACAGATTAATTATGTGTACAAAAACAATTTTGTCCAGACAAAATTGAGTTTTGTAACACTAAAAATCACAAAATCCAATTATGTAAAATTCTGATATACAAAATTCATTTTTGTTATAAAGGATTCAATTTTGTAAGACAGAATTGAGTTTTGTGAACAAAATTCAGTTTTGTGGGACAGAATTCAGTTTTGTCCACAAAAGTCAGTTTTGTCCACAAAAATTAGTTTGCGTAACTGATAGTCTATGTCATCTCTACGTTGATTGGTTGAGATCGGTCTTAGTCCATTTTACTAGATGGTGGAGTACACTTGCAGATTTAAATATTTCAATGCGAAAATATAACCCAATATATCAATATTCAGGGGCGTAGCTAGCCAATTTGAATCTGCAGGCCCGGTTGACTCCTTCGAGCACCGTTGGTGCGAGTATGCTGGGGGGTCAGAAAACAAAATCGAAACTAGAAGGTAAATGATGCACTCTGGCACATTATTTTTTCCATTTTCTCGAAAATTCTGCAGGCCCGGGCCTGCGGTGCCTTAATGCAGCTACGCGCCTGATATTATACTTCTTTATGGACAGTTATTTTGGTTATATTATGATTATAAAATATATACCTCTAGTTCTATCCAAGAATCTTATTGTGACTAATCATGTATGCGGATGCCAGGGCGGCCAAATAACAACTTGTTTATATAAACATTTTAACAATAGCATCGTTTTATTTCAAGTAACCAACATTGGGATAGCGTTATTAAATGTATGTACATAGTCAATACATAATTACAATAAACGGTTGTCATGGCTTTCAATTCACAAAATGTTATTTTCCATCCAAGTTCCATCATGTTTGTTGCTGATATATTTTTATACATATTATTCAGGCCACATTTTTGTCATACTGTATCTGACCAATGGTAGTCCTTCTTACATGCGTGTGCCATATTTGGGCAACATAATCGAAACGTATGCAAATACGTATACGAAACGTATGCAGAATTGAATTTTGTGACACAGAATTGAATTTTGTGACACAAAATTGAATTTTGTGACACAGAATTGAGTTTTGTGGCACAAAAGTGAATTTTGTGACACAGAATTGAGTTTTGCGGCTCAAAAGTGAATTTTGTTGACAAAATCAGTTTATATTTAATTTTGTTTTGTTTTTATCAAGTTTATAGGTACAAAAATGAATTTTGTTGACAAAATTGAGCCATGTCCCACTTGGCGCCCCGTAGTGACGTGTATTGCGCCCCCGGAATTTGTATGTGTAAATCAGCTGTTTGAATGAAACGGGTTATAACAGTACCGAAAGTACTGCATAAATGCTCAAATTACATGATCTATCCGACGGAAATGTAACAATAACGTTCGACCATGTCCAGTCGGGGGTAAATGTTCGCCGTGGCACTCGGGGAACTGTTTGAACCCGCAGCCTATGGCATTGGGGTTCAAGCAGTTCCCTCGTGCCACGGCAAACATTTACCGACGTCTGGACATTGTCGAACCTTATAATATCTAATGAGAATTTAATTCAAGACAATCACCAGTTATTGCAAGAAATCACCAATTCAAGATGGCCACCATATGCATTGTTAGGTGGAATGATATGGACTTTAAAAATGTGTGATTTGCGCTCAATGTATATCAAGTTCAGCCTGTGCATCCGCACAGTTTAATCAGGACCTGCATCGTTCGTCATTCCATCAGTGAAGCACCCGTCACGCGTCTAACAAAAACTATATTTATCCCGAGACAAGAGACAATACAGAGACAAGAAGTTTCCGCCATTTGTAATCCCGCATGATGAAATTACCACGTTTCTAACGTGGTTCAATCCAAACATTCAGTTGTTTTAACCAGTCAATTTAGCCACAAAGTGTTAGTTGACATATGTTACTTTGCTTTTATAATAATTTTTGTAGCGCGTGGTCGAGCGGTCTGAGGCGTCGGACTGCTGATCTTACGGTCATGGATTTGAGCCTCACCGGAGGTGTGCGTTGTGCCCTTGAGCAAGACATTTTATCCACACTGCTTCAGTCCACCCAGATGTAAATGGGTACCGGCTAAATACCGGGAACATCGATTGTATTTGATTGTATTTGATTGTATGTACATGTACTTATGAATACAAATATGATCCACTGGTGATAAGTATTGAGGGTATGTATACTGGCAAAAGCAAAAAGTGTATATCCTTGACCAACTTTTTGCAGAAAACGAACCGATTCGCACTCGCACTGTTTCGGACTCGACTTGCATCATATGCGTCATATCCTGTGAACATATCCGTCATGTAGACTGGTTCATACATGAGTGACACTCCAAAGCCTGTACAAAGCTATAGTCTCTGCAAGCATATGTCGGTGAATGGTCGTACAAATGTCCGGTTTGTTGCAAGAGTTGTCTAGATCACAGGAGCCGGCCTCGACGGTCATAATGTGTCGCCATGTACATAATACAGAATAAAGGAGATTGATAAAAGTTCTTAAATGAACTACCAGGGTTTACAAATCCAGTTTCTGCGACAACATCATCATTCATGCATTTTGCACATATTATTTAAACCCTGGGTTTGTACGGAAATGAAAAGTGCTTGAATTTCAGGGCCTTCCTTGAAAAGTGCTTGATTTCAGTTCAATCCTTGACAAGTACTGGAATTTCCACCACCACCCCCCCCCCCCTTGAAAAGTACTTGGAATGTGTCGATCTGTCACTAAGCCACTGAGATTCATGTCGGTTCAAGAAGTTTCACGTCCATGTCTGTACATTTGTTAATCTATTCATGGAGACGCGCCCTGTCTATCGTCAGCGTAAAACTTAAGTTACTGGCTGTCCATACCGGGATCCGCGTTTTATACCAATCCGCAAATACAGCGTACTACGTCATCACTCTTGCAATAACGCACATGTAATGTACAACAACAACAACAGAAAATCGGAATGCCTGCGGACAAGTGTGTTTTTAACCCCAGCTGGGCTAAGACTTGTGCGTGGCTGTCTTAGGTGAAAGACTGCAACAAATAGGCAAGTTGTAATGTTTGTCGGAAAGGGTTTACAAATCCAGTGTTTCTGCGACATCATCATTCATGCATTTTGCATTTTGATATCAGTGAAATGGGCGAAAGTGCCATTAAATGCCATGCAAAAGTGAAATTCACAAGAAGTTTTCGTCTGCTTTGGGCCGTTCATTGGATCTTTTCGTCAAAATTTAATAGTCCTACACATTATACCGTACTTGCAGTCCTTGAAAAGTGCTTAAATAGTGCTTGAATTTGATTCTCAGAAAAGAAAGCAGTCGGAACCCTGAAACTGACATATAGAGCAATGTTTTTACCCTGTAACAAGACCATTCCCAAGTAAGTCGGTCATTAATTGGCTGAAATGTTTATGTTTCATTCACAGAATTAGATGTGGCTGACCTACTCGTCCTACAGGTCCTGTACAAAGATGTATACAATTCATATAGGAAAAATCATCATACACATTTATTTCTTGAAATTGACAAATCACATCTTTTTCTTCACTGCCATCCCCTTGTATATGTTCTTAGGCAAGTTCTTGTTTGCCGGAAAATGTAGACAAATGGCAAATTACAGTATTGTTCCACAGTCGCAACGTTTCACGGCGCACGTCCGATAAAGGTTTCAAACTTACTGAAAATTGATGTCCGTGTCGGTGAGGTTTCATGTTTTTGGACATGTCTGCATTTCAATATGTTTTACGACTGACCAAACAAATGTACAATCAAAGACCTGAACCTGTGGCAGAAAGTTATTCAATTGCAAATAGAAACCCAAATGTCAGAGACTGATACTGGACTATGTACCAGACCACCCATGACAAACTGTTGTAGACATTTTCACATGACATGACAAAGAATTTCTGGTAACAGTAAACACTTCCAGATGCTAATTTTACGTAAAACAGATACCCATCATGAAATCCAAAACTGTCATTGTAAGTTGAAAATAATTTACAGTAGGCATGGTGTACCAAGTACATGTGTATCAGATGGAGGTATGCAATTTGCATCCCAGGAATGTTCTGATGTTGCAAAACAGTAGGATTTCTTTCATGGCACCAGTTGCCCCAGTAACCTATTAAGTATAAATTTATTAATTTTTATTATACTGAATTTATTACATTATCACAGCCATTTTGGCTGTGATAATGTAATAAATTCAGTATAATAATTTTGCATACTTTTAATCAGCAAATATATGCAGTGGTTAGTTCTATATGAAATTATGCATTTTGGGAAAAATAAATGATTACTCCCTCAAAGTATACTTTGCTAGATAAGTATACTTTGCAATTTTGATGAAATCTGCTACAGGTGTACAAGGTCAAATGGGTTAGCTGAATGAACAGTAGTCATTGTGAAACACATTTTCAGACAAAAACAACAAAAGATGCAGGTACATACCCAATTACCCATATATTGGGTATACTGGGCCAACATTAAACATATATTTGTTCCCCCTCCCACTAGCCGGGTCATATAGGTGTGGGTAGGTCGGTAGGGATTTTTTTTTTATTCTAAGTAATATTCCTTTTTATGTTATGATAATTACACCTTATACCATTTATATTTGCCAAAACTCTGTATTATTAAAGGTTACAGATGGGATCTATGTATTATCAAGAGCAAATATACTGGCCAATTTGGTCATGAGTGGGTAATTGAAAATAAATAAAATATTTTCCCTACCCTATGACGAAAATTTATTTTATTTCTAAGTTTGGTGGGTAGGAAACAATTAAAATATTATATTTGGCCTTGGAATATTGAAACACTCCCATAACTGGCATGGAATGGTCACCAGCACAGTTGTTGATGGGACGGTGGATTCGATCCAGTTTATCAACCGCTTGTGAGCAGTTATTGTCAACAACTGTTTCTGTTGTTGACAAAATCAGATCCAGTCTCCAACAGAGCAACAATAACTATGATAATACAATTTAGCTAAACACAGGCGACCCTGTTAGACTCCAGGGGGTCGTTTCACTAAACGTTGTTCGACTAAAATGTTCGTAAGTGCAAATTTAGGATATTCTGGACATTTGAATTGATTGGTTTACATTTATTGGGCATGTACTGCATATGCAGCCTATGCCCAATACATGTAAATCCAAGCATTTGCGAACATTTTAGAACATTTTAGTTGTACAAAGTTTTGTGAAAAGGCCCCCAGAAAGACAACACAACTGGAAATCAGCAGTTGTACTCCACACATACAATTCCAGAGCATACTTTGTAGACACTGCATATGGGGCATTATTGTGTTACTGTAACACTCTCGTTCTCGTGAAAACAAGGGAGATTACCATTATTTGTGTTAGCAATGCAAAACGTTTATTAGACAAACTGGATGAATTGCCATAGTCTTTATCTACTTATCTTAAAGTAAAACACACATGCTGACCAATATATCATTTGAAGGAACATAACTAAAATAAAAGTCAACGCAATTATTCGAATACGTAATACATTATGCAAATAGCTGATTGTACTGGTATTCGGACAAAAAACCCTTGGCCATAACCCCCTTCTTGTAAAAATGGCCACATGGACATAACCCCCTTCTCAGTTTGTACAGGGTGGACAAAACACCCTTCATTGTTTTGGCAAGTTGGACAAAATCCCCTTCATGTTATTTCTACAGGATGGACATAACCCCCTCTCCCCACCCTCATTTGAATGAACCTTTACAAATATATGAATAATTGTTTGTTGTATAGTACGTATAATTCTAATATTGAAAGTTTAGTAGCATAATATAATACATTTAATAGTAATAATAAACAGAAAACAAATGTTTTATTCATCCCAGAAATTAATGGTTTTAATTGTAGAAATAATGAGTTTTTGTTTGTCCAACTTGTAACATGATGAAGGTGATTATGTTCACCCTGTTAAAACAGAGAAGGGGGTTATGTACACCTTCTAAAAACATGAAGGGGGTTGATTATGGCCACCTTGTAAAAACGATGAAGGGGGTTTTGTCCACCCTGTACAAATCATCAAGGAGGTTATGTCCATGTGGTCATTTTCACACGGACGGGGTTATGTCAAAGGGGGTTTTGTCCTTCATTCGGCTGTACGTATTGCAACATTGATGATTCATTTAATAGACATTGGCGGAACCATCCCAATATGTGATTGAGATAAAATGCTGCGCTTTCAGCGGTGAGTCCGTAAACTCATGTTGCAAGTATTTGAAGCATTTTTATGCCCCACGGTCACCACGATACTGGAGGGGGCATTTAGTGTTACCCTTGTACTAGCTATAGACCTGAAATTTTTACCTGAATTTACCCCCGGGTCATGGATTATCTCCGCCTTTTCGACTTTGAATTTTGTAATTTTGCCTTGTACGACGTAAAACTTTTAAACCGTACTAGTTACACCCCTGAACTTGGTATGTAGCTTCCATGTGATAAGTAGATGCGCAAAGTTTATTTTCTTTTTTTTATTCTAACCTGGGGTCATGGATTATCTCCGCCTTTTCGACTTTGAATTTTGTAATTGCCTTGTAAGACGTAAAACTTTTAAAACGTACTAGCTACACACCTGAAACTTGGTATGTAGCTCCGTTATGATGGGTAGATGTGCACAATTTATTTCAATTTTTGATTCGACCCCGGGGTCATGGATTATCTCCCCCTTTTTTACTTACAATTTTGCTTTGTAAGTCGTACAACTTTTAAATCGTACTACCTTTTCAACTTAGAGTTTGGCAAGTTTGTCTGGTAACTTGTAATACTTTTAAACCTTAATAGCTACATACCTGAAACTTGGTATGTAGCTTCCTTATGATGAGTAGATGCGCAAAATATATTTTGATTTTTCGTTCGACCCCCGGGTCGTGGATTATCTCCTCTTTTGGACTTGGAATTTTGCCTCGTTTATTATCAAAGCGGTATGTGGGGCATCCTTGTTCTATGAACACATTTTCCAGTTTGAAATGCCATTAGCATGCAGAGCACAGTGGCAATGTTTTATAATAGTATTTAATTACATTAAAATACAAGGTATTATTGAAGGGGTCAATTATCAGGATCATACGTTATGACTGGATCAGGTGATATATTGGCCCAGAGACATAGAGAGACAACTTGATTGGCCACAATTGTCATAAGCCCCGTCTGTCCAACAATAATGACAGATCATGTGTTAAACTGCCCATAATTGGCATAAGCACCGTCTGTCCGACCATAGTGGCAGATCAGGTGTTAAATTGGCTACAATTGGAATAAGCCCCGTCTGTCCAACCATAGTGGCAGATCAGGTGGTAAACTGGCCACAATTGGCATAGGACCCGTCTGTCCGACCATACAAAATGACAGATCAGGTGTTAAACCGGCCACAATTGACATAGGCCCCATCTGTCCGACCACAGTGGCAGATCAGGTGTTCAGCTGGCTACAATTGGCATAAGCCCCGTCTGTCCAACCATAGTGGCAGATCAGGTGTTAAGCAGGCCACAATTGACATAGGCCCCGTCTGTCCGACCATAGTGTCAGATCATGTGTTAAACTGGCCACACTTTGCATAAGCCCCGTCTGTCCGACCATACAAAATGACAGATCAGGTGTTAAACAGGCCAACATTGACATAGGCCCCGTCTGTCCGACCAAAGTGGCAGATCAGGTGTTAAACTAGCTACAATTGGCATAAGCCCCGTGTGTCCAACCATAGAGACAGATCAGGTGGTAAACTGGCCACAATTGGCATAGGACCCGTCTGTCCGACCGTAGTGGCATAATGACAGACCAGTTGTTAAACTGGCTACAATTGGCATAGCCATAGTCCAACCATAGTGGCAGATCAGGTGCTAAACTGGCCACCATTGGCATAAGCCCCGTCTGTCCAACCATACTGACAGATCAGGTGTTAAGCTGGCTACAGTTGGCATAAGCCCCGTATGTCAGACCATAGTGGCAGATTATGTGGTAAACTGGCCACAACTGCCATAAGCACCGTCAGTCCAACCATAATGACAGACCAGTTGTTAAACTGGCTACAATTGGCATAAGCACCGTCAGTCCAACCATAGTGACAAATCGGGTGGTGTTAAACTGGCCACAATTGGCATAAGCACCGTCAGTCCAACCATAGTGACAAATCGGGTGGTGTTAAACTGGCCACAATTGGCATAAGCCCCGTCTGTCCAACCATAGTGGAAGATCATGTGTTAAACTGGCCACAATTGGCATAAGCCCCGTCTGTCCAACCATAGCGACAGATCATGTGTTAACTGGCCACAATTGGCATAAGCCCCGTCTGTCCAACCATAGTGGCAGATCAGGTGGTAAACTGGCCACAATTGGCATACGACCCGTCTATCCGACCATAGTGGCAGATCAGGTGTTAAACTGGACACAATTGGCATAAGCCCCGTCTGTCCAACCATAATGGAAGATCAGGTGTTAAACTGGACACAATCGGCATAAGCCCCGTCTTTCCAACCATAGTGGCAGATCAGGTGTTAAGCTGGCCACAATTGGCATAAGCCCCGTATGTCCGACCATGGTGAAAGATCAGGTGTTAACTGGCCACAGTTGGCATAAGCCCCGTCTGTCCAACCATAGTGGCAGATCAGGAGTTAAACTGGTCACAATTGGCATAGGCCCCGTTTGTCCGACCATAGTGACAGATCAGGTGTTAAGTGGCACAATGGCATAAAGCCCGTCTTCCAACCATATGACAGAAAAACCCAGTTGATTACAACTGGGCTACAAAAGGGCAATTAGGACAAAAGTTCCCATAAAGTTCCAACCATAGTGGCAGATCAGGAGTTTCAAACTGGACCCCCCACCATTGGCATAAAGGTCCCCGTCCTGTTCCCAGAACCATAATGAAAATCAATCAGGTGTTAAAAACAGCCTTACAGTTGGCATAAGCCCCGCCCCTAAATGTCTGAATCTGGACCATAGTGGCAGGATTAATGTGGTAAACTTGAAAACTGGCCCACAATTGGTCATATAAGCACCGTCAGTCCAACCACAACTGACAGACCAGTTGTAATTACACTGGCTAACAATTGTTGGCAATAGCCAATAAAGTCCAACCCACTAGTGGCAGGAAATTCAGGTGTTAAACTGTCCACCAATGGCATAAGCCCCGTCTTCTGCCAATCCATAAAATGACAGATCAGGTGTTACAAACAGCCCTACAGTCTTGGAATAAGCCACCCCGTTATGTCCGACCATAGATGGCAGAAATTATGTGGTAAAACCTGGCCACAAATTGGCAATAGGTCACAACCGGTCAAAGGTCCAACCATAAAATGACAGAACCAGTTTGGTTAAACCTGGCTACAATTAGGCATAGCCATAAGTCCAACCATATGTAGGCAGATCACAGGTGTTTAAACTGCACGGCCAATACCATTGGCATAAGCCCCGTCTGGTCCGAACCATAAGTGAACAGATCAGGTGTTATTAAAACTGCATACAGTTGGTCATAAAGCCCCGTATGTCCGAACCATAGTGGCAGATTAATGTGGTAAGACTGGCCAAAAGAGGCCAATAAGCAACCGTCAGTGCCAACCATAGTGGACAAATCGAGTGTTGGTCTTAAAACAGCCACAATTGAGGCAATAAGCCCCGTCTGTCCAACCATAGTGGTCAGAGCAGTGTTAACTGGACCACAATTGGCATAAAAGCCCCGTCCTGTCCGAACCATAAGTGGAAGATCAGGATGTTAAAACTGAGCCCACAATTGGCATAAGCCCCGTCCCTTGTCCAACCATAGCCAATTTATGGTTTGAGGACAGACGGGTCTTATGCCAATTGTGGCCAGTTTAACACCTGATGTGCCACTATGGTTGGACAAACGGGGTTTATGCCAATTTCAGCCAGTTTAACACCTGATCTGCCACTATGGTTGGAAAGACGGGGCTTATACCGATTGTGGCCAGTTTAACACATGATCTGTCATTATGGTTGGACAGACGGGATTTATGCCAATTGTGGCCAGCTTAACACCTGATCTGTCACTATGGTCGGACAAACGGGGCCTATGCCAATTGTGACCAGTTTAACACCTGATCTGCCACTATGGTTGGACAGACGGGGCTTATGCCAATTGTGTCCAGTTTAACACCTGATCCGGTGTTAAACTGGCTAAAATTGGTATAAGCCCCGTTTGTCCAACCATAGTGGCACATCAGGTGTTAAACTGGCCACAATTGGCATAAGACCCGTCTGTCCAACCATAATGACAGACCAGTTGTTAAACTGGCTACAATTGGCATAGCCATAGTTCAACCATAGTGGCAGATCAGGTGTTAAACTGGCCACCATTGGCATAAGCCCCGTCTGTCCAACCATACAGACAGATCAGGTGTTAAACTGGCTACAGTTGGCATAAGCCCCGTATCTCCGACCATAGTGGCAGAGTATGTGGTAAACTGGCCACAACTGCCATAAGCACCGTCAGTCCAACCATAATGACAGACCAGTTGTTAAACTGGCTACAATTGGCATAAGCACCGTCAGTCCAACCATAGTGACAAATCGGGTGGTGTTAAACTGGCCACAATTGGCATAAGCCCCGTCTGTCCAACCATAGTGGAAGATCAGGTGTTAAACTGCCCACAATTGGCATAAGCCCCGTCTGTCCAACCATAGCCATTATGGTTGGACAGACGGGTCTTATGCCAATTGTGGCCAGTTTAACACCTGATGTGCCACTATGGTTGGACAAACGGGGCTTATGCCAATTTCAGCCAGTTTAACACCTGATCTGCCACTATGGTTGGAAAGACGGGGCTTATACCGATTGTGGCCAGTTTAACACCTGATCTGTCATTATGGTTGGACAGACGGGGTTTATGCCAATTGTGGCCAGCTTAACACCTGATCTGTCACTATGGTCGGACAAACGGGGCCTATGCCAATTGTGACCAGTTTAAAACCTGATCTGCCACTATGGTTGGACAGACGGGGCTTATGCCAACTGTGGCAAGTTAACACCTGATCTTTCACCATGGTCGGACATACGGGGCTTATGCCAATTGTGGCCAGCTTAACACCTGATCTTCCATTATGGTTGGACAGACGGGGCTTATGCCAATTGTGTCCAGTTTAACACCTGATCCGGTGTTAAACTGGCTAAAATTGGTATAAGCCCCGTTTGTCCAACCATAGTAGCACATCAGGTGCTAAACTGGCCACAATTGGCATAAGACCCGTCTGTCCAACCATAATGACATACCAGTTGTTAAACTGGCTACAATTGGTATAGCCATAGTCCAACCATAGTGGCAGATCAGGTGTTAAACTGGCCACCATTGGCATAAGCCCCGTCTGTCCAACCATACAGACAGATCAGGTGTTAAACTGGCTACAGTTGGCATAAGCCCCGTATGTCCGACCATAGTGGCAGAGTATGTGGTAAACTGGCCACAACTGCCATAAGCACCGTCAGTCCAACCATAATGACAGACCATTTGTTAAACTGGCTACAATTGGCATAAGCACCGTCAGTCCAACCATAGTGACAAATCGGGTGGTGTTAAACTGGCCACAATTGGCATAAGCCCCGTCTGTCCAACCATAGTGGCAGATCAGGTGTTAACTGGCTACAGTTGGCATAAGCCCCGTATGTCCGACCATAGTGGCAGATTATGTGGTAAACTGGCCACAACTGCCATAAGCACCGTCTGTCCAACCATAATGACAGACCAGTTGTTAAACTGGCTACAATTGGCATAGCCATAGTCCAACCATAGTGGCAGATCAGGTGTTAAACTGGCCACCATTGGCATAAGCCCCGTCTCTCCAACCATAATGACAGATCAGGTGTTAAACTGCCTACAGTTGGCATAAGCCCCGTATGTCTGACCATAGTGGCAGATTATGTGGTAAACTGGCCACAATTGGCATAAGCACCGTCAGTCCAACCATAATGACAGACCAGTTGTTAAACTGGCTACAATTGGCATAGCCATAGTCCAACCATAGTGGCAGACCAGGTGTTAAACTGGCCACCATTGGCATAAGCCCCGTCTGTCTAACCATAATGACAGATCAGGTGTTAAAATGGCTACAGTTGGCATAAGCCCCGTATGTCCGACCATAGTGGCAGATTATGTGGTAAGCTGGCCACAATTGGCATAAGCACCGTCAGTCCAACCATAGTGACAAATCGGGTGGTGTTAAACTGGCCACAATTGGCATAAGCCCCGTCTGTCCAACCATAGTGGCAGATCAGGTGTTAACTGGCCACAATTGGCATAAGCCCCGTCTGTCCAACCGTAGTGGAAGATCAGGTGTTAAACTGGCCACAATTGGCATAAGCCCCGTCTGTCCAACCATAGCGACAGATCATGTGTTAACTGGCCACAATTGGCATAAGCCCCGTCTGTCCAACCATAGTGGCAGATCAGGTGGTAAACTGGCCACAATTGGCATAGGACCCGTCTGTCCGACCATAGTAGCAGATCATGTGTTAAACTGGCCATAATTGGCATAAGCCCCGTCTGTCCAACCATAATGGAAGATCAGGTGTTCAACTGGCCACAATTGGCATAGGCCCCGTATGTCCGACCATGGTGAAAGATCAGGTGTTAACTGGCCACAGTTGGCATAAGCCCCGTCTGTCCAACCATAGTGGCAGATCAGGTGTTAAACTGGTCACAATTGGCATAGGCCCCGTTTGTCCGACCATAGTGACAGATCAGTGTTAAGCTGGCCACAATTGGCATAAACCCCGTCTGTCCAACCATAATGACAGATCAGGTGTTAAACTGGCCATAATCGGCATAAGCCCCGTCTGTCCAACCATAGTGGCAGATCAGGTGTTAAACTGGCTAAAATTGGCATAAGCCCCGTTTGTCCAACCATCGTGGCACATCAGGTGTTAAACTGGCCACAATTGGCATAAGACCCGTCTGTCCAACCATAATGACAGACCAGTTGTTAAACTGGCTACAATTGGCATAGCCATAGTCCAACCATAGTGGCAGATCAGGTGTTAAACTGGCCACCATTGGCATAAGCCCCGTCTGTCCAACCATAATGACAGATCAGGTGTTAAGCTGGCTACAGTTGGCATAAGCCCCGTATGTCCGACCATAGTGGCAGATTATGTGGTAAGCTGGCCACAATTGGCATAAGCACCGTCTGTCCAACCATAGTGACAAATCGGGTGGTGTTAAACTGGCCACAATTGGCATAAGATCCGTCTGTCCAACCATAATGACAGACCAGTTGTTAAACTGGCCACCATTGGCTTAACCATAGTCCAATCATAGCGGCAGATCAGGTGTTAAACTGGCCACCATTGGCATAAGCCCCGTATGTCCGACCATAATGACAGATTATGTGGTAAACTGGCCACAATTGGCATAAGCACCGTCTGTCCAACCATAGCGACAGATCGGGTGTTAAACTGACCACAATTGGCATAAACACCGTCTGTCCGACCATAGTGGCAGATCAGGTGGTAAACTGGTCACAATCGGCATAAGCCCCGTCTGTGCAGTCACAATGACAGCTTATGTAAGGTAATGTGATGTAATGGAATTATAGTTATGTATTCACAATAAATCAGGTAGTAGGCGGGTCAGAATTTGCATAAGCCCCATTTCTCCAGTATGTTCTGATTACCGACCTGTTAAATCTAAACCTTCGCTTTTAATGCGTGTACAGTTCGAATTGCTAAATGCTGATTTTGAATCTTCGTGTACTTAATGTAATGTAATGGACAAGTAAAATTCAATGAAAACTATGCATTAAGAGGTCATAACAACTTTGGCAGCTTCAATTATATGTATGCGCATTGGCCACTGGACTAATATAGTTGTCCTATTCGGACAATATTTGGTTTTGGTATGTGTGTAAAGCTCACATGTACAATCTATTGACTTTGTATGGCTAACAGTAAGGACTTCAGATATGCATTAATGTGAGTACATGTAGACCACTCTCATTTCTCGCCGGAAATACTACACATTGTTTGGTATCTTCATTTCAGAATCGTATCGTGAGGGCGATGATCCAGATATGGCAGCTGACATAGGCTGAATAAACTGGGGACGGTATATAAACATTTAAGTTGTTTTACCTGACACTGTGGATGGTAGAAATTTGACACCACGTATGGATCAAAGGTCTGGCGTTAAATTTCACCTGGCTGAGCGACACCAATAACGGGGCTTTCATGTCAATACAAAGAGGAGAAACCGGTTCACTAGCTACCATTGTTCCATATGCATAGCCCATACTTAACCCTTGCAATGCTGAATTAATTTGTGTCGTCTCTTGAATATTTTTTATTTTTCCATTTTTCTCATCAAACACTTGGTTTGGCAGCACATTAGAATAATTTCCAATGGAAATGATTCTAAAAATGCTGACAAACCATGTTTTTACTGAGAGAAAAGAGGAAATATGAAGACGACTATTTTCGGTTCCGCATTCTTAGGGTTAAATCAAATGAATGGCAAATATTACAAGTTCTCTTACACGTATAATCGTATAATTTGAGCGACAGACTGACTGTGACGCATTGTGACATTTGGCTGGAGAAATGGGGCTTATGGGATATGTGACCAGTGGAGCTTCTTATGTCTCTTGATAACGATCTATATGTCTTGTTAGAATCATGATGAGTGTTTCATTGATGTAATGACGAGCAGTGCAGATTCTGATCAGACTGTGCGGATGCACAGGCTGGTCTGAATCTACACTGGTCGCATAACCCATAAGACCCATTCTGTCCGTCACAAACACATAGTAAAGGTACATGCCCACTCAGTAGACACAAAATGTTCTTTATAGGAATGAAATAAGTGTATAAATGTGTCGCTATTCCACCAGTTCTAAAAATTACGAGTGCCCGCTATACAGATATAATCATTTAGTAATGTTTATTTTACTGATAGTGACGCGCGGTAGCATCAGGCTATTTTCATATGCAAATGAAGCATGCTATTTTTTGTCATGCTCCCCGAAAAAACTAATTTCAGGGGAACATAATTTATTATATAGTTACCGCTTTGTCCGGCTTCCGCCGTCCGAGTTTTACGTTAAAGTTTTTATACGCCCGTTTGAAAAAATGGGACGTATTATGTATTCACCTTGTACGGGCGGCGGGCACAGCTTATACACGCCATAACTAGAGTTCTACTTGAATGATCGTAACCAAATTCAGTATACATGTGTATCACGTCAAGATGAAGAACCCTATTGGTTTTCAGAAGTCCCCTTGTTGACTGGCCTTGCCTTGACGGGCGTATATTGTGACCTTCGGCACTCTTGTTCAAATTGCTATGTCTCTGCGACTGCCCGGGATATGAACTTGAATCTTTTATATACACATTGATCACCATCCATATTTTGGTTGTATACCCTATCCATGATGACCAGGAGCCCAAGGTCAAGGTCAAATGACTAAACTTTTTGTTTAAGTTTTGTGGTAAAGTTTTTTAAATTGACATGTCTCTGTAACCGCTTGCGATATCAACTTGAAACTTCATATACACATTGGTCACTATCCATATTTTGTATACCCTACCCATGCTGCCAAGAAGCCCAAGGACAAATGACTTAGATTTTTTTTTAAAGCTTGCGTTAAAGTTTTTCAAATTGCTATACTGTATCTCTGTGACCGCTTGCGATATCAACTTGAAACATCATATACACATTGATCACCATTTATTGTGATTAATAAGCAACTACACCAATACCCAGGGTCAAGTAATTTGAATTTCAATCCAGGCGTCATTGTGGAGCATTTGTCTGATTTACCGATCATCTAGTTTAATTGTTATACTAATTAAATGTGTCACCTGAAATTCGACATATTATAAAATATGACCACTTATAAGAAAACACGGTTATCCCCCCCGCCCCCCCCCCCCCCATATCAGTGGAAGTTTACTTCCGGTATCAAATGTATGATGATGCCAATCAATACGTGGGGTAATGGTGAATGAATGATGTTTATTTTGTCAGAAAATGTGGGCGTGTACCTTTAAACCAGGGTATATCCTGATACAAGTATTTTCACACAGTGCCGTGGGTGGCAGGTGGGAGCACGCGATGGGTAATTTAACGATCGGGGTTCATTCTTACCGGAATCCCGACTGGAGACCTGGTTTGGCCCTCACATACGTCTTTGGCATTTTGTATGTGACAGTTGAATCTGGTTATACCCCTTATGTGAGTATTACGATATTCGTAATCCTATTTTAGGGGTTTTAGGGGAAGGGGCCAAGTGACTTTGGTGTGGTATGGGCCTGGCACCATGTCAGGTTATTCCAATGTAAATATTCCGTTCTGATTTTGGGATCCCCCCCCCCCCAAATGCAGCAGGTTAAAATGGGATCGAACCCGTTTACCCGGCCTTACATGACCTTATCTGTTGATAGGCCGTTAAACACTAATAAACAAACAAACAAACAAATCACACAGTGCCATCACATGACCAAATACCGTGACTAGCGACTAACGGCTCATTGACTGAATGCTGTGTATCTAAGTAGACTGCGCAGTCTATCTGACCCGATGCTACACTGTACACTGGATATGCGTCATAAAGCCAATGTGTCTGTCGGTGGCGTATTTGGCTGGCAACAGGTATGTTACTTCGCTAATTCATTGACAAACAATGCAAACGCTAATTAGATGCGTGCTGTGATGTTGGGCTAACGATGTTAGGTGCATTATGATACTGGCCATGTATATGAATGAATTAATGGTTTATTATACCCCCCCCCCCTCCCGGCATACAAAGTATACCGAGGGGCGTATAGTTTTCATAATTCCGTCCGTCCGTCCGTCCACGTTAAAGTTTTTGGGTTTTGTGTACCAATTATCTCTGTAACGGTAAATTACTTAGAAATTTGCATTAAAGTATTTTAAATATTTGCTTTGAACCTTTGTATTTGTTGGTCCAGGCGGTGGCCGGGGGTATACGTGAGCCCCTGCTCCATTTCTCTACTTTATTAAAGTGTCACCAATATAAATAAATATTGCCAGCCCTTGAGGGCGCTGACGAGACACTATTTAGTAGATGTAAGCGGGAAAAGAATAACAAATGGTGAGAGATTTGCTGTTTCCAGCTCTCTGCTTTCGATATAAATAAGTGCCGGTTGTCGCTCATGAGATGGACAAAATCCACTCAATTTACTGATATTACTTTGTATCATTGCCCCATCCAAACAGGACCTCTGTGTGTCCAGTTTGGAGAGGCCTCTCCGAGGAAGTTACATTCCGACACGAAGATAGTATATTTTGTAAATGTCACATTGCAGCAGTAGCCGAGTGAATTCGTACATATCAGGGGCGATAACCTCACTAGTAATGTGCATCTGCTATGCAATATTGCTGTCCCTTGTTCAAGTTCACTTCAAATTACGACATCGTCTCGTGTTTATATATTGTTCATATATCACAGGGGCGACAACCTGTCTAATAAAGGATAATGTTACATATTTGAGTAAGCATATTGTCACATTTGCATGCACCATCGCTTATACACACTTGTTCAACGTATGTATGCAAACTTGTTGACTTGTACATTAACTTCTCTATACCGTCTGGCCATCGAGTGATAGGGATGCCCGACATGTGACAATGTTGGGGCTGTTGACTGACATAAGGGTAAAGCATATATCAATAACAGTGTATATACTGGTTAATTGGTGTTTGCACCTTCACATAAATGTATTAATTAGTGAACCAATATTGTCTATTGAGTCAATGACTGGATGGCTGGCGGTGTAGGCCCTGGTCGGTGTGCATGTGCAGAGGTTGACCTGGGGCTATGCCGATCGTCAAAATCGTAAGTCCCTTATGTCAGCTTGTGCCCCAGTGCCCAGACTATCTACAGTGAAACGTCTCTAAACTTATATATACAATGGTCTAAGCGTTATTGCCGAATTGAATCGCTTTGCGGAAATATGATTTTCTTCAATAAGTGTAACAATGTGGAAAATGGACCTCACACGTGACCTATTATTTCGCATGTAATCTGCGTCGTTTGTTATCATGTAACGACCCTTGCATTGTCTAATCCATTCCGATACACGGGCGCCACCAGCATTTTCGAAGGGGGGGGGGGGGAGGGGTCCGCTTTGAAGCATGTGAAATATGTAAGGGGTTATAGATTCGATTTCGGTTGCTTCACAGCATCGGATTTCTTATTCTAAACGCCAAATGCTGCATCAGGTATGTTTGGACAACTAACTCCTGGACAAAGACTTTTAGGTCAATTTACGAAGCCTATTTCTGAAAATTGGCATATTGCAATATGTTTACGTCGCTGTACTGTGCTTTGTTAGTAGGACAATTGAATATTTAAATAATGTCTGCGCATTCATGCACTGAAATTGACTATCATGTACATTACGTAATCAGGGTATGGGACCATGGTATGTTCTATTGTTTAAACTGCATTAATGACAGTGCCCATGAGATCTCTTTTGATATGATGTTTATCTGGCAAGGCTAGGAAACGCGTAGGAATTCCGAGGCTTAACTCGTTTCCGAGCCGAGCCTGATAAACTAATTTGATGTCCAAAGACAGTAACCTGGTATTCTATTTATCAGGTAACGTTATAAGCTCGAAAATTACCACAGATGACGTCGTTATCTATTGACAGAACGCGGACTTGTTTACGTTGAGTCATTACACTGACGTCATTCGGTAACGTCACGTGACGTCATCCGACCAATAGAACGTCAGTTTTCACTTCGTTGTAACCCGGGGTCAATGCCTGATACAATTCGGTCAATTCAGGGCAGGTTACCTGATAAATATATGTAGAATTAAGTGTATCATGATCGACTCGGAAACGGTTGGTACATTTATAAATAATGGCGTACGCTACATATACCATCTTTATCTTTTATTTGAAGTTTTGTCAAATATTGTTTTACCTCTTTCCTATTTAAATTGAATTTCAACCTGATGGAGTAAAATGTTGTTTTCTTTTTCAAAAATAATTTTATTATTTTTATTTATGAGATCATATGTGTTTTGTATACAAGGACAATAGCCAGGTTTCTTAGTCAATTTCCAAACATTTTCCAATCGAATCTACTGTTTCGGCACATCCTACAATCCCATATTTTGGTCTATTTCACAATACAAATCAATACACACTATCATAGTGAATAATACAATTTGAAGTAGGCAACACTATGATTATTTTGTCAAAAGACAGTTGAAGTTGCATGGTATTCACAGTTAACATGGTTAATGTGTTTAATTGGCCAACAACAATCGGCGGAGTTTAAGACGGTGAGTGTGCGCATTGATGGGATGAAACGAATGCCTTTTTATTGCACATGTGTTTTTGTCGTGGTGATATCACATTCCTTGTGTGAATCCAATATATATGGTTTGAATACAGAACAAAAAAAGACGGCACAGTATTTGACAAAAAAGGATTTCGAAACACGATAATTGTATTGATAATTCGTGCCTTACGAATTACATGAATGTCGCTGTAACTGGAGAAATGGGACCTTTTGGATGTGCACCCGTCTGCACTGTTCGATATTCCATCAATGAACACCCGTCATGCTTCTAACAAGCAAACGGGTGGTTGATCGGGCGAACGCGACGGCGTAAATTAACGTCAGCCTCGTCATAGGAATCACGATTTGCCTGGTTTGACCCTTTGGTACAGTTTTATCTTTGACTGTTGTTACCTGGGATTTGAATTGGATTATTGCCCATTATAAAAGTAGTAAGATTATTACTGATCCTGATATTTTTGGGAGGGACCAAGTGATTCTGGTGTGGCGAGGGTCTGGCATCAGATCAGGATTATTCTGATTTCAGGGCTGAACATATATTTTTGTTGTTGTAAATATTCAGTTCTGATTTTGGGATCTTCCCCCTCATTTGTACATACACTTGTACAGGTACATTGAATCAGGATTATTCAGATTTCAGGGCTGAATATATAGTTTTTTTATTGTAAATATTCAGTCCTGATTTTGGATCCCCCGTGCGTACATGTACTTAAACATGTACATGCATTTTACAGGTACTATATGGGATTTAGTACTTAACCCATTGACCCGGCCTTAAATGACCTTAGCTAATGATAAGCCGTTAAACCCCAACAAAAAAATCTAACAAGCAATATATATCGCTATCTGGCTACACGAGGGTGCAATTTGATCAGGAGCTACACTGATCACATAAGCCCTCTGGTCACAGCTCATATATGTGATCGACGTTGCCCCGGCATCGGCGCAATCTCAGGGGCGACGATGTTCACCATTCTACCGCCAGAGTATTATTACTGGCCAGGCAACAGAGCGCATGGACTCCATAAACCCATACAAACTGACAGGAGGCAAGCCATGCGATTATGTACCTACGCTATGCGATTTTCATGAACAAATATACATGACATAAAATATTGACACAATTCTTACAGCAAATACGGAATATAATAATGTATTTTTTTTTAACTTCCAAGTCATTTACCAAAAAAATATATCCGTTTCTGTAAATATTGTTCTTGAAAAATCGCACATCCCATCAGGTACAAAATCACATGGCTTTTCTCGTATGCATATCAAGGTGCATGCTCACGTGGTTATAACAGCAACAACAGTGGCTGAAAGTATTGAAATCGTGAAAGTATTATTTGATATTTTCATTAATATTAAACGTATTTTGATGAAATATGGCGCAGCAAACGCGTCTTCATGAGCAGCATATGGTGGTCCAGGGAGTTTGGCACAGACTTATGTCGTTTTTGCGAAGACGATGTCGGAGACACGGAAATCGATTCTTCGGAAAAACGACAGAAGTTTGGGCGAAAATACAGAGACCACCAAATGCAGCTTAACAAAACGCGTTTGATGCGCCATATTACATCAAAATATGTTACGTAAGAAGGACACTATAAAATAATATGTACTTTGAATCGGTACTTGTTGTTGTTGTTAGTACCACGTGATCATACACATTGTACACCAGCCAAAATTTCCTTCGGTCTTTTTTGGGGGTTAATTTGGGAGAAAATCTACGTGCACGTGGAGGTGGGTGTGCCTGAATGTCACTCAAAATTAGCGACGTTTCCCAAAGTCACGTGGTATAGACGCCTACGTGTCGCCACGTACATACAATTAAAACAGCCGACATTTCCATAAATATATTTATCAAAGGATTTGGGGTCATTACTCGTTATTCATATTTGAATTGTTGGTAGTTGTGCTGTGGCAACGGTGCCAAGGTTAGCGCACGCTCTGTTTGCCGCCTGTCTTTTGGAAGGTTGGAAATTTCCACTACGTCCATAAACTATGTACATACTTGCTCAACGTCTATCGGTGGGGGACATTTTTGGGGAATTGCCGAAAACGTACTTTAACGCAGCAACAGACCACCACAAAACAATTTCACTTTATTTCTTTTGTTGATAAAATGAATTCAAATGATGTCAAGCGTCTCTTTGTAAAACATATGTGGACACTTCATTCAATTATTTTCGAAAAATGCTGATTTTTCATTCAATTCTTTTCGAAATTCTGCAATGATCAGCGGCTTCATATGGCGGTATTTGGAATATCACAGTCTGATATATTCACGGTACATACTTTAGAAATATGTACAGGACTTGGCAAGCTATCTCTTATCATTTTGAAATATTTCACGTGCCGCCTAAATTTGCCAATATTAGGAAAATGACGCCATGGAAAACTGTACACCGTGACAATAATACAATTGCCATTAACCTTACAATGCTGAATTAAATTTTGTCGTCTGTCGTTTATTTTTTTATGTCCAGTTTTCTCAAGAAAAAAACATGGTTTGGCAGCAAGTGGAAATGATTCATAATTGCTGCCAAACCATATGTGTTTCTTGAGGAAAAGGAGAAAATATTACACAACAGCAGACGACAATTACTGGTTCCTGTCTTTTAAGGGTTAACGTAGATATTTACCTCGCCAAAAAAGTATCTTAGCCCCATGTTATATATGCAGGGAAAACATTCGCCACACTACGTACAGTTTGCTACATTATATCATATGTATTACTTAGCATTTTCTGTTCTCTTTCAAACGCCATAATAGTGGAAATCGGCTGATGGCTTGAACAGCTAACATGGATGAGCTGGTCACTCCATGGTCTACGAGGCAATGTTCACATACATGTTTACATATATTCCATCATATTTAGGAAGTAATTATGTTAGAATCATAATTGATCAAGCATCCCATATAGCCTTAAAGGCCCAACTGGGATATAAAAGTCACCAGATGGCGCTGGGTAGGCTTCTTGATAATTTTATGCATGCTTCACTTCAGGGACACATTTTCAGATAATTTAGAAATACACTGAACAAATAAGTACACTATTTCACACAGACATAGATAATACAAATAAGAAAGGTTTAGAAAAAATCGGATTTAAGAAAACAAATGTAAATGTGCTTTTGAAGTAATACAATGTACTCAACTGATAACTGATTCAAACTTGCCGAGCGGAGCGTAGCTGTTACATATGTAATTAATTCATAGAGCTGAGTTCATGACCCGACATTGTAAACAACTCCACGTGTTTAGTGATAACGCTAACAGCGATAACTGCCTGTACAGTTGTATGGTCAACATCAGACAGTGTGCCAGCCGCACAACTTTGATTTTGTACAATAATATCAAATTAAATATGTGTTTGGTATGCACATAACAAGGTGAATGAAACAAAACCATGGTTTAATAGACCAGCAAAAGAAATATGTCGCCTAGAACTTGATACAGTGGCTGTGAAAATGCAGTATATACTAATTACAAACAGCATATACTCGGGTTAGTATGCACAGTCACAAAACAGCATGTATGTGCAGTCTGATCTGGAATTTACATGACTACACGAATTCAAGTTTGCTAGCAGCCTTATTTCCTGTATCCTAACACATACCAGTATGGCTATTTCAACACTGGTTTCTAATTAGCTGTCATCATATATTATACGGTGTATCTGCAGCAATGTATTCTAACGGGACGGGGTTATCTGTGGAATGACATGACACAGATACACATTTTTATCAAATACCGACTTATTACAAACACATATTCTTATACATTGGTTACTACATGTACTTACAAAATACATTGGAGATAGGAACCTTGTTCAGGTCTAGAAGTACAACATAGGTTTCACTATAATTATGTACATGACACACTCTAAGTAATGGACACGTGGACACGTTACGACATGCATATCCCCGGATCAGCTGGTGCATCCTCGCAGCCTCATCAGGATCTACACTGTTAAGTTTGGTGGTCATTCATGGTGGCTCTAATTAATGATGTAAACTGCATCATGCTATAGTCATGTGCTATCTGATTGTGAGTTAAACTGATCAAACACTCAATAAGCCCCATTTTGTTATTGTATGACACATGGAAAGGTGTTTCATTCAATTTTACTTCCTTCTATTTTTAATAATTTATATAATAGCATCACAATACTCTTTGCTTTGAAATAGTTAGCAGCAAAATACTATATAAGTTTTAACACTTTTAGTAAATTCTCAATCATTTTCCTGCACAAATAAAACATACAGATACTATTAGAGGGACTGGTATACATTGTATCATTTGTGTGTTTTATGGGACAACAAGTTTGATAACAAACCTACATACCATATATCTAGATACTGGTCAGTACAGAAACACCTGCACTGGCTATCCAGCAGCCCCCTCACTGTTCTACATTGGGAGCAGACGACAAACATGTGCTGCTGTGTATGTATTGTATTTATAAAGCCAGCGTATAACTGACAGGCTAGGGACGCTATCAGTAATTGGATATGCCCCTCCTATTAACCCTTAGACTCCTGAGCACGAAAATTGTCGTCTGCTGATGCTTTGTATTTTGCCTTCTTTCTCAATAAAGATATGGTTTGACAGCACTTTAGAATCATTTCCACTGGAAACGATTCTAAAATGCTGTCAAACCATGTTTTTGATGAGACAAATCGAAAATAAAAAATAAACAGCAGACGACAGCATTTAATTCGGCAGTGTAAGGGTTAAATTCGGTACCAGGGCACCCATTGTTGGGAAAATAAAGGATCTTACAGGAGAGTTGATTTATGATATTTATTGAACTTGTTGACTGATTGTATAGGCAAACAATACATAGCATTGCATAGCATTGTTTCTTACGAAACCCGTAAACTCTTTTAAATGATATCATATTAACTCCTCACAAGTGTGAGATTATATTTATTGCATAAGCAAAGAATTATAAATGTATTCTGCACTGATCACTCGGCATGTTTTCTGCAGCGATCTCACTTGCATATTTAATAAAC
This sequence comes from Conchocele bisecta, assembly GCA_029237695.1. Classification (NCBI taxonomy): domain Eukaryota; kingdom Metazoa; phylum Mollusca; class Bivalvia; order Lucinida; family Thyasiridae; genus Conchocele; species Conchocele bisecta. The sequence continues at coordinate 8,767,789 of CM055274.1, read as the reverse complement.
TAGTAATTAATATTAACTAGTATTAATATCTGTGTTATTTAACTGCGAACGAGTATGTGATTGGTCGGGCGAACGTGGCGTCGTAAATTAACGGCAGGGGTTCCTCCTTATAGGAATCACAATTTGCCTGGTTTGTCTCTCAGGTACGTTTTTTTTTATCTTTGGCGTTTTTGTTACCTGGGAATCGAATTGGGTTATTGCTCATTATAAAAGTAGTAAGATTATTACTGATCCTAATCCTTTTGGGAGGAAGTGATTCTGGTGTGGCGAGGACCTGACATCAGATCAGGATTATTCTGATTTCAGGGCTGAATATATAGTTTTTTATTGTAAATATTCAGTTCTGATTTTGGGATTTTCCCCCCATTTGTACATGTACTTGAACATGTATATGTATTTGTACAGGTAATCTTTTGGATTTAGTACTAAACCCATTGACCCGGCATTAAATGACCTTAGCTGTTGATAGGCCGTTAAACACCAACAAACAAACATTAACTGCGAACGCCCATTGCATGCAATAAACAGAGGATCTTATGTGAGTGAGGATATTTATTAAACGAGTCTATTCATTTCATAAGAAACGATACTATGCCGAGTTTCTTATGAAATCAGTCAACGAGTTTAATAAATATCATGATCACACATGTTAGATTATATTTATTGCATAAGCACATCGTCATAATTTGAATCTGTATTTCTATGTTTTCTGTAGCGGTCTCATTTGCACTAGTGTATTATGAGGGTTATTACACTGGGTTATTAAAGTGTGAACGCCCATTACATCCAATAAATATAGTTTACAGTATGTTCCATCACAATTAACCATTTCAACCCCACATGTCTGTATAGTGTCTGTATAGTGATATTGGCAAACAACTGTAGATCCAGATGAGCCGGCTCGTGACGAGCCGTCTCATCAGGATCTGCACTTTTTTATGAAAGTAATTTTCATATTTTTTAGAAACACCCCCTTTTTATAAATGGAATAGTCTGAAAACCATTTTGTTACGATTGGATTGGTAAGAAAAGTAACGTATCACAGTCCATTCCAGTTATTAAGGGTTGAAAGGGTTAAACGCACTGACGCCGATACAGTGTTCTACTTAGAGAGATTTCACTATATCTCGGCCTGACGTATTCACTCTTTTCTTTTACCAAAACGCACCTTCTTATCATTACATCTACACGTGCTCTCCTAATCAAACAGTGGTGCACATGTCTGAGACATGGGGGCCGTTTCACTAAACTTACTACGACGAAAATGTTCGTAAGTGCAAATTTATGATAGTCTGTGAATTGCACATTCACAATTAACGCTTGCGCCTGTCCACTTTCTATGAAACTAAAACATAGACAAACTGACGACGACATATGGTGCGCCGTTTTGGTATTTATTCAGTGTTGTGTATATACACATTTCTATTTTTTGCATATCCATAATTCGAGTTGTTTGGATATTCATTATTCCAGGGGCGCCGTTTTACTATTTATTCAGTATATAAAAAGTTTGTACAAACTTCGTCTTGATGGTATAACTTTAATTTACTTGACGGATTGCTTCAATATTTGGCCACTTGATACATGTGGGTATTGGGAACACACTCACGCCGCCATTAACATGACCTTGACCTTTTTTACCTTCACATTTTTGCGTGAACACATAGCCATTTTTTGTGTCCAAAAGTTTGTAAAACCTTCGTCACGGTATAATTTTAATATTACTTGACAGATTGCTTCAATATTTTGACACTTGGTATATGTGAGCATTTGGAACACACTCATGCCACCATTAACATTACCTTGACCTTTTTCAATTTCGCATTTGTGCGCAAAGACTTTTGCGTCAAAAGTTTGTACACGTTTCTTTATCATCGTATAACATTAATATTACTTGATGGATTGCTTCAATATTTTGACACGTGATACATATAAGCATTTGGAATAGACTCATACCCACATTACATTGTATTCCTTGATCTTCACATGCTTGTGGAAACATTTAACCATTTTATATGTCAAAAAAAGTATTCAACCTTGACCTTTTTTTGTGTTTTAAGCATGCACTTCTCTGACAGTGTTTGTGTTGCTTACTTTAGCACATATCCATGATCATGTTACCGTCAAATGCATCGGCAGGCGCGACACTGCTTCCGTGGCGGAATTCTTGTTTTTTATCTATATAGTCGAATTATGGATATTCACAAATTGAATAATAGATATACATATACATGTACACTGAATACATAGTAAAACGAACCCCCATAACCACATGTGTCTGTCGTGCTCTATCAATATAGAATACCTGTACATTGTTTCTAATACAATAACACACAAAACAAAAAGGTGACTCATTACAATGTTTCCCAATTGGAAACACGATACCTCCATATAGGGGTTAACTTTTAGAATGCGGGAAACGGAAATTGTCGTCTGCTCTTGTTTGATATTTGTGACTGCTTTCTCAATAAAAGTTAGTTTGACATCAATTGAAATCATACATGCCCTTGTACAGGTAATATATGTGATTTAGTACTAAACACATTGACCCGGCCTTAAATGACCTTAGACAATTTTGAGAAAATAAACAGCAGACGACAAAATTGAATTCAGCACTTAAGTTAGCTGCACGTTTTCCGCTTTATAGGCAACATGTTGCACTATATCGCTACACCACGCTACACAGTAACAATGTGCGTATTAGCATTTACACTTCGCGCACTCAAATATAGAAAAAAACCTGCAAGTCGTTGACGTTAATACTTCGCTATATTAATGGGTGATTGGTCGGGCGAACGTGACGGTGTAAATTAACGGTAGGGGTTCCTCCGTATAGGAATCATGATTTGCCTGGTTTGGCACTCGGGTACGTTTTTATCTTTGGCTCTTTTGTTACATGGGAGTTGAATTGGGTTATTGCCCATTATAAACGTAATACGATTATTATTGATCCTACTGCTTTTGGGAGGGGGCCAAGCAAATCTGGTGTGGCGAGGACCTGGCATTGAATCAGGATTATTCAGATTTCAGGGCTGAATATATAGTTTTTTTATTGTAAATATTCAGTTCTGATTTTGGATCCCCCCATGCGTACATGTACTTAAACATTTTTTTTTCTACATGTATTTTACAGGTACTATATGGGATTTAGTACTAAACCCATTGACCCGACCTTAGATGACCTTAGCTGTTGATAGGCCGTTAAACCCCAACAAACAAACAAACACACACAACTTCGCTATACTGTTATTGAGACACAATTCTACAATATGTCAACATATTATAGTCCGTAGACGATAACTTGCTACTTGTTTACAAACAAACCGACCATAAACAAAACACAGAATAGGCGAGACAGGTAAATATACCCGTGTCTGTATTCCTGTTCAATAGTGATTTTGAGGTTTCTCATCAAGTCTTATGTAGTCGAGGGGTTAGAGCGACGGATATCAATGCCGTAGGTAGTGACTTCGAATCTTAGGTTTTCATACATTTATATACATATATTTTTTATTTGCTTATATTTTATTATACATGTATATTTATTTTGTATATGCGTTACCCTTACACATTACATTAACTTAGCAGGAGATAGATTATATGTAGAACGTTAGTCTCACATTGAAGAAAACTAATAACTAAATGCACATTTCATATGTGTTTACATGTCCCTGTCTAGCAACCAGTCATAAAAAGAACACAATAATATCGACAAAAGAAATCAGTTTTGTGAGGTTCGAACTCTCGACTAGATGGGATGAACAAAAGTTCTGATAACGTACGAGCATTATCCCGCTTCGATACCACTGAGCCACACTACATATATATTTTTGAGCACCAAGATACACTATTATGTTGACATGCGTGCACGTGCACTCTATCATGTATGTATTATACACGAACACGAGGCTATGGTATGATAATACACCTGGTCTACCTATTTTTGGACTCATCGAATGACCTCCAGCAACTTATTATTATCTGTCATTTATACCATAGACTTACCTAATAAAGTGTGTATTGAAAATTATTAGGTCGGTCTCCACGTAGAAGTAAACAAAGAACGCTCCAAATGCACAATTGGAAAGACTAATTCGTCATAACTCGTGTGTAATGCAGTGTAATTATAGTTATGCACTCCGAACTAGGGTTAAGTGTACTTCACAAATGCCGTTGTGTCTTGCTATCACCAGTAACATGTTTGTCCTCAATATATCGGTCGATCGTATTCAAGATGTCCCCGTACACGTAGGTACAACTGTGCAACACCGTTATACCACATGGCAGAGTTGTTTGTTTCCTACGAAAGTATGCAATAAAGGTACCACGTCCCAGATATGCAATATTAAAAGAAAATATCAGGCTAGGTCCGTGCCACCACGCATTCTTAGCAAACGGATGCAGTCCGTCGTATACCGCTACATATGTGAAGGTTGTGATCGGTCAATATGAACATGGGGCATTATAGTGGTCTACACTTGTCACATTCGAATACTCATTTTGTACGAAAACGCCAAATGTGCACATGTTTCGATCATACTGTACGAACGTGCATATTCATATGGGACTAGACTAGCCTCAAACAAATGGATACGCAAATTACATAAGATACACATGCAAGGTACGAATACAGGGGCGGATCTGGAGGGGCGGTTCAGGGGTTGCAACCCCCCCCCCCTCCCCGTTCAGCCACGGAGTTTACATAGATCACAGCTTACCACAAGCTGGAGTGCCGTAAAACACAGGAAAGTGCATTTCCGGACATCTAGATTTCAAAATATTTACGGTGGGTGGGGGGAATGCACCCAGACCCCCATAGCATACTCGTTCCACGCCGTGGAGCTCGAAAATAGCCCCCGTTCCCCAAATACTGGATCCGCTCTTGGAATATGTGCGCACGAGCGGTTTTACTGTCACAGTTGGTTTAAACAGTATTTTATTTCATTTGAATAAGCACATGTCATATATACACATTAGTATTGTAGGGATTGTTCCTATTAATATCAGTTGGCAGTAAAAGTGACACGATACATGTACCTCCGACAATGTCACCATAACAATGCCATGATACCACATTTGAATCGTTAATTGGAAATACATATAGTTAATCCATTAAACCCGAGAGCCCGCTATAGCGGTTTATGCAAACAGTGGAGATCCGGATGAGCCGGCTCGTAACGAGCCGTCTCATCAGGATCTGAACTTTTTGAAAGTAATTTTCCTAATTTTGAGAAGAAAAACACCCCTTTTTCATAAATGGAGTAGTCTGAAAACCATTTTGTGACGGTTGGATTGGTTACAAAATTTGTGTAACATCCAAATGCCCGGTTTTGGAAGGTCCTCGAGCCGATTCCTACTCTTAAATATAAGCTAAAAAATTATATTCACAGAGTGACTGACACGACGATAATGTCCTTGAACATCACACGGGTGTACTTACTGTCCGCAGTGCTAATGACACCGGTGTCCAAGGACAGAAGTAAGTAGGCTATGTTTAAATGTTGATACAGGCAACTAGAAAACTGCAAGCTATTGAGTTTTTAATATACAACAATTTAACATGTCAGACGGTCAGCTCCAGGCAACAGCGATACTTATTTATTATAATTTTATAGTATGTTTGGAATGAAGTGTCCCAAAGAACCGAGGACAATAGGAACGACACCTATTATAGATCGTTAACGAGATAGACGCAATTCGAGATAGCAGGTTAGCAAACACCCCACATAGAACGTGCGTGCCCTGACGGCACGATTTGGCACGAAACTACTTGTGAAACACGCCGACTGACATTGCCGGGACTGGTGTACGACTGTGTCTTTCAAAATTGCAAACAGCGTAACTTATAAACAGTATTCACTGGCGTGAAGGCGTCTGTGGGTATACGTTGCTTGCGATCCCGAACCCGAGTTACTCATGCACGAGGTAATTTATCAACCTTTTATCCAGTGTAGCGTTGACTGCCGCATTGTCGACGACAATTCACCGATTTAAGAACAAAAGTGCTACGTCAATACGGTGGTATCAGGTGACACGGTGGGAGAGGTATTGCCGATCATTATAATTGCACTTGCCGCGCGGAAACGCTCTTTCATGTTTTACTATTCGATTCCAGTACATTGGCGAAACGAATACTAAATAAGTGGAAAGAGCAGCTGCATGCAATTATCAGCCTGTATTTATTAATCCTGGTTCAAACCTTACAGACCATAAAGCGAACAATTGCAAACACTATATATCCAGATGAGCCGACTCAAAACGAGCCGTGTCATCTAAATCTGCAGTGTTTGTCATACCCCTTATTCCATTAATAAAATAGTCCAAAATAACACGAAACTCTCCATGCTATATATATATATATAGGGATGAAGGGTTAAGTAACAACCAATACATACGATGGTACAATGGAGACACTGTGATATACAGTGAAACATCTCTAAGCCGGACACCATGGGGAGTCCACATGGTGTCCGGTTTAGATAGGTTTCTCTGTGAATCAGACATATGCTCATTCCTCGCCATAGTTGTGTGTTATGCGATCACGAACAGACAATATCACCTGAGAGAAATGACCAAGAAACCCATCAAAAATAAGATAACATGAGTTCGTGGTGTCCGGTTTATTTAGAGAGGTGTCGCTGTACTTTAACCCTTACAATGCTGAATTAATTTGTGTCGTCTGCTGAATATTTGTTATTTTTCCATTTTTCTCATCAAAAACTTGGTTTGGCAGCACTTTAGAATCATTTCCAATGAAAATGATTCTAAAATGCTGCCAAACCATGTTTTTATTGAGAGAAAAGACAAAATATAAATTATCAGCAGACGACTATTTTCGGTTCCCAAAATTCTACGGGTTAATAGGGCCACGTTTTCTCAGGTACAGGAATGAAAATCAGCAAATAATGCCGTCACAATGCAAACATTGTATTCATATGGAAGCACTGTTATGTCGATCTACGCACCACGTATAAAACTCACCGCGGTTTTAGTTTTATCATATGCAAGCAACACAACGTTCGACCATAGTATACATGTATGGTGTTCTATGCACGTGCATTTATAATGCGACACGTGTACATTGACTGGTATGGCAAGTGTACGCCGTGTGCTGGGATAGACATCGAGGCTATGCCACATATTTCCCATGACTCCAGCCACTACCATTATTGGGCAAAATCTTCAATTACAAGTTTAAATATTGACATGATTGTCATAGTACGGACCATATCAGGCGGAATGGTACACCTTGGGCAAGTAAGAGTGGTCAGCATAGTCGATCAAGAATGGCCTGCACAAATACGGCATTATACTAGTGTGTATACAGGCAGGAGATAGGAGCATGCGTATACAAATGAAGTTAAACAGTAAATATTGTAAGACAAGTATTGTAGTCAACGCGTAATAATTCTGCAGGTATGTATACACGTATCAGAAAGGTATATGTTCCATATTATGTTTTGTACTACAATAAATCCCATAAATCAGAAAAAAAATGTAAATAAATATATATTTAGATCCGATGTATTTAGATCAGACCTGTGACATTCTGTTCACGATTGGTAGATCCTGATTAACACTGTCATTAATAAATAACACCGGAATGGATTTTGATGTATTCATTTTCAGACCAATTCAGTTTTCGCAAACTAATTTTCAGACTAGACCCATTTTGAAACGAGGGTGTGTGTGAAAACTACTTGCAAAAGTGCAGATCCTGATGAGACGGCTTGTCACGAGCCGGCTCGTCTGGATCTACACTGATCTACACCGCTATGGAGATCTGGGGCCCGTTTCACTAAACTTCTTTATGCATATGCATATGCAGCCTATGCTCAATTCATGCAAATCCATAAATTGAAAGCTACAGACGATCTCAAATTTGAACTTACGAACATTTTAGTCGTAAGAAGTTTAGTGAAACGGGCCCCTGTAGTGTTGAAAAGGTTAAGTTACCACTAGTGCAGAACAAAGGTCAGTACATTTTCCCGTCAGCCGAGACAATGGAGAAGTACGGCAACCCTTAAAGAGCGGGAAAGATAAATTGTCGTCTGCTGTTGTCTTCTTTCTCAGGTTTGACAGCACGGTCGAATCATTTACAATGGAACTGATTACAAAGTTTTGTCAAAGTTTATTTTGGAGAAATAAAACCGTGGAGAATAAACAATAAAGACTGCATACTTTAATTCAGCACCGTAATTAGGGTTAATAACTCGTGGGTATGATAATATAATACCATTAGCGACGGGACCAGTACATGACACGTAGTTCAATGAAATGAACACGGGTTGAAGTTTATGTTAACAAGTGCATCGTTATTAAGAAGGTAATCCCCACGCTGGCAGCCTTGCTAATAAAATGAACATACGTCCTCAATGACATTGACCTTGGGTATTCCGACATGGGGTGTGTGCAAAACAAAAAAGCCACAGACACACACATTATGGCCAAATATTATTAAAATCAGTGAACGATCTAATTGTGGTAAAGTGATGTATAAGTTATTAAGAAATGAAAGGTGTTGCTAACGTACTATCGGCTAGTATAGGGGATACTTACCATAAACAGATTCGGCACCACATATTTCTCACCTGAAATTTTTCATTTGCGCATATACCCAACGCAGTACACATTGTTAGTCCCTCAGTGTGTTTGGGGTTAATATGTTCAGGTCCATGGTCATTATATTCTCCGGTGTTTTGCGATCACGAACAAACGTTAACATTAACAATATGTTACAGTACCCATTCAAATGTAACACATTTACCATTTCAACAATAAATTCCATAAAACCAATATTTGCAAGTACGGTAGATCCAGATGAACCGAATCGTAAAATGCCGTCTCATCTAGATGATTTACAGTATTTACCAGTATTTTTCAAATCTTTAAAAACATACCCGAAATGACCATGGAACTATCGACATCAGATACACGGGAACCTCTTTAAACCGGGCACCAATAAAACACACGTGAGCATATTTTTGATGAGTTTGTTGGTCATTTATCTTAGGTGATTATGTCTGTTCGTGATCGCATAGCACACAACTATGGCTCAGAATTATCAAATGCCTGATTTAGAGTGAAACCTCTCTAAGCCGGACACCCTGGGTGTCCGGTTTAGAGAGGTTTCACTGTATGTATCTGTGAGAGAGAGAGAGAGAGAGAGAGAGAGAGAGAGAGAGAGAGAGAGAGGGGGGGGGGGGGGGGGGGGGGGGGGGGGGGGGGGCGGATTCCAGTGTATGTACATGTGTGCAATACAGATCAAACCTATTCGGTTTTGCTAGTGTTCATTTACGAGAGCTTATATATCAAGTTACATGCAAACAATTGGCTCTTACAACTACCGAAGTCTAACGGACTTGTTATTGTTATAGATTGTCTGTGTCATACAGCATGTGACTCATCGTAAATTATATAGGAAATTTACCAGTTTACCCACATAACATGATCCTACGGAGCCCCGCAGGGGACGTAGACTTCTTTTTTTTATTTATTCGTTTACACGAAATAACAATTCGTTTCCTCTATTTAACAAATTGTTCCCACGAATTAACAATTGGTTCCCTCAATTTAACAATTCGTTCCCACGAAATAACAATTCGTTCCCACGGGAACGAATTGTTAATTCGTAGGAACGAACTGTTATATCGTGGGGAAAACGTACTTTGTTAAAATTTTGAAGGGAACGAAGTTGTTTTATAATTCGCTGGGGGGGGAAAAAAAATAAAAGGAAAAAATTGTTTACTATTGGAGGGAACGAATTGTC